>CM062643.1:5860927-6186213 GCA_025617555.3 Puccinia polysora | reverse complement strand
CTTCATCACTACCATCACTTGATGGCTCTCATCACTTCATCAATCTCATCACTTTGCTTCTCTAATCACTTTCTAACTCTCATTGCTTGATTGCTCTCATTGCTTCATCCTTTCATCCCTCTTAATCTTTTCAAAAGGCCCCCTCAGCTAACCTCCCCCTTAAAATCCACACAAAAATTCAATGTACCAAAGCAAACATCCCCAAGGAACTCTAAATCAATTAATCCTCCCCCATCAGCTTCCAAAGGCTCAATTCAGCTCAAGAGAGCTGATCACATCATCCTGGTAAACTGGCTCAAAATTTCCTCCAACTATAATGCTTGCTTTGGATCCAACAATGAAACATCATTTTTACAACCTCCATCCTCTAAGGTTAATGGTTATCTCCTGATGGCCAATGAAATAAAGAATAAAACCAAGGACTTGGCTGTGGATGATCATCCTAGCAATGATCATCCTGGTGAAACCTTTGGGTGCCCAAATCCAATGTGGAGGAGGATATTCCAACACAACCAGCTCCAATCATTTCCACATCAGCATTGATCAACCCTTCAAAAACTTGCTTTGATCTATTGGTAGAAGTAGAGCAGTTGATGAAATACAGAATATTACTCAATTGATGGACTTATAAATATATTTAATTGGATAAAAATTTTAAAAATAAAAACAAAAAAAAAATATTTTTATTAGGTTTTTTGAGTGTTTTTTTTTCAGCAGTAATAGCAGGGTACCAATTCAAAGGTTGCATGTTTTTTCTAGAACAAACAACCTTTTTGTTAAAACCTTCTTTGGCCACTTCCAAAGATATTTTGGAATCTCTCATTTGAGCCATCTGCTTGCCTCCTCTCTTTATTTTTTTCAAACCATCTCCTTGCATCTTGTCCCCTCCCAGGCACCTACTGCGCTTGGGGTGAGGATCAAGAAGGGATCCTATTTGTTGTATAACATGTTGAGGGTTGTGGTAGAAGCATTGGAATTCCATAAAAGGGGGGGAACGGTGTCAAAAAAATGAAAACAATAAAATAAAAATGATAGAAAATAATAAAAAAAATAAAAAATTATAATAAAATTATAATAAAATTATAATAAAATTATAATAAAAATAAAAATAATAATAATAATAAAACATGGTCAGTAATGTGAATATTGTTGGTGAAACAAGATTTGATGAAAAAAAAAAATAAAAAAAATTTGTCTTGATCTGGTTTATTTTGAATTAGGCCATGAGTAAATGATTGAAGCCATCAATCTGGAAATTTGATGTTGAGAGGTGGTTGGAAATTTGTCTGAGATTGAGTGGTTGAGCAGAGGGCCAGTAGCAAGGAGGGTGGCCTGCTTTGGATCAAGGAGGAGCCCATCCTGGTGATGAGGGATGGACAACAACCTGGAGGAATGGCAGCGCTTGGGTGGATGGGGTGAGGAGGTGGGGGTTGACGGAGCAGTGGCAGAGATTGATGGGGTTTGCGGGCAGACTGGATGCCAGGCTGTTGGTGCGGCTGGATCCTGGGTGGTGGTGGTTGGCCAGATGATGGTCAGAGGCATGGTCCTGGGGGGGGGGGGGGGCTCTGGATGGAGGCTGGTTGGTGAGCGCAGGATGAGGATGGGGGGGGTTTCTTGGCATGGAGCCTGGGGGTGCTCTGGGGATGGCTTCCAAGCTTCAAGGGAAGGTTGGAGCCATATTTCTCAAGGTGGTCAATTCCAAAGAAAAAGTCAATGCAAGGCCAGTCCCTTGGCTAGTCCAATGGCAGACAGGGTCTGCCTGAGTCTGTGGAGGAGGAGGCCGTAGGGGATGAGCTTGCCAGGGGGGCGTGCGCTGGCAGGGCTGGTGGCAAGCGCTTGGGAGGATGGTGGCTGTTGGGGGGAAAAGGCTGCTGGCTTGGCTGGGGCAGCAGTTGGGAGGATGAGGAGCTGGGGGTTGGCTTGGCTGGGTTCAAGGGATGCGCAGGCCAGCCAAGGCTGCTTGCATGGCAGTCAACAAGAAGACGGGGCAGATGGGATGGCTCAAGTGGCTGGTGGTAGGCGTCTGGATTGATGGGGATTGGTTTGATCACTGGGGGGCAGGCAGCAGGCCCAGGTCAGCTGATTCAATTGAGTGGAGACTGTTGGAATATCTCAAACCAACACATTACCAACTGGATTTCCAGGCCAGGAATCAAATATGATTGGAAACCAGGAAAACCTAACATTGTTTATCACCAGTTAGGTTTTGGAAGCTTGTACCTTAGTACCTCAAAAAATTGTACTTGTTCTGTCTATTTTCCTTTTTTCTTTTCTCACTCATTGTCAATTACTTCCTCCTCACTCATACCTTGTTCAGGTATATCTCTTTCCCCGTCTCCTTTGTCCTATGACTTTTCCTTCACTCAAAACTGCTTTCTGGTCCCCTTACTTCAGGTTATAAGCCCAGTGCGCTACCAGCTGCGTGGTCAATAGGACAAGGAGCATAACAAACATCTAAGAAATCCTGAATTGTGGCCAATCCTACCTCACCCCCATTCCTTCCATCTCCAAACTCCCTGGTATCTCAATTATCCTGTTCTTCCAACAATGCTTATCACTCCACACGCAATTCCATCTCATCATCTGGAGAAACCATCCAAGATCTACTTATAGGAAACAACCCCAGACTCCCTTCATCTTTTTCTACCACCATGACGGAGACTGCCAAAACTAGGGGCATCCTTTGCAAGAAACTCTCTGGTACAGACAACTTTTTCAGCTGGAAAAATAATTTACTCACAGCTCTAGGGTACAAGGATCTTGAAGGCGTTGTTTTCAAACATCCAGAGGAAGTCACCCCTGAGACAAAATTGAAGATGAATCAGGCAACCACCTTCATCCGACTGCACCTGGACCAACAGAATTTTACCCGTTTTGTCAAGGACCCCACCAAGTATGAACCTAATGCACTATGGGACTCCATCTGTGACAACTACGCTACCAAGTCCCTTGAAAATGTGGTAAATTTGATGGATAGACTATATAAAACTCCTTTCTCCAATGGTGACCTCCAGGAATCAATCAACAAGTTTTGTGAAACCTTCCAATTATTAATTGAAGTTTTCTTCAACAATCTTGATACAAAAACCATAGAGACCCTCTGGGCTATCATCATTCTCAAAAGACTACCTCCATCTTTTGTGGTCATGCGTTCACTTCAATTTGACCAATATAAGGGTAAGCAAGCCAAAATTCCAATGGATAATTTTCTCTCAGATCTCAAACTTGAGATCCAATGTCAATCTGAGTCCACCAAAAATGTGCAAGTCTCAGCTTTCAACATAACTTGTTCTCTTCCTTCCAGTACCTCCCAAAACAAAAACCAAAAAAAGAGGAAATTCTGCAAGAATGGTGTACACAATTGAAACACCACCAACTCACCTGAAAAATGCCACCAACTACACCACAAACTAGCCATAGCTTACCACCAAGCTTCTCTATCCCAGATCCAAAACAAAACCAGTCATGGAAAGGCAGATCTTAGCTTTGACAAAGTCAACCCCAAACTATTTATCCTTGATAGTTGTGCCTCCGGCCACTACCTCAAACACCAAGAATACTTCACCACCTTCAATCCCTCTAACTCTCTTCTCTAAACTGACAATGGTACTCCTCTCAAGGTTTTAGGTTTTGGTTTGGCCATCATACCTCTTAAATTGGGCATACTAGAAATTCCCCACGCTCAACTTGTTCCCAAAATCTGTAATTCCTCGATCTCCATGGCCCCTTATCTTCAATCTGGCTACTACATCAATACAATTGACAATTGTTTTGAATCTACTAAGGATGGCCTGCAACTCATGTCTGGAAATTTCTCCAACAATGTGCTTGCACTCAAACTTTTGCAATCTAGAGCACTTTCCACTCAAACCTTCCTAGACTTACATCAATTGCTAGGCCACCCCAATGAAACTTACCTTTGAAAGCTCTTTCCTCACCTCCCAACTGAATCACTCAACTTTCACCGCAAAAATGACCAAAACTCCCTTCTCTGGCCATTTTCACACCCCAAAATCTTGACTCAAGTGTGTTCATATGGACCTCTGTGGCCCCATTTCAACTATTTGCAAGGGAGGAAAACAGATGCTTCTTAAAGATCATTAATGGTCACAGCCACTATGCTTTCATCTACCCTATAGGATTTAATTCTGACTCATATAATTTATTTGTTTACTTCCTCAACAAAGCTGAATGCTTCACTGGATGTAAAGTCCAATCCCTAGTCTTGGAAAACGGGGAAGAATTTGTTAACCACAAGTTCAAGCTGCTGTTTGATAAAAAAAGGCATTAACAACATTACCACCTCTCCCTACATTCCAAAAAAGAATCCATTCTCTGAATGTGGAAACCCCACCACCATCAAAAAGACAAGAGAACTCTTTCTCACCTCCAGAATCCCTTTGGAGCTCTGGGGAGATGCAGTCATCACAGCTTTTTTCCTTGAGAACAAAACTCTCCACTTGTCACTAAGTCTCACCACACCCTATTCAAAATGGTCTGGAAAGCTTCCCACACTTGAAAATCTGGCTCCCTTTGGGTGCAAGGCTATTGTGTTCACTGAAAGGAAATGGCGAAACTCAAAGGTCTCTCCATCCAGTGAAGAAGGTGTAATCATTGGATTTGACACTCATCATCAATTAGTCAAACTCTGGATCCCTTCCACCTACAAGATTCTTTGGTCTCACCACGTCAAACTCATCCACAATTTCTTCCCACTCAAGTGTTGTGCCACAAAATTTGAACACCCAAATCATCTCCTCTTTCCATTTGAAGATGAACCATCAATCACTCACTCCTCTACTTCACCTACTCCTGTTGTCACTCTCTCTGACTCTACCCAAGTCATCTCATCACCCTCTCCAGAATATCCTGAAACAGTTCAGACAACATCTCCTTCACTTTCTGTCACTGCAAATGACTTTGCTCCTGCTATGAAACACTAAAACTAAGTTCCTTGGTATGATTCTGCTCCCAAAGAAGTTGGGTAAAACATATCCAAAAAACAAATCATTACCTCAAAAAGGTGTAAAAAAGCCCTTGCCATCACCAATGAACCCCTTACTCATAAAGATCCAAAAACAATATCAGAAGCAAAGAAGTCTTTGGATTGGCCAGAGTGGAAAGGAGCCATTGAGGTTGAAAAGGACAACTTCATCAGACATCAAGTATGGGAAATTGTTCCTAAGCACTCTAACATAAAGGAACTGGAAACTACTTGGGTCTTCAAAACTAAATTCAATTCCAATGGTCTCTTCCTCAAAAAGAAAGCCCAACTCTGCATCAGGGGTTTCTGTCAAGCGGAGGGGATAGATTACAACAAGACTTTTTCCCCCACTGGTAGGTTTCCCTTTCTTTGCATTCTTCTCAGCTTATTTTCCTCCTTTGACCTGGAATTTCAACAGATGGACATCAAGTGTGCATTTCTGAACAGTGTCCTGTAAGAGGAGATTTTCATTAAGAAACCTGAAGAATTGGAAATTGTCATTCCACCTGGAAATGGTATTTGCCTCAAAAAGCTTTTTTATGGAATCAAACAAAGCCATAGGTGCTGGTAATCCGCCCTAAATTCATTCTTCAGCTCTCTAAACTTTAAATCCTCCAAAGTCAACCCCTGTCTATGTTTCCACTCCTACCCCATCAAATTGTGCATGTTTTATGTCCATTTTGACAATCTGGTCATCAGGGGCCAAAAGCAAGACGTCTTGGATTTCAAAAATTGCATGAAATCTAAGTTTGAGATGGAGTATCTAGGAGAATGTGAATGGATCCTAGGAATGAGGGGAACCCGCAACCGTGAAGCCCATACCATTCAGCTGCACCAGGATCAATACATTGAGAAAATTTTGGATGAATACAGAATGACAGACTGCAAGCCAGCATCAACCCCTCTCCCTCAGCAACCTTCAAAGGTCCCAATCTCAGACACTCCAATCAAATCCTCTTTCAATTATTTTCAAGTTGTGGGACTCCTAAACTATTTGGTTCTGTGAACCAGACCAGACCTTGCCTTTATGTGGAGTTATCTTTCTCAGTTCCTCAACAATCATTCCTTTACCCATCAGCGCCAATTCTTACACCTACTTTGTTATCTCAACAAAACCAAAAGACTTGGGATCACATTAGGCAGCCCCCCCACCACCTCATTCTCTTTGAAGGCGTACTGCAACACCAACCACACCTCCAGTACCAATTGGTGGTTTTTCACCGGAAGCTCTGTCTTCCTGAATAGCCCTGTCATCTTGCTGTGCTCTAATCAGGCTGTTGTTGCCCTCTCCACTACCAAAGCCAAGCACCAAGCATGCTCAGAGACCAGTCAAGATTTACTGTGGGCATTGCAACTTCTCTCCAACCTCTAAAAATCCTTTCACTGTTCTTTCAGCTCAACTTAAATCTTCTGTGATAATCAAGGGGATAGTTCCCTATTAGAAAACCGTATCTACCAAATTCGCACTTGCCATATTGACATTTGCCTGCAATGGATCAGGCACAAAATTTCTGCAAATGATTTCTCCTTGCATTACTTTCAAACCTCCAACAAACTTGCAGATGGGATGACCAAAGTTCTCACCCTGCAACTCCCCAACAAATTCTTGAAAGAATCTTGCATTTCCCCACTTACTGCAGGATAGCAAGCAGGGGGGGGGGGAGGGTGTTGGAATATCTTGAACCAACACATTACCAACTGGACATCTGGCGCAGGACTTGACTATGACTAGAAACCAGGAAAAACTAAGCTTGTTTATCACCAGTTAGGTTTTGGAAGCTTGTACCTTAGTCCTTCATAACATTGTACTTGTTCTGTCTCTTTTCCTCTTTTCTTTTCTCACTCATTTTCAATTACTTGCTCCTCACTCATACCTTGTTCAGGTATATCTCTTGTCCCATCTCCTTTGTCCCATGAATTGTCCCGATGGTTGGCAGCAACAGGTTGGAGAAAATGGCACACCAAATGGCGCCATTTCCCCCCCGCCCTGGGGTGCTATTTTTTTTCTCTATGGAACAGAAAATAGGATCATCAAGCCCCATGTCCTTTGGAGGGCTAGAAACATTTTTTGGTGCTTGCCTGAGAGGTGCAATCGGCTGGTGGGCAAGTGCTCACTGTTGAAGCTGGGGGTAACTTGGCAAAGCTGGTGGCCAGTGTCCTGGCCATTCCCAGTCCCATTTTTACTTTCCTTGCCCAAGTCCAACCCCAACCCCAACCCCTTACAACGGTTGGGGTTGCTTTCCAACCTTGTCATTCAAACCAGAAGCCTTTCACTTCTCCAGTCAAATTTGGTAGGCACCCCCACCGTTGTTTCTCCATCTCAATCAACCTCCCGGCTTATTCCGCCTTGATACAATCACCCACACTTAAGGTACATACATTTTTGGCGGGCCATGGGGGGTTTTGAGACATTGCTGGCGCCCTTTTGCGCCACCAACCTTACTTGTCCCCTACTCAAATCTGCTCTCTGGTCCCCTCATTTCAGGTCTGCTTTCTTGTTTTCTTCTTTCTATTTTTATCTCTAAATCTTCCTTCTACTGCTTGCACCCGCAATCAAAACTGATTGTCAATTCCTTCCTCCTCACTCATACCTTGTTCATGTATATCTCTTGCGCTGTCTACTTTGTCCCATGACTTGTCCCCCAGTCAACTCTGCTTGCTGGTCTCCTCATTCCAGGTATATACCTTGCAATGTCTCCTTTGTCCAATGACTTGTCCCTCACTCAAATCTGCTTGCTGGTACCCTCATTTCAGAGACAAGACCAAGCAGGCTGATGGATGGCTTACCATTGGGAGGAGAGTGAAGGGAGGAGGTTGACAACATCTCTGTTGGTCTCAACCTGGAAGGGAGTGGAGGGTAAACTTGGGGGCTCTAGTCTGACTAGACTTGACTTGTTTGGATTTGAGCTTGAGCCACAAATAATAATGATGATGATTGAGTCTGTTGGTGGTGGCTAAATAATTTAATATTCCTTGGACATATCCTGGCTGAAAAATCAAATGATGCTTTCCCTTGTGACTTGATGGCCCTCTGGCAGTTCTTGATTGATCAAGCAATTAGTAAGTAAGAACCTAGGTTGGGATCCTTGGATGGGGAAGTTGATGAGTTTGTCAGTAAAATTCAAATCAATTAGGAATGTAGTTGGATCATTGACTAGAACTCATGAGTCAGGCAGAGGGAGGGGTAGATGATCACCAGGCAGAGGGGGAACCAGAGTCAGTAAGTTGGTGAGAACTAATACTTAGTCACTAAGATTGGAATGGATTGGATGAGAGGTGTTGGCAGATGGTGAATGATGGGTGTTTTGCATGTGATGGATGGTGGATGGATGATTATGCATAAATGGAAGATTTTATTTTTGAAATCTGAAATTTCCATGAAACACACCATTTTGAAATACACCAGTTAGGGGGTATGTGTATTTCTGAAACCCACCATTTTTAATGGCGGGTTTGGCCAAAAAAATGGCAGGTTTCTAATGGAAGGTTTGCTCAATCTGATACGCCCTAATGAGTGTATACAAAAATGTGGAAATTTATCAACTAAAAATCCAAGAAGTAAAATAATATTAAAGCAATATCAAAAATTCTTGAATAAAATTGAATTTTTCTGATGGAATGTTGATGGCTTTATAACAAATTAGAAAAAATAAAACATCCTACATGTAACTCTTTTCAGAGAGGAATTCAAATATTTTCAAAGTTCAAAAAGTTCATCAAAATAAAAAATTAAAAAGATATTTCCACCAAGTTTAGTTTCTCTGATGAGATAGACATATTTAGAATTTCTCTGAATTTTTATTTTATTTATCAAAAATGTATTTACATTCCATCAGAGGTAAGTAATAAAATATAATCAAAGAAATTGATTTTTAATTTTTTATTATCATTTTAATCAAGGCATTCTTTGTTGGGATATTTTAAAATATTCCGATTCCCCTCAAAAAATAGCTGTATGTAGCATTATTCTATGTTTTTTTTTTTTTTTTTTTTTTGGTACAAAGGCATTCACATTGCATCAGAAATCTTGGATTTTTGTCAAAAGAAATCTTTTTTCATATTTCTTATGAGTATTTTTGTACTTGATCATATTTTATTTGAAATAGTTAAAACTATTTGAGTTCCCCTCATAAAATAGGTACATATAGCATCTTTCTATGTTTTTTATGTTTGGTACCAAGGTATTCATATTCCAATGGAAATATTCCATTCTGTGAAGGGAAATTGATTTTTTATAATTTTTCCTATTTTTCTTGCAAAGGATGAGTTTTATTTCAAAATTTTACCTCATATTTAAATTGCTTGCTTGCAAAGAAACCTGATATTTTTTAGATTTTTTGAGGGGGGGCAAATTGAAATAAATTTGTGCAATTGATACAATCCATATCTTCCAGGAATATCAAAAAGTACAAATATGAATCAATGAAAATTTTCAGATTGGGTGGTACCAGCAATAATTAGAACTAATTTTGATTGATTATGATTCCTTTTTGGTTTGACTAGGTCTTGATGATATCATTGAGATGAGTATTCCAAAATTTTTGAAAATCAGTCATGGGGACTACTTCCCCCTGTTGAAGATTTTTGGGTGATTGAGATTCCAATTCTTTGCAGTTGATCCATCTGTTTGGGAGCTTCCAGTCTGCCTTGAAGTTTTTTTGAGGTGTGGTTGCATGAAGGGGTTCTCTGGTCAAGTAGATCAGAATATAAGAAGATATTAGGTTTTAAAACTATTTTCTATAGCTTGTTCACTCCTTTGCAAGAAATATGTGCAGTGTGCTCTATTAGTTTTAAAATTGAAGTAGATTTTCCATTTAGCAAGCAAGGTGTTATGCATCCCCAAGTTGGACTGCTTTTCATCAATCTTGGGGAGAGTTTAATGTCCTTCCTGCAATGGAAAATGTAGCCATACCCCATGTTTCAACAACAGTAACAACATTTCTGTGAAATGTTTTACTGTAGAAATTTTCCCTGAAGTCATTAAAACTACAGCCTCATGGCAATGACCCAAACACCGGCACAATTCCTGGAATCACAAGATTTTATGAGCTGAAAAATGAAATAGGAGTGTCATTGCAAGATCCTGAACGCATAAAATCTAGGATTTTTTGACCTAGCACAAATCTAAGACAAAAAATCGGTTCGTCGTCTCTTGTCCTTGTCCTCGATTAACTAGCATATTATGTCTGGATGAGTAAATTGAAGAAGATGATTAAACAAGAAAAGCTGGCATTAATTAAAAGAGCATCACATTGTATTGAAGTACACGATACATCGGCTTCTTCAGCGGTGGCAATTCATAGATGAAAGAGAAATATGAGTAAGCAGCAAGATGGCAAGGCCGTTCGTGGGGCATCGAGACGAAGCCGAGACTATGATGAAGAGAATTATTTGTCCAGTTATGAATTAAGGTTTGAAACTCTTCATAACTAGTGGCCACAAACCCCGGATCGCGTGATTGAGCTCAAAGTGGCAATTTGGTTGTATACCTCGACAATTCCTGAGCAAACTGCTTCATAAAGGCAACATCTTCTGCGCCGAAAACCCTCTTAGAATCACTTGTATAACCCGCTAGAACAAACCCACCACCACGAGCGCTTTCGGTACCAACAGCCATAATCATCGCAGATGCATAAGGGTTCGTATTTTCGTTCTTAAGCTCGGGGGAAGTATTCTTTGGTTGCAGAGATGCTTCTTCGGATTCTTTTATGCTTGGATTCTGGTATAGAAGCCCACCCTCAGGGGCCCTTAGAGCTCGCAGATGCAAAGCTGCATCAAAAACTGGAAGCGGGACGGGCAGATTGTGTCCCGAGATGATCTTCGTACAACCGAGCTCATTTGATTCCTCGTAGGGAATGACTGCAGTTAGATAGACTAACGAGAGGTCCAATGTGTCTCCGACTAGCTTGGTGGCAAGGTCGAACACTTTCCGCATCTTGGGTTTCAAAACCGAGTCAAGATCTTCGAACAATGTTGGCCCAGATTTGGATGGTGCATTGCTTGAAGCTGTAGACAAAGTCGTTGGGATAGAGATGGGACCCAGATGGATCACTTTTCTGGAGGCGGACTGCTTAGAGGGAGACTCAGATTCAAGTGTCTCTAGCCGGTCACCTTGGGAACTATTAACGCTTTGTATCGCCTGGGTCCATGTGGATTGACTGCTTTCCAAACGTTGCATCTTATAATCCATCTTTTTGACAAACCAGGTTTCGATTTCTCTTCGCGCGTATTCGGCCAAATAAACCAGCTTTTTCCGATCTTCGACGCTGAAGGATTCTCGCGGTTTGAGATCCAAAAGGCATAAGGTGCCTATTGGACACGTGTTGGTTTCAGCCTCTACGCTTCCATCAAGGTTGGGCGCCATCACCGGTACACCGGCGTAGAATCTAATGCCGTAACCCTGGGCCAGCGGACCATTCTCGAATCGCCAATCCTTATGGCTATCGAGGACAGCGAATCCCTTCCGGCCACTGAGTATAGTATGTGCGCCTGAAAAATGATAGACGAGCAGGATGGGATGGTAAAACAAAACTGATTTGTCTTCCAGTTCATGCTAAGCACCACCAAAAGTCTGCTTACAAAAAGTAATGCCCCGAGTCACTTCTCGCAATCCACCAAGTTGCAATTCTCCCAAGCCAGATTCAGCGATGAATACCTGCCTATCATCGTCAATGATCTATTTGGAATTGAGCATAACAAAAGGTCAGTTGCCATGTTAGAATCCATTTTTTCAGTACAAGAACGTTTAAAAGCAAAAAAAAAAAAAAAAAAACGCACAGATAGAATGCAAACTGGTGCTCCAAATAGCCCACGGCATAATTTGACCATTTTTCTAAAAACGGGATGCTGCTCTAAAGTTTCTGGGGGTGGCTGAACACTTCGCTCATGATCAGCGGTCTGTCCGCCATTTATACTAGAGCTGTCGTGCTCCCAGTTTTCCTCAAGAGTTGAGGGAGCCCTGCCCTCTTCCATGATTCTATCTCCGATCTTGGCTCGCTCGATCCACATCGCCGCGCCTTCGTCTGTCGCATCAAAGGGCTTACCCCCTAGAATACCAAGCCGGTTGAGTGCCAATTGCCGTGCTCGTTCGTTCGGTGGAGGAGGAGCACTGTAAAATCTTGACTGAAATGCCGACGGAGCCTCTCCCTCCTTCGCCGGGTTCATGGGCGGCAGAGGAGGATGATGAACATTGATTTGTTCCTGTGTGGTGAGAAATGATTCACATCTGTATTGATCAGCAGCGATCATAAATGATGTGAATTGTCGCACAAGTTCATCATCGACACAGCAGACGCCCAGGCAGCCAAATGGCCTCGGCGTTGTGGGGGGTGCGCAATCACGAAACTTATGGAATCTGCAGAATGAGAAAACGCAGCTTGCTTATGGAATAATACGCACATGGGCATATAGGTAGTGATACTCCTCCCAAGTCTTGGGGTGTTTTTCAGGTGGGCTAGAGGCGCTGATTCGGTCCTTTAGTACGATCACCATCTTCTTAACATGCTTTCTTGAACCAGTTGACTTAAATTTTACAGAGTTGAAAATTCTTGTGCGCTTGCGGGTATTTGGCTGATCGGAGCTATGCCCATCAGACTGGCTGATGTGATCTTGACGGTAGACAAACTCTGTAGTGGAGACGATGTTCTTTTTGTGACCCGTACCATCGGATCTGGGAGTAAAGGCTTTGAAAGCAATTCGCCTGAACCTAGAGAACCTCAGCCTTGCCTTCAAAGCCGTGGGCACCTTCGTCGATGATTTGGGAATCGCTTCATCCTCGCTATCGCTCAAGGCTGGCGCGCAAGGGTCAAGCCAGGCGTCATGGGAGCTGGGGCGACCTTGATTCTCATGGGCGGCATCAGATACCTGGGCAGCGGTAGCTTTCTTCAAAAAGTGGTCCGATGGTCTGGACTTTTTGAGACGATTTGAGGAATCACGTAAAGAGACATTGAACAGTGATGAGTAGGGTAAGGTGACCCCGTAAGGAGAAGCTATCAGGTAGGCCATATTGAGTGCAGGTATTTTTAGCGTGATGATCTAACTAATGGGGAAGGATAGCAAATGGATTTCGGAGAGAGACCCGAGTGAAATATTTATAGACTAGCGTGATGTGACCAGGATACGGTGATGACCATAAGATCTGGAAGTAGAAATATCGCGACCCCGTCTGCAACGAGAAGGCTGGCAGCTGGCTATGTCTTGTGATCTACTATCAATGCATCAACCTGCTCTTCTCGGCTTCTTTGGGATGGCTGCATTGAAGCTGCGGCGAGCATTCAAGGTGCGAACGTAGATGGCAAGATGGGTTTCGAAGACAGTTCAAGCAACAACTCTTCGACAAAGCTCAAGTGAAGCCTGCCAAAATGAAAAATAAATTAAACAAGTATTACATATTCATAGACATAAGCCCAAAGGTGCTGCTCATGTCAAGAGCTCAGGAACGGTGGTTGGCTGAACTGATCAGGCGGACGCTGTGTCGATGAATTGTTTTTTTAAAAAAAGTGTGAAACGATCCCACTGCACATTGGTGTCGATGCCTTCACCCGGAATAGTTTCTGCAATCGAGACTGAATAAAATGCGCAATTACATGTTCATGATGATACTTGGGTATCATGTACATAAATATCTAAGTACATCCATATTGTAGGATAGGATAGCTCAATTTCACTAAAAAATTGGGAACGGAAACTCCCTTAAGGTTTTTCATTTCATGTGCGCGGGCGAGTATATAGATTATGTACATATGTCACGGATTCTGTGATATTCAATGTGTGAAATCCCATAGTCGGGTTTCACCGCACAACACCCCCCCACAAACCAGACTCTGCATGTAGATTGTAATAAAATGACAGGTGAAGTAATGGGACAGAAAAAACGAGAAATAGGTCGAGCAGGAGAAGTTAGAGTTCGGTAAAAAATTGAGTGCAGAAAATTTTTTGTTTACTTGGTCCCAGTCGTTTCGTCATGATGTTGGCCAGTTGATTTCCTGTTTCCACCAATTGTACTTTCATCTTCAGTCGTTGTATAGTATTGTTTATGAAAAAGAAATTTTGGGAGATGTGTTGCATTTGTGGTCAAGATCCGTTGTTGTTTGCTACCAGGACAGCCGCTTGGTTGTCGCAGAATATGGTTGTTGTAGTTGGTTCAAAGTCTTGGACCATTGCGTGTAAGGATGTGAAAAACTCAACGGCCATTCCTATGGAAATAAATTCAGTGTGGCATGTCAATGTTGCTACGGCTTTTTGGTGTTTTGATGCCCAGGATATGGGGCATCCATGGAGTAGGACTCAAAATCCGGACGTGGATTTATGAAACTTACCCCCCCAGCTTGTGTCAAGCTGTATCAAATTTAATTATGTATTCCATTTCAAATCTCCAATTCAAACTGTCATACAGCAACTCTTTTGTAAGAGAAATGATACTCACCAAACATCTACCCTAACCACAATGTTGTCCTCATTAAAATACTTGGTTATTGTAGTTCAGATTGATTTTGGCTCCTTCAATCATCTTTGTTTTGTGTTCTTCATTCACGTTCTTACCTCTATTGCTGTACTCTCCTGTCAAAGGTTTGTGTGTTGTCCAAGCTGTTGGTGTCCTATTAGACTTGATCTAAAAGGCCCCTCCCTTAATTTTATCCAACCAGGTATGTCAATTATTTTCCCATTTATCTTGGCTTGGTCTCCTTGAATCATCATTGTTTTGTGTTCTTCATTCACGTTCTTACCTCTATTGCTGTACTCTCCTGTCAAAGGTTTGTGTGTTGTCCAAGCTGTTGGTGTCCTATTAGACTTGATCTAAAAGGCCCCTCCCTTAATTTGATTCAACCAGGACTATGTTCATTAGGTTATGAGCCCAGAGCTGCCACTCTGCAATCAAAAATAAAAAACCATAATGTTGCTTGACAACACATTCAGAAGCATTCCAGAACTCTCCAATGTCAAATATGCTGAATGGAAAAGCCAAGTCAGCGCCCACATCATGGAGAGAGGATTAGCAGAGTTCATTGGAGACACAATACCTGGAATATCCGATTTACCTATTACTGATCCAGGAGAACTTCAAATCCATCATTCTAGAAGAACTCAAGCCCCTGGTATTATCATACAATATATGGGACAGTCAAATATTGATAGATTGGTCACCAAGGAAAACAGAAGGGACCCACTTATGCTTTGGAACAATATCAAAAATCACTTCCAGTCAACCTTGATCAAAAACCAAGCAAAAGTATTTCAGGACTTTCTAACACTCACCTTCAATGACAACATCAAAGTCTTTCTCAAAAATCTAGCTCATCACCAGAGGACAATGAGATCAGTAGGCATCAAAATTGGAATGCCAAAGGACTTTCACCTACATGAAAACTTACTAGCGGAAGTAATAGTGAATCAAATTCCCAAATGTCTTGAAAATATCAAAGACCTGCTCACAAGTCAGCAAACTTTGACTCTAGACACCATACAGCAATACCTGGAAAACAAATCCAGGGAAACTGTAGTAACGGGTACGACTCACACAATCAAACAAGAATCTGCTCTCATATCAAGAGGAGATCACAAATGCAGAAATGGGGAACACAACCCTAATGCATGGCACCATATTCACAGATGTTGGGAACTTCATCCCAAATTGAGGAAGAGTGCCAAAGAACAAGTCAACAAACAAAAGTCCAAAAAAGGCAAAGAGGGACACACAGCTAAAACAAGCCAGCAACAAAATACAAACAAACAAGACAACAAAGAATCCAAAACTCCTATGGCTTCTGGATTCCATTGCGTCACTATGGCCTTAGCCACCCAAGGAATGATAAACGTAGCCTACCTCAATAGTGGTGCCTCTCATCACATGATTGCCAACAAGGATGCCTTCTTCAACTATGTTAGCAAGAAATCCAGAATTGAGTTAGCCAATGGTGAATCAATGAACTGCAAAGGTTATGGAAAGGTCCTAGTAAAAACCTATTTTTGTAAACACAAAGAATTCAATTTTCTTCATGTCCCCAATATTGTAGGAACCCTTATCAGCAATGGGCAACTATACCTGGAAGGTTATTATGTGACACATCCTAACAGCAAACTCAAGTTTAACGTCACAAATGGCAATAACATTCTATCCAATGGATTTCTTAAAGGCAACATCTTTGTAATTGACTTTGAAATTACTCAAAGTGAGTTGGGACAACCGCCACATCTCTCAAAATCTAAATTGGCAACAACTACTGATTTTGACCTCCTTCACCAAAAGTCTGGGCATCCAAGTAACAATTCACTTTCCAAAATGTTTGGTATTCCAAATGTCTCTATAAATTGTGAACCCTGTTGCCTCTCCAAATCAACTTGCCTTCCTTTCTCTTCATCCTTACCCTCTCCAACTGAACCACTAGAGTACATTCACATGGATCTAAGTGGTTGAATTAAGCCTGCAACTGACAATGGAGAAGAATACTACTTCAAGATTACCAATGCCTTTACTTCTTACAAAGTTGTATATATTCTCCAAAGAAAGTCAGATGCTTTCACAAGTTTCAAACTATTTCATGAAATGGCAAAAAATATTCACTCCAAAAAAAAATCAAAAACCTAAATACCAATGGTGGCGGAGGATTCAACTTGTGTGAATTCAAAAAATTCTTGGAAGAGAATGGAATTCATATGCATGTATCTGCCACTTACACTCCGCAACAGAAACCAGTAGCGGAAAGATGAAACAGGACCACTACAAAAAAGGCAAGGTCCCTTCTGAAAACGGCAAACTTTCCTCATAAGCTATGGAAAAAAGCAGTAATGACAGCTGTTTTCTACAAAAATATAACACCAAATAGAAAGAACAAATGGAAAACTGTCTACAAGTTATGCTATGGCAGGGAGTTCAAGCTATCATTACTACATCCATTTGGTTTTCAAGCGTAAATTCACACCCTGAAAGAAAATTGCAAATCCAAGTTTGAAGACATGGCAAAGAAGGAGGTCCTTCTTTGTTATCAATCCAGCATTCACAATTGGAGGCTACTAACCAACAATGGATCCATCACATACAGCCATGATGTGACATTCAACAACTCCTTGTTTCCTGGAATCTCAAGTATTAGCCATGGAGTCAGGTCTGGTGATTTGGAGGAAGAAATCTCTGAACAGATTCTCCCATGCAATTATCCCTCTCCCACCAACTTGTCCTCCTTGCCTGAGCAGGACCAGACACCTGAGCCTATGATCCCCCAAGTGGAAAGCTCTCCTGATACAATTAATGACCCCACCGCGAACCAGCCAAGGAAACCTGTAATTTTTGACCAACTATCAACCAACTGAAGACCAACTGACAACAAGAAGACTTGACGCAGACATAACTCTTAACCTATCTCAGTGTCCAACCTTGTGTATCCTCACATTAGGTTTCAAAGAGCTTGTAACTACTGCCTACTAATTTAGACGTTTTACCTGTCTCTTATTGTCGTGTCTCTCAACTTATCCAATACCTCATTAAGGTATTTCTTCCATCTTGTCTGTCTCCTTTGGTCCCAAGACCTGTGTCTCACTCGCCATCACTCACTGGCTATCATTTCAGGTCTGCTCTCTTTTCTTGTTTCTTTCTTTCTTTCTTATTGCTTATTCTTCTCTTGTTTGCTCTCTCTTCTTGGTGCGCTTGCCATCTGTACCGGTCTCTTATTGTTGTGTCTCTCAACTTATCCAATACCTTGTTAAGGTATTTCTTCCATCTTGTCTGTCTCCTTTGGTCCCAAGATCTGTGTCTCACTTGCCATCACTTGCTGGCTATCATTTCAGGTATTTCTTCCATCTTGTCTGTCTCCTTTGGTCCCAAGACCTGTGTCTCACTTGCCATCACTCGCTGGCTATCATTTCAGGTTATGAGCCCAGTATAATACCAGCCGTTGTGGAAACCAAAGGAGAGTTACGCTCCTAAGTTTTCCGCAAGTCCAGAAGTTATTGATCTACGGGTCTGTAAGGAGGTTGGATGCAATGAGTTTCTTAAGTGTAGTGCGATAAAAGAGAGATAATGAGATGTATTCTTCTTCCTTCAATCCTTCCTCTTCCTTTCCTTTCCTTCTCCAATGGGTTGATGATTCATTGATCATAACCCAACCCAGAGTTGAGGGTGAGGACTTGGATCCCCCCCTTCAACCCTAACCTAAGTACAACCACAAACGCAAAAGAACAATGAAACACAACCCCTAAGTACAGAACCCTAGCCCAACCCTGCCCCTCCATTCCTTGCCCCATAACCCGTGCCCCTCAATATCAACGTACGCCCGGTTTGACCTTCTCATTGCGCAGCCCTCTGCCGCGCCCTACTTGGAGCCCCCTGGTTTGCCCGCCCGCGCGCGTCCGCAAACCTTGCGGTCCGCAAGTCGGCCAGCCCGTGCCTAACCCCCGATTGCCCCGCCCTCGCCTTCTGGACTAGCCACCTGCAAGCTTGTTCGGGCCAGCTCCATCACTTGGTCCACGTTTCTTGGGCGGGTTGCGGCCCGGCGCCCTTGGAGTAGACCCAACCCGCACCTGGTGCTGAGCCCCGCAATTCCTACTGCTGAGCCCGCAGCGGCTGCTTCTGAGCCCGCAGCGGCTGCTTTTGAGCCCGCAGCGGCTGCTTCTGAGCCCTCAGCAGGCACTGCTGAGACCGCGGGCACCCAAATGCTGAGCCCGACCTACCCAACTGCTGAGTCGCAGCCTGCGACGCAGCTCTCAACCCAAGGTTATAAATATGACACCACATCCCCCCCCCAAGTTGAGTTCTGTCCCCAGAGGTCTTCCATTGCTGCCTCGCCTCCATCACCCTACCAATCCACCACTCCCCTACCCACCCCAACTCACCCCAGCCCCTCCTCCCCTTCTTCTCCGTCGCCATCATGGTTCCCTGCAACTTCTGCGCCCGGAATGGGCTTGTGTGCTTGATTGTTCCTGGTTGACCCGCTTGCACTTCTTTCCGTTGTGGCCATCGCCGCTGCTCGCTTGGCAAGGGAATGCCGCAACCTCCTCCTCAATCCGGTTCCTGTCCCCGGCTGTGCAAGAGAGCCCGTCCGGACCCATTTGTGGTTTTGGACAATGAAACAATCTCCAAGGACTCATGGACTCCGCCTGGATCACCTCGTGCCCGCCCCCCCCAGGACCAATTTGCGACTCCGCCTCCACATTCTGCCGCGCAGGGCCCCCACAGAAGGAGGACTACCAAAACTTCGCGGCTTATTTGTCCGCCTTACGGCTCTGGGCGGACCACGTTTGGGTCACGCAAGGCGCAAGGGACCCGCGCATCAATGAAATCCTCCGACACCGCGCTGGCCCTCCTCCGGTCCCACCCCAGCCCCTGATCCTCCCCCAACTCCGGCTCCTCCTCCGACTCCGGCTCCTCCGTACTCTTTGGACTTGGACAAGAGGCCCCCGACCCCACAGGGCACCCCTCCGCCACCCGCGTCGCCAGTTGTTAATTTGTTGTTGCCTCCCGCTGGACCGAGCCCCCCCGATGGTCCGCCGGGGACCCCTTCTTCACCGGTCCCGCCTCCTCCCAGCCCACCCAAGATTACGGATATCCCCGTCTTCCCGGCTGTTCCGCTTGCAAGGTTTGATGCAATGGTGGACAACGCGGACGGCCTCCTTTGGCCATTCCTGGCAGCCCCTTGCGCCCAAACCACCGGCAACCAATGGGAACTATTGGCGGCCTTCTGGACTTTAGCCGCGGCGGCTCGCGCGGACGCAGAGGAGGTGATGAGTACTCATCCGACGTAGACGGATCCCCCCCTTTTCTTCCTTCTCCTCTTGTATCCTTTTCCGCGCCTTCTTGAAAAGGAATAAAACTTTTTCCACGCCATCCTGAGTAGCCTCCGGGCTTGTGAGAACCTTTGCGCACAAGATCCGCATCTTGAAAGCGATTGGCGCAAGTGAGAGCAAGAGTAAGTGAGTAAGAGGTCTGCACCCGCGTCCTGAGTGAGAATGGGAGTGAGAATAAAGGCGGAGTTGAGAGTGAGGATGAGTGAAATTAAAGTCCACGCCCACACCCTGAGCCAACGAAGTTCCCCAGAAGGTACCTGGACCGCCCCAGTCAAACTGCCACACAGTTCCCCGTACCCAATCCTGCAACAAACGCAACAATCCTACACCAGCACGCGCACAGTCATCCAAGAGAGGCAAAGAAGGAAGTTGAGAAAACAAACATTCTGGGGTGTCTAGTTATTCCGGCTGTGAACAGGCTAGGACACCCCCTTACCAAATCAGACCTGTCCCGTACGTTTCCTGCGCCAAGAGGAAACAAGGAAAAGAACCAAGCCCATAAAAAAAGGAAACCAAAACCCCAAGAAAAGAGATTTTTTTTTTTAGGGCCTCCATAGGGCCTCTGCTCCTTCCGCTCCTTGTCCCGCATTGCCCAATCCGCGGGGCTTTTCCTTGCATTTACGGACCCCGCTAGCGCCGCACCCGCGTCCCCGTGATCAATTATAACCAAAACCAGTACCAATCAAAGAGCCAATCAAATATTAAAGAAGTAGGAGAACGGACATTCTGGGGTGTCTAGTTATTCCGGCTGTGAACCGGCTAGGACACCCCCTCACAAAATCAGACCTTTACCCTACTCACGCCCCCCCCAAGTTGAAAGCTGTCCCCAGCAGTTTGTAGCCTTTCACTCCTCCGAGGTGGCGCTTTGCGCGTAGGCTCCTCCTCAGACAAAGGATCTGGCCCGTCCAATGATCCTGAACTTCCGACTCCGTCCTCCGCGTTTGCGCCATCCCCTGCCGTCTTGTCAAAGGATGTGGAACCGCGCGCAAAGAAATGCTTCACATGCGAGGCTGCAGCCTTGCGTTTGAGCGGTGCCCCGTCCAATTCCTCGAGCTGGTAGCTCCCGCCCTCAAACTTGGATGCCACGCGGAAGGGGCCGTTCCATTGGTTGGCAAAAAGCTTTCCCCACTGAGATTCCAGACTCCGGTTGTACAACAAAACCAAGTCACCCTTCTGCAGAGGATCCCGGAGGTGGTGGGAACAGCGCTTGTCCCAATAGCGTACCAAGGCCGTCCTTGTCTTCCGCAACCTTTCAGCGGCCTTTGCAAGGGTCTTGTCCCGTTGGAGAAGCTGTTTGGCGCGCGCTTCCACGATTTCCGCGGGGGTCTTCACCTTCCACCAGTCCACGCCCGGGAAGGTTTTGAGCTTGATGTCCACCGGGAGCACCGGACGCTGTCTGTAGAGAAGTTTGTAAGGCAAGTAGCCCGTCAAGCATTTAAATGAGATCCTGTCCGCAAAAAGAACCGCCAGAAGGGCCTCCTGCCACCGTTTACCGTCCTCCCCACACATCTTTACCAGGGCGTCCTTAATGGGCTGATGGCCGCAATCGATAATCCCGGCACCCTCCGGATAGTATTCTGTGACCCGCCCAAACTTAGGTCCGCAACTCCAAACCAGTGCCATCAAGCGCCCCCAGAACTCCGCGCCTCCGTCAACAGTGACCAAGCAAAGCGAACCGTACCGCGCAAACCAATCTTCCTCCAAGAACTGAGAAACCTTCTCCGCCAACAACTTCACCAGAGGACAAGCCTCGACCCAACCTGACAGATCATCCCACGCAACCAGCAGGTACGCAAACTTTCCTGCCTTTATGTGGACCACGTCAAGGGAGACCCTCCCAAACAACGCGTCCTCCCCCGTAGGGTGACCCGCCTCCCTGGCAGCCTAGAACTCCGCCGTTGAAACGCTTCGCAAGACTTCACCCATTCCCATACCGCCCGCACCACACCCGGCCACCAGAAACTTGCCTTCACCCGCCTCCCCGTTTCAATCTTGCCCCAGTGTCCAAGGTTGTCGTGGAGACACCTCAGAATCATTTCCTGGTCCCTCCTTGATTTTGCGACCACCAAAGGCACCGGGGTACTTTGTTGCCACATTTGCCCGTCCTGCATGTAGAAGTTGGTCGCCCGCCGCTTTGCCCACCAAATTTCTGTTCCTGACGCTTCCTTGGGAAACCGGAGATTCCGCAAGAAGGAGCACAAGATTGTGTAGCGCCCGGACTGCTGCAGCGGAAGGGTGACCTCCGTCTCCATCATACCCACGCAAATAACCGGAGACTCCACGTCCAAGGGCTCCGCCCCCTCAAACAGATCCTCCCGCGGATACTGCAACAGCGCGTCAGGCATTGTGAATGCCTTCCCTGGAACATGAAAGATGCCAAAAGTGAAGAGCTGGAGAAACGCCACCCACCTAGTCATAGGAGCGTTTGGCAGCGTTGGAGAATTGATCATCCTCCCCAGGGCCTCCGCGTCGACCAGAAGCTTGAAGTGCACCCCCCAGAGCAAGTGCTGAAGCCTCCGCACGATTTTGGTGACTCCGCATAGTTCTAACTTTGGCTGGGAGTACCAACTCTCCGTTGTTGTAAAATTCACGGACTTGTAGAGAACCGGCCTATCCTTACCATCCTCCTCCTGCGTCAGGACACCGCCCGCGCCAAACTCACTAGAGTTGAAGGCCAAGCGGATCCCTCCAGCGTTGTAGTCAAGGTTGCAGAGGACGATGTTGCGACCCACAATCTCCTTGAGCTTTGCAAAGGCAGCATCAAACTGCGCCGTCCATTCCCATGCCGCGCCTTTCCGGGTCAGCGCCTGCAGCAGACTTGCAAATTCCGCGAACCATTCAATGAACATGCAAACATAGCTGCACAGTCCCAGAAATTGGAGAATATGCAAGGGCGTATGCGGGGTTGGCCATTCAAGAAATTTGTTTCGTTTCTTTGCCGCAATTCTCCTGCCTTCGAAAGCCACCACATGGCCTAGCACTTCCAACGCCGGAACGCAAACTGCCAACTTACCCCCAAATACTGTAAGCCCTGCCTCCTAAATCCAAAACAAGACCTGCTCTAATGTCTGCGCATACTCCCAGATGAAGCGGCGGATCTTTGGGGCCTCCTCTAGCACCGCACCCCCATAATCCGTCTTTGGTCCTTTGATACCGGCATTGTTGATGAAGATCAGAACCCCTTCCAGTATGTTGTCCCGCAGGATCCACGTCATCTGGGCTTGATAGACCGCCATCAAGTTTGTCGCCCCCTGCGGCAACCGCGTCAACTTCATTCTTCCAAATCCTATCTTGAACGCAGTCAGCGGCCGCGAGTCGGCATGGAGCTTGCGCTGATCATACCCCCCCATTACATCAACCAAACCGTAACACGCGCGCCCGGCCATTGATTCCAGGAACTCGTCCACGCGCAGAGGCAATCCCTTGTCCCTGATAGTGAACGAGTTAAGCCACTGCAGGTCATGAACAATCCTAAGCAACTTCCTGTCCTGTTTAACAACCGTGAAAATTGGGCTAGAGTAGCTTGATGTTGACTGCTCATACAACCCCGTCCTCACACGCTCCCGGACCAGTTCCAAGAAGGGTTCCCGCACAGTCCAAGGGATCGTAATTGGCTTGATTTGCCAGGGCTTGTGCGGCACCGTGGGGATTACATAGGGGTCGCCAACCTTGCCCTTCAGCAATCCGCGCTTGTTGGGCCCAAAGGCAAGGGCCTTCTTGCGGAGCACCAACACCGATGCTAACAAATCCTTCTCCTCCATACTCAACCACCCCGCCGGCCCAAAATTCAGCGCCTTGATTCGCTTGTCCGTGATCCGCGCCAACCGCGTTACCCACCCAAACTTCCTCAACGGACTCACCCAGGGATCCCGAGACCAGGAGATTGGCCTCAGAGGCCCGTTCAGCCCCTGCGGCATGGGCTTGTTCCGGGGCCAGACCTTTTGCGCCACAGGCTTGTATTGCCCCGCGTTGCACCTAACCATCCTCATGCGCCCGCCATTGTCGTCGTGAATCCTGGAAACAATCAACCCGCGGCTCTTGCCTTTGCTCACAAGCGTGTCACTATGGTAGGAGTTTTGAAACACAGTACCTCCCAGTGGTGCATACTGAGGAAAGGGACTTACTTCTGCCGCTTGCACCCTCCGCGCACTTCCTTCCACCTTTTGCTCCTCCCTAGTCAAAAGCCCGCACAAGGCCGGAGCTTGCCCCGCGCGGTACCCACGGTTGACTAGGGAAAACCCTCCGCAGGGCGGCCCTCGTGGTCGTCCCCACCGTTGGACTATGCCTCTTTGCCAACCAACGCCAATGGCACCCATTTCCCCTTCCTTTGGTCGGAGATTGTTGTCTCAAACCTTGCCCCGGACGTGTCCTCCACCATCAGCGCCTCCGTCCCTTCCTCTGCATTGAACGTCATTTGGGCCTGGAATCCAAACATGAACGGCTGACCCAAAATCATGTCACCACACTCAACCGAGAGGAATGACAACGGCTTCCAAACCCTTGTGACCTCTACCTCTTCTTCCTCCACCACCCCATCTACCCAACATTCCCCCCCATTAAGCGCCCACAAACCCATAGCACACTTCCTCTGCACCAAGCCCAACTCATCCACCAGTTTCAATGGGAGCAGGTTGACCATTGACCCGCTGTCCACCATTTCCCACACTTTCCTTCCCGCAATCTTCAGTGAGACATAGGCAAGCGGCACTGACACGGTTTTGGATTGGCACAACTCCAATTCTGCTTCCTCTGTCACCGCATTCACGCGCTGCACTGTTGCCGGGATCCTGCCGCCCCCGTGCTCCTTCAGCGCCTGGACCATTTCCTCGACAACCACCGGAGAGACCGCGAGAAGCTCCCGTAGCGTGAGAGGTATTGGTACCTCACTCCCCATCACTCGCAAAACAATTTCCACGGCCTTCCTTCTTCCTCCGGAGCTGATCGCCGGCGCGTTGCCCCCCCACCCTTGTAGCTTGATTTAATGGCCGCTCCTTGGCATCCACGTCTATCCTTTCCGACAAGATCCGCTTGTTTTCCGCCAGCGTCCTAACTTCTGCCTCCACTTGCGGTGCCCATCACGTTTTGGGCCCAGTGACAATCCCCAGGGACACCTGAGTGGCCCCTGTGGGTCGGGCCCTTGCCCTAACCTGCTCCACCAGCGGTGGCTGACTGGCCCCCAGGCCCACCGGTTTGCCCAACGGCAATATGTAGGTCCCCCCGGACGCGCGAACCAACCCCTTGTTCATGTCCTTGGTCAGATCTGCGCAACCAGACTTCCAATGACTTTTATTGCCGCAATAAGTGCACTGACAAACCAAAAACCCCCCCGTCGGTCCGCTACTGGGCTGAAAGCCCCCTCTTGCATGGGGTGGCAGATTGCGCAAGAAAGCGGGAGGCAGAGCCGTTGGCTGGGCCGCCATCCAATTCATGAGTATCCGCAAGTCCTGTAGCATGTTTGTTACCTTGTTCACCGGTACGCCCATTGACTGCAAAGGGGCCACGGGCCGTTCTGCGAGCGGTACTGGGGTTGGGTACGGGGTGGAAAAGGCCGTTGGCTTCCTTGAACTCACTGGGAACAACCGGGCCGTATCCTCAATCAGCTCTTCCAAGTTGATCTTGCTCTGGACCGCCTTGTTTATTACGCCCAGGCTTGGAAGGAGAGCAACGCTCCCATCCACTGACCGCGTTACAAACCCGCGCTCAAATAGGTAAGGCTGGACCCACGCAAGCCTGCCTAGGAACGCTTGCTTCATGGCCCCTGTCTGACCCGCCACCACCTGGTTCTTTTCTAGTTAAATATAAATTGGGTCAAACTGGGACTTGTACTAGGACAGATTGCTCCGCGTCCGCACCCCACCTTGGGAAATTGCCTCACCTGCCACTTGCTCAAAGTCCGTCTCCCAAAAGCGGGGCTTGCGCTTTCCCCACCTTGCCATCATCTTGCCCCGGAGTCTTCCCCAGTCGCAAGCCTTGTACCCTGCCATATCCTCCACGTCCTGGAGCGTATTCTTGTCCGCAATGAAGAGAACAACCGTGCCGACCTTGTCCTCACCTGTCCTGTTTTCGGAGTCCGCAATATCCTTGAATCTCACTAGAAAGCGCCCAATGTCCGCGGTGTCAAATTGGAGGTGGGGGAAGTTCTGCGGCCTAAGCCACACCTGTTGTGGAACTTCAGCCGCCTCTGAAGGCTCTGACCAAGGAGGAGTGAAACCGCCAGACCAAGTAGTTGGCGGTGGTGGAGGTGTTGGCCCGCCAGCTCCCGGCCAGAGAGGGAACAAGGGTGGAGCATTTGATCCTGGGGTAGTTGTGGGCAGCATTGCACCCGATAGCTTTGAGAGACATAGACAAAAGATTAGTTCCCTGCCAGACCCCCAGATGTGGAAACCAAAGGAGAGTTACGCTCTTAAGTTGTCCGCAATTCCGGAAGTTATTGATCTAGGTGTCTGTAAGGAGGTTGGATGCAATGAGTTTCTTAAGTATAGTGAGATAAAAGAGAGATAATGAGATTTATTCTTCTTCCTTTCCTTTCCTTCTCCAATGGGTTGATGATTCATTGATCATAACCCAACCCAGAGTTGAGGGTGAGGACTTGGACCCCCCCCTTCAACCCTAACCTAAGTACAACCACAAACGCAAAAGAACAATGAAACACAACCCCTAAGCACAGAACCCTAGCCCAACCCTGCCCCTCCATTCCTTGCCCCATAACCCGTTGTGGTGTCAATTTATAGACACGGATTGGGAACTGCGTCGCGGCTGCGCGCTCAGCATTGGAGGAAAGCGGGCTCAGCATTAGGGTATGCGGAGTGCTCAGCAGCGGCAGCTGCCGGATCAGCAGCAGCCGCTGTTTGGCTCCGCACCTAGTGGACGGGTTGGGCTCAGCATCAAATGCGGCGTGGGCGGCAATCCGCCCTGGAGATCGGATTTGGAAGGTAGTGCGCTGTGGAAAATTTAGAGGTTATCCCTCACAAAGTTGCCACAGGTTCAGGAGTTCTTGGGTTGAAGCGTCTGTAATGATTAGATACCCAGCGTAAAGAGAAGTTTTTGAGAGCATGAAGAGGAGAAAAGGAGAGAAGAGGGGAGGGATTCTGTTTTCCTAAGTCCGCTCCCTTTTCCGCTCCCCGCCTCCTGATGATACGATGGTAAGATGCCCCCCCTACAACCCGGAGTTGAGGGGAAAGGTATTTGAGCCCTCCCCCTCAACCCTAACCTAAGTACAAGCACATGAACAACCCGACAACAATGAAGAAGGAAACCCTAGGCCCAAAACCCTATCCCATATCCTAACCTGTACCCTGTCCGTATCCTATTCCGCTTGCTTGCCTGCCATTACACGCATCTGGTTTGTCCCCTGCGGCGTGGCCCTCCGCCGCGCGCTTCTCAAAGTTCACCGCGATTGCCCGTATCCGCCCGACGAGCCGTCGTGAATTTCCTAGTCCCGTAGCCGGCCCGCACTTGCGCGCGGCCGTCCACGGGTATAGCCCCGCAATTGCTCCGCCCTTTCCTTCCCTAACTAACCGCCCGAGAACCTGATCGGCCCGGCTCCATCACTGGGTTGGACACCCAAGCGGGTCACGGCCCGCCTCCCCTAGTCAGACCCGGCCCGCAGCTGCGTGCTTCGCCCTGCTACGCCTTCTGCTGAGCCCGCAGCGGCCACTGCTGAGAACGAGCGCACCCCAACTGCTGAGCCCGACCTACCAGATGCTGAGCGCGCAGGCCGCGACGCAGTTCCCGATCCGAGGCTATATAATGACACCACAGCGCTCAACTAGGTTTGCGGGCGCGCCGGTTCGGATACGTAGGGGCGGAGCAATCCGCGGGCTATAAAGGAACGGATGGAGCACGCGTGCAAGCGCGCGGATCATGCCGGATAATACCGGACATCCACAATGGGCGCAGACAAAAGGATACGGACAGGCGCAGGGGGCTCCGAGTAGGGCGCGGTGCAAGGACCAAGTCATGAGAAGGACAAACCGGATGGACGGAACGGCGTACAGACGTTGGGGGGAGTTTGGTACGGAGGCGGGGAGAGGAGGCTAGGGTTTCTGTTTTGGGATTGTTTTCTGTTTCTTTGTCATACTGCTATTTGCGCGTGTACTTAGGTTAGGGTTGAGAGGGAGGACGTATCCTTTCTCTCAGCTCCGGGTTGGGGAGGAGGGGGCATGCATGGAATCAGACCATCACATCATTGGATTGGATCAATCATCTCACCAAGAGATTAAAGGAACTCATACCGGATACACATCCAGGTGGACAGTTCTTAGGATTGAAGGATTGGCGAATTCACTCTCTCTGTACTTTTCTTTATCTCTTATCTCCTTATTTCTATTTCTAATTTAAGTGTGACTTTGGGCATCCCCATCTCCTTTCAAACGCAGGGAACCTTTAACTTCCAAACCTTGGGACAATTACAGGGGGATAACCCTTATTCTTTCCACACCGTGCCCCTTGATATCAACGTACGCCCGGTTTGTCCTTCTCATGGCGCCGCCCTCCGCCGCATCCTACTTGGAGCCCCCCGGTTTGCCCGCCCGCGCGCGTCCGCAAACCTTGCGTTCCGCAAGTTGGCCCGCCCGCGCCTAACCCCCGATCACCCCGCCCTTGCCTTCCGGACTAGCCACCCGCAAGCTTGGTCGGGCCGGCTCCATCACTTGGTCCGCGTTTCCTGGGCGGGTTGCGGCCCGGCGCCCTTGGAGTAGACCCGACCCACACCTGGTGCTGAGCCCCGCAATTCCTACTGCTGAGCCCGCAGCAGCTGCTTCTGAGCCCTCAGAAGGCACTGCTGAGACCGCGCGCACCCAAATGCTGAGCCCGACCTACCCAACTGCTGAGCGCGCAGCCCACGACGCAGCTCTTGACCCAAGGTTATAAATACAACACCACACTGTGCAACACAATAGGACAAGGAGCTTCTACGCAGATCCAACATCATCCTGAACAGTGGCAAATCCAATGGCCAACTCACTCACTCCATATCCATCACCAGCCTCACCAGTCTCTACTTCAATCAGTGACAACGCTTCATCTTTTGAATCCTGCTCTACTTCTGGAATTACCATCCAAAATCTACTCCTTGGGAATGAACCTTGCCCTTGCCAATCAATACCTCACAACACTATGGTAGACTCATCAGACTCATGCGGCATCCTTTGCAAAAAACTATCCGGTGCAAGTAACTTCTCAAGTTGGCGTAATAATGTGTTGACGGCACTTGGATAAAAAGACTTGGACAATTTTATCCTTAAAGCGCATCCCAATCCCTCTCCCAAAATTAAACTCAGAAAGAAACAAGCTACAACTTTCATTTGATTACATCTTGATCAACAAAACTTCCCTCAATTTGTAAATGATCCTATCATTTACAAACCCAAAGAGCTCTGGGATTCAATTTGCAATCACTAAGCTACCAAATCTCTTGAAAATGTTGTCAACCTCATGGATTTACTCTACAAAATTCCCTTTTCCAAAGGAAATCTGCAGGACTCAATCAACAAATTCCAAGAAACCTTCAGACTACTGTTGGAAATCTCTTTCAAAAATCTAGACACCTCAACCATTGAAACCCTTTGGGCTATCATCATTCTTAAGCAACTTCCCCCATCTTGTGCCATCATGCAATATCTACAATTTGCTCAATATAAAGGAAAACAGGCTAAGATCCCAATGGACACCTTTCTATCTGACCTAGAACTTGAAATCCAAAGGCAATCTGATTCCATCTGAGAAACTCAAGCCACCTCTGCCTTCAATGTGTCTTGAAACTTTCAATCAACCCAAAACAATCCCTACAATAAAAATCAAAAGAAATGACTGTTCTGTGAAAATGGAACCCATAATCCAAACACCTCCCATTCCGCAGACCAGTGCCACCAATTACACCCCAAACTAGCTATTGCCTAACATCAAGCTGCCCTCAGTCAAATCCAAGGAAAAACTCACCAAGGCAAGGCCAATCTCAGAATGGATAAAGCAAATGCAGATCTGATTATTCTTGACAGCGGTGCCTCTGGGCATTATCTCAAGCACCGCCATTACTTCTCCACCTTCCACAAGTGTCACTCTACCCTCTATACGGCCAATGGATCCCCACTACAAGTTGTTGGATTTGGAGAAGCTATAATACCACTCACCTCCGGATTGTTGAAAATACCCCATGCTCTACTTGTTCCTGATTTCTCCAATTCACTAATCTCCATGTTACCATATCTTCAGATGGGCTACTCCATCAAACCTATAAATAATGGTTTTGAGTGCGTCAATGGGGCCCATCAGTTGATGACTGGGAGATTCTCTGATAATGTCCTTGCCCTCAACGTGGACCAACCCCTGGCTCTCGCTACCTGCTTGTTCCTTGATCTCCATCAAACAATGGGTCATCCAAACAACTCCTATCTCCAAAAACTCTTCCCTAGTCTACCCATCAAAGAAACTTGCTGCATGGAATGCCTTACCTCCAAAATGACCAGAACCCCTTTCTCTGGAAGCTTCCCCACTCCATCCGTCCCTCTCAAATGCGTCCACATGGATCTGTGTGGGCCAATCACTCTGGTGTCAAAAGGGGGGAACCGGTATTTCCTTAAGATCATAGATGGTTTCAGTCGCTTTGCTTTCATTTATCCCATTTGATGTAAGTCCAACTCATATGACCACTTCATCATCTTCCTGAACAAATCTGAACAAACCTCCAGACATAAAGTCCAATCCGTAGTCTCCAACAATGGTGGGGAGTTTTTCTCTGAAAAATTCAAGCGCCTATTCCTTGAAAAAGGAATCCAACATTTAACCACTTCTCCATACACACCCCAACAAAACCCCTTCTCCAAACAAGGCAACTGTACCACCATTCAGAAAACTAGGACCCTTCTTGCTACCAGTGGCCTTCCTCTTGAATTCTGGGGCAATGCTGTGATCACAGCCATTCTGCTCAAAAATCAAACCCCCCATTCTTCTCTCAACTTTGCAACTCCTCATGAATGTTTGACCGGTCATAAGGCAAAACTTGATCACTTGGCTCCTTTTGGCTGCAAAGTGATCCTCTACATCGAGAACAAGTGGAGAAATTAAAAGTTTGGCCCCTCTGGACACGAAGGAATCCTCATTGGTTTTGACTCTCACCACAAGTTGTTCAAAGTATGGATCCCATCCTCTGACAAAATACAATGGTCTCACAATGTCAAGACTATCAACAACGTATTTCCCTTCAAATCTCAATCTGTGGACAACTTGTCTCCAAAAGAAATCCAATTTCCGTTTGACAATCCCCCTTCTCCCATTGTCAACTCCTCTATATCCTTACTCCCTGACTCCGCCTCAACCTCAGTCCATTCCTTGGCAGACTTGAATCCTGTCACTCCGTCACTACCTCCGGACTCCCAACAAACCAATGCCACTCCTTTTGAGAATCCTAATGCCACCAAACACCACGCATACGTACCCTGGTACAACACCGCCCCAAACAAAGTAGGCTCAGATATTTCCACTAGCAGAATTCTGCCCACTAGAACCCAACATTGTGCGAATCATATCACCTTGGAACCCTCCATTCTCAACAACCCAAAGACCGTTTACAAAGCAAAGAAACTTCCAGATTGGCCAGACTGGAAGAAAGCCATCACTAATGAAAAGGATAACTGCAAGCTCCATCAAGTCTGTGAAGTTGTTCCCAAGCCAGCGGGCGTCAGGGAGCTAGACTCCACCTGGGTCCTAAAAACTAAGCTGGACGCCAATGGAGCTTTCATCAAAAAGAAAGTACATCTATGTGCTTGGGGTTTTCGCCAAGTGGAAGGGATAGACTATGACAACAGTTTTGCTCCTACTGGTTGAATTCCAACCCTTTGAATTGTTCTGAGTCTGGTGGCATCTTTTGATCTCAAGCTAAATCAAATGGACATTAAATGTGCTTTCTTAAACGGGATTCCAGAGGAAGAAATATTCATTAAGAATCCTGAAGAATTAGACATCCACATTCCCCCGGGTTATGGCCTCCGCTTGAAGAAATCTCTCTATGGACTCAAACAAAGTCCTTGGTTTTGGTATACTTCCTTGACTACTTTCTTCTCCTCCCTTAACTTCAAGACCTCCAAGGTAGATCCGTGCTTATTTCTTCATTCCAATCCCAATAAGCTTGTTTTGGTCTACATTCATGTCGATGATCTTGTTATTGGAGGAAGAAAAGAGGACGTTCTGGAATTCAAGGAGAACATGAAGTCACGGTTTGAAATGGAAGATCTAGGTGAATGCCAATGGGTCCTTGCGATGCGGGTCACTCAAGACCGCAAAGCACAATTGGTCCATCTGCATCAAGATTGATACATCTCCAACATGCTTGCAGAATATGGCATGAGTGACTGCAAACCAGCCTCCACACCTCTTCCACAACAACCATCCAAAATCCCTATCTCCAATAATCCTGTCAAGTCCGGATTCGACTATTGGAGAGGGGTTGGTCTTCTGAACTACCTTGTTCAGTGCACTAGGCCCAACCTTGCTTTCGCTTGGAGTTATCTCTCCCAGTTCCTAAACAACCCTACCATCACCCACCAACAACAATTCTTGCATCTCCTGAGGTACCTCAAACAAACAAGAGACCATGGGATAACATTGGGTGGGGACCTTTTGACGGAATTCAAACTCAATGCGTACTGTGACACTGACCATGCCTCCAGCAACGACTGCAGCTCATTCACTGGCAGTGTGCTTCTTCTAAATGGCCCTATCATCTGGCGATGCTCAAAGCAATTGGTAATAGCCCTCTCCACCACCGAAGCTGAGCATCAATCTTGCTCCGAATCGGGTCAAGAACTTCTGTGGGCATCACAACTACTCACTACCCTATCGGTCCCACTTAAAGCAACCTTTGTCTCCCCTACCCTTCACTGCGATAATCAAGGAGCCATTGCCCTTCTTGAGAATCCAGTCTATCAACACCGCACCCAACACATCAATGTTCGACTACAATGGATTCGACACCACGTAGCAAATGGCAACTTTATCCTTACTTACGTGTCTACTGGCAACAACATAGCCAACGGTATGACCAAGATCCTCTCTCCTCACCTTCACCAAAAATTTCTCCTAGATAACAGAGTTATGCCCCTTAAATCAGATTAGCAAGCAAGGGGGGGTGTAGTTTTTGAACAACTATTGACCAACTGAAGACCAACCGACGACAAGAAGACTTGACGCAGACGTAACTCTTAACCTATCTCAGGGTCCAACCTTGTGTATCCTCACGTTAGGTTTCAAAGAGCTTGTACCTACTGCCTACTACTTTAGAAGTTGTACCTGTCTCTTATTGTTGTGTCTCTCAACTTATCCAATACCTTGCTAAGGTATTTCTTCCATCTTGTCTGTCTCCTTTGGTCCCAAGATCTGTGTCTCACTCGCCATCACTTGCTGGCTATCATTTCAGGTCTGCTCTCTTTTCTTGTTTCTTTCTTTCTTTCTTATTGCTTATTCTTCTCTTGTTTGCTCTCTCTTCTTGGTGCGCTTGCCATCTGTACCGGTCTCTTATTGTTGTGTCTCTCAACTTATCCAATACCTTGTTAAGGTATTCCTTCCATCTCGTCTGTCTCCTTTGGTCCCAAGACCTGTGTCTCACTCGCCATCACTCGCTGGCTATCATTTCAGGTATTTCTTTCATCTCGTCTGTCTCCTTTGGTCCCAAGACCTGTGTCTCACTCGCCATCACTCGCTGGCTATCATTTCAAAACCCAGATGGGAAATGAGACCGGAACCTATTGGTCAGCTTGTGCCCAAAAACATTGACTCATCAATTGGGGGGCAGAACATCATAGAAGGATCAAGGCTTAGGGCGTATGTATCTGTTCTTCACTCATGTGACCTGTTGTCCTCATCTGTTGCTTTCCTGGCAGGCGCTCAACACTTTGAAGAATCCATTGATGTCCCAAAAGCCTTTTTCTCAAGCTCGCAAATCAAACAAATGGGAGAGCTGGTGGAAATCAATTAAACTCAAGCTTGAGGCAATGGATGCACTCAAGGTATGGGAGATTGTGAAAATACCTCAAGGAGCAAATCTACTGGTAACAGTATGGGTATTTCAAAAGAAATTTGATCAAAATGGTCTCCTATCAAAATTCAAAGCTTGCCTGTGTGCGGCTGGCAACTTTCAAGAGGAAGGGATAGACTACAATGAAACATACGCACCTACCGGACGACCAGCAGCCCTCAAGACAGTCCTTGCAATGGCAGTACAAGAGGGGTTTGAGATCCACCAAATGGATGTGAAGAACGCCTTTCTGAACGGAAATCTTAAGGAGGAAATCTACTTGCGCCCTCCCTCTCGAATGTCAATCCGAATGGGGTACTGTCTGCGAATAAAAAAATCCATCTATGGCCTCAAGAAAGCTCCCCGAGTCTGGTATGGCGCGCTAAAGGAATTCTTCACTTCAATCTCATTCTCTCCATCTCCCGCCAATCCCTGTTTGCTCATCTTGCAGGTGCCGGGCTGGGAATGTTGGGTACATGTATATGTTGATGACATGGTGATAGCGAGTTCCCAGGTAAATAGGTTCAAAATGCTCATCAAAAAGCACTTCCTTATGAAAGACCTTGGTCCGGTGAACCATCTTCTTGGAATGCACATAACTCACACGTTGAGAGAATTGCACATTAATCAGCATACTTATGCAACTAAAATCTTACACACTTTTGGAATGGAGGACTCTCAACTGGTTTTGACTGCTATGGTGCCCAACACAAGGCTTTTCAAGGCTAATGATGGAGAGATAGCTGAATTCTCCGCACTGGGTATCAACTATAGAAAAGCCATTGGACTCTTGAATTAACTTTCAGTTTCCACTTGTCCTGACATAGCCTTTGCTGTGTTGCAGCTCTATCAGCATCTCAAGCATCCTGGGATTGTGCACTGAAGAGCATGTCTCCATCTTCTTTGCTACATATGTGGAAATCTTCTTTACAGCATTAGCTTCTGGAAGGGCTCTTCCAATGTTGCCATGTACACTGATTCCAACTTTGCCAACTGCCCAGATACCAGACGCTCCTATGCCGGTTATTTTCTTTGAATTGGGACAGCAGCTGTCTTGTGGCAGTCCTCGAAGCAACCCACAGTGTTGTTCTTGACAACCGAGGCCAAGTACAAAGCTCTGTGCAAGGAAATTCAAGAGGAAACTTGGTTTGCAATCCTGCTCTCATCCATAGGGCAACTGGAAAAGTCCTCTCTACCGGTGTTCTGCAAAAATCAAGCCACAATCAACCTGGCCAAAAACCTATGTACCAAAGGCAAAGCAAGCACTTTGAAACGGTCTATCATTGGATCTAAGAGAAAATCTTTGACAGTAAGGTGTCCGTTTCCTATACACATACTTCCTTAATGCAGGCGTAACTATTAACAAAGTCTCTTCCTAGAGTACGGCATGATGCATGCGTACAGGCACTGAGAATGCAAATGGAAAAATAAGGGGGGTGTCAAGCTGTATCAAATTTAATTATTTATTCCATTTGAAATCTTCAATTCAAACTTTCATACAGTAACTCTTTTGTAAGAGCAATGATAATCACAAAACATCTACCCTAAACACAATTTTGTCCTCATTAAAATACTTGGTTGTTGTAGTTCAGATTGATTTTGTCTCCTTCAATCATCTTTGTTTTGTTTTCTTCATTCAAGTTCTTACCTCTATTGCTGTACTCTCCTGTCAAAGGTTTGTGTGTTGTCCAAGCTGTTGGTGTCCTATTAGACTTGATCTAAAAGGCCCCTCCCTTAATTTTATCCAACCAGGTATGTCAATTATTTTACCATTTATCCTGGCTTGGTCTCCTTGAATCATCATTGTTTTGTGTTCTTCATTCACATTCTTACCTCTATTGCTGTACTCTCCTGTCAAAGGTTTGTGTGTTGTCCAAGCTGTTGTTTTTCTATTAGACTTGATCTAAAAGGCCCCTCCCTTAATTTGATCAAACCAGGTTTGTGTGTTGTCTAAGCTGTTGGTGTCCTATTAGACTTGATGTAGAAGGCCCCTCCCTTAATTTGATCCAACCAGGACTACTTTCATTAGCTTGCATTGCTCCACAGTTGAAAGCCTGTGTTGTTTGGTTTGTATGTGAGTGAGAAGGTGATGGTGGACACAAAATACCGGACTAGGTGCTGCAAGGCCAGCCAGTGGGCGTTTGAGGGCCTCTTCATGTACTTAGACAGGTAGTTGACCCCATATGCAATATCCAGTTGGGAGCCAAGGCCAAGGTAATTGAGGGTTCCAATAAAGGACTGGTATTTCTCTGTGTTGCAGCCAGTTCTGAGTTTGAAAGTAGTCAGTTTTGTGTTGGGAAGGTTTGTTGTTGTCTTCAGTAGGTCCTTGCGGTAAAGGGATTTCCATTTGGTCACAATCTGTGTTGCTAGTAACTGTTGTTCCAGGTTGAGGGTATTGTTGTTTTTTGTTAGATTGATGCCTACTATCCGGCCACAACCTTCCTGCCACTTAATTTTTATGCAAGCAGCCATTTTTGATTGCAACATTCCAACGGACTCAGGGTCATTAATCACAACTAAACCGTCATCTACATGGAGGCAGACAGCAATGATGGTGGATTCTTTCCGGTATACATATACATTCTGCTTGATGCAGTCATCAGAAAAACCAAGGTTGGAAAATGGTGACTTGAAGAATTTGCACCGGCATCTCACTGCTTGGTGGGTGCTGGAGAGTGATATCTTCAAACTCATGGCCTTGCCTTCCAGTTTGGGTCAAATGTGGACTGGCGGTTTGACTTACAGTTGCTTGTTGATTGGGGAGTGTAGGTATTCAGCCAATATTTCAAAGCTGTGGATTGTACATTGTTGTGTTACAGCTAGGCAGAGAAGTAAGCAGAGAAAGGATAAAAAAGCCATTGGTGCAAAAGTCTTGTGGCAGTTGACTCCAAGCTTCTGGAGGAATCCTTTTGCAACATGACATGCTTTTGGTACATTGATCAATCCATCTGGCTTCTGCTTGATGGCAAAGACATATTTTTCTCTGATTAACTTCATGACAGGTGTGCGCTTGACTACTTCCCACACATCCATGTCAAAAAGCTGGTCTATCTCTCATCAAAGGGGAGTTTCTTAGATTGGGCAGAGGTAATCTGACAGCACATGCAACACAGAGGTTGGGAGGTCATCAATCGGGCTGGGTATGGCATTAATGCTATGGGGGGGGACGTTGTTGGTTACAGTTAGCGGTTGGTTGGAAGTGCGGGGGACCATCTCTCTGGGTTCCTTGTGGTGGCAGGCATGCATTGGCCTGTAGCAGGGGACATTATGCATGCTAGTGGTCCAGTGAACAGAAGGATATGCAGGATCTGCCCAAATGGCTTTAGATTTTGGGTGGGGTTGGTATGTTCCCATTGTTGATGCTTGTCCAGGCAGCATGGATTTCCTCTGTGATTGGTTGTTGGAAGTATTCCCGCGAGTTCAATGGCCAAGCTGGGTGTTCTTGGGAGCAGTCTGGTGGTGGTGGTTGTTGCTGTTGGGGCCAGGTATAGGGGTTCACGGTGTTCAACACGTAGGGGTCTTTGGCAGAGTTTCCTTGGGTAATCTTGCTGTAGAATGAGGTGATTATTGATTTTTTGTTGCATGGGGTTGGGTTATCAATGAATTCTAATTGTGGTCCAATGATGTGGAGCATTTTAAATCTGGTCAAGCCCAGCGGCGGTGGCACTAGGACTTGCATTACCAGCAAAATTAAACCATCTGGAACTGCACAGACCAACCAGTTCAGTTTGATGAAGATGTTTGATATATGGGTCAAGTTCAACAATAAGCTCAAATTCATTGTTGTGAGTTTGAAAAAGAGTTTGCTGAGCAGCTTGGTTTGACATGTACGGTTTCATAGTTAGAAATTTTTCCTGATTTTCTCAAAAGCCTCCCACACAGTCAGCCAGTTGGATATGATTGTCTTCAGGTCTTGGTAAACGGTAAGGGTGAATGATACCTGTAGGGAGATGCTTTCAAAGTGATTGAGGTATCTCAAGTTATTCATGTTGGAGGAGAAGTTTGATTTCCCAAAACCCAAAAGGCCAATAGTATTGATTCCACTGATACATTTTTCAATATAACTACTGCTGTGGTGGAGCATTTCCAGAGTGGCCGTGTAGTTGGTCGGATTTGCTACAAACTTTTCCCTGGAAGTGCTCATGGCGTGGGTTGTTGTAGTCTATGATGTTGGTTCAGTCTTTGGCGGTGTCATGTTTTCCATGTTTGCTTGTGTCTGCTTGTTGGGTTATTCTCAAGGCGGGATTGCTTGCTATTGGAGATTTGTTGTGGTTCTGTATGTCTTGATTAGCCTTGTTGAATTATCATGAAATGGGTTAAGGTTTTGGGTTGGCATGTGGTGTGGTAAGTTGGCTTTTAACCTTTAGGATTGGACAGCTCAACTTTGGTAAAAAATTGGGAACAGAAACTCCCTTAAGGTTTTTCATTAAATTTGCGTGGGCAAGTATATAAATTATGTACATATGTCACGGATTTGGGGATATTCAATGTGTGAAATCCCATAGTTGGGCTTTAACATACAACAATTTTTCTTTTTCTTTTTCTTTTTCTTTTTCTTTTTCTTTTTCTTTTTCTTTTTCTTTTTCTTTTTCTTTTTCTTTTTCTTTTTCTTTTTCTTTTTCTTTTTCTTTTTCTTTTTCTTTTTCTTTTTCTTTTTCTTTTTCTTTTTCTTTTTCTTTTTCTTTTTCTTTTTCTTTTTCTTTTTCTTTTTCTTTTTCTTTTTCTTTTTCTTTTTCTTTTTCTTTTTCTTTTTCTTTTTCTTTTTCTTTTTCTTTTTCTTTTTCTTTTTCTTTTCTTTTTCTTTTTCTTTTTCTTTTTCTTTTTCTTTTTCTTTTTCTTTTTCTTTTTCTTTTTCTTTTTCTTTTTCTTTTTCTTTTTCTTTTTCTTTTTCTTTTTCTTTTTCTTTTTCTTTTTCTTTTTCTTTTTCTTTTTCTTTTTCTTTTTCTTTTTCTTTTTCTTTTTCTTTTTCTTTTTCTTTTTCTTTTTCTTTTTCTTTTTCTTTTTCTTTTTCTTTTTCTTTTTCTTTTTCTTCTTTTTCCTTCTTTTTCTTTTTCTTTTCTTTTTTTTCTTTTTTTTCTTTTTTTTCTTTTTTTTCTTTTTTTTCTTTTTTTTCTTTTTTTTCTTTTTTTTCTTTTTTTTCTTTTTTTTCTTTTTTTTCTTTTTTTTCTTTTTTTTCTTTTTTTTCTTTTTTTTCTTTTTTTTCTTTTTTTTCTTTTTTTTCTTTTTTTTCTTTTTTTTCTTTTTTTTCTTTTTTTTCTTTTTTTTCTTTTTTTTCTTTTTTTTCTTTTTTTTCTTTTTTTTTCTTTTTTTTTCTTTTTTTTCTTTTTTTTTCTTTTTTTTCTTTTTTTTCTTTTTTTTCTTTTTTTTTTTTTTTTTTTTTTCTTTTTTTTTCTTTTTTTCTTTTTTTTTTTTTTCTTTTTTTTCTTTTTTTCTTTTTTTCTTTTTTTCTTTTTTTCTTTTTGTTCTTTTTTTTCTTGTCTTCCTTTTTGTTCTTTTTTTCCCATATTTTGCATTTTATTAATTTTTTTTAATTTTTTTCCATTTTTTCCATTTTTTTTGTTTTTTTTTAGTAATGCTAAATTCACAACTCACTGAGCCATGGACAAAACTCAAAATGGGCCTTTTGGCACACCAAACAACCACATTTGAGCTGTGTACATTTCCATGCGGCTCAAAGAGTCATGTGGCCCACTCTCCTCATTCCGGTGTTGTGGGGGATGCTACAGGACTATGTTGAAGTCCTGTGGAGTGGTACACGGCTGGAATGAAGTCATTTGGCATCCCACACAAAACTGGACCGTGGTGGGCCAAAAAAAAAACTCAAAAATAAAGAAAATAAAGAAATAAAGGGTATTAAAATAAACTAAGGGTTCCCATAAACTAAATAAAAATTAAAAAGAAAAAAAAAAACAGAAATCAGCCAAAAAATCAAAAATGTTGATTTTTTGGTTTAAAAACAGAAAATTATAAAAAAAATAAATAACTAAAAATAAATAAAAAAACTGGGACTATTCAATGGAATAGCCATAAAATAAAAACACCAAAAAAAAATCCCTAAATTATAAACACCAAAAAAAAAAGAAAAGTAAATTGACAAGCCCTAAAGTAAGAGAACCAAAGAATAAAAGAAGTTCACCTTGTGTTAAGCTGATCTAATCACAAGAAGTAAAAATACTCCTTATGATGGAATCAGCCCAACACAAGTTGAACTGACTTACCATTTAACTCTCATTCAAAACGCTAAATATAATGATGTTAACTCAAAACACCCAACATAATGATGTTCAAAATGTGTTAACCCTTGATATTAATAGAAATAGTTAGCTGCATTATAATTACAATTTATATGAAACCCAAGGATGAAATGAAGTAAAAGTCTATTATAATCTTGAATAAATTTGCAGTTGACCTTTGAGATGATCAACCCAACCAGAGGCTATTTTAGAAATCAAGGAATGTGGTTTTGCTAAAATGGGTGGCATTGGAATCATTTCTCCCTCAAGTATTAATAGAAGCCATTTTTTATTGTTTACAAAGTAAATATAAATAGTTTCTGATTGATCTTTAACACCTTTTTTCATTGAAGTATAAGAACAAAATGACTCCAATGAAATGAAACATATAGGTCTGGAATATGTGTCTGCTAATATTTTTCCCATATCTAGATTAGCCAGGCATTTTGAAGAGGGAATCTTTTGATTGATATCTTCAACATAAAGACTTTTGTTAATCTTTTCTACCTCTTTTGAACCACCAAGCATGTTAATGTAGCATGCTTTATGTTTCTCAAATGTTTCAGTTATGTCCTTTCTCACTTTAAACCAACCATGTCAATCATAACCAAGCAAGGTAGAAATGAATCTAAATCTGCATTTCCCATCTCCAATTGGATCCCAAACATCACCCAAGAAATTATGGAATTTCCTGGGGATTTCATTGAGTTATTTAAAGTTTGGTTCCTCTCATCAAAATTAAATTAGTATTCATTTTTTTGATCACATCAATGAAATGAATACTCACCAAAGATGAGCTTTTGGTTGAGCCTTCCTGCATGATCTCTTCCCCTGAAGAGGATTCAGATTCCAAATTAATTGAATCTGATAAAATTTCAGTTTATTCCTCTGAACTATGGAATTCAGATTCAGATCCTGCAAACTTTGACTAAAAATTATCATCATCAGTTCATAAAAACCAAAAAAATGAACATGTCTGCAAAGAAAAGACTTACAATCTTTCTTCTTTCCTTGATTGGTGCCCTTCTTGTCCTATTTTACTGCTTGATTTTTTTTTCAACATGCTCAAACCAAGATGTTTCTCTCCGTGTATCTGTCAATTTTGGAAAACCCCTACTTGATTGTAAGAATTTAGGTTCAAGTCTTTGTTTTGATCAATATTTGGCAATCTTCCAAATTATGTACTTCAATAACCCACCTTGCTCATGATCTGGAGATTCCAAGATCATTGTGTCAACTTTTTCATGTAACTGAGGCTTGTTCAGCATTTTGTCAACATTGTACTTTAAAAATTTAAAAGGATTAACTAATAGTAAATTAGGAATAATTAATAAAAAAGCATTTCAAAAAGCATTAATCACAAAGTGATTTTAAAAATCCCACTTAGACCAACTTACAGAACTAGAACTGCAAGGGTAATAGTCCAACCTCCACTGAGAATGAACATCTTCAGGTACCATGGATCCTCTGAATGCTAGACGGTCACCTATTTGGTGAGAACAGGGAAAACCTATAGTCTTTGAGTAAAACTTGGTGCACACTTTGCCATCATGGTCACGTTTGCATCACTCAAATTGTACCCTAAAAAGCTGAATTGCCTCTGAAGCCAAGTTGTATCCCAATGGTAAAAGTTCAGGGGGAAGAAATGTCCCTAGCTTCATTTGAGAGTTATAAAGTGACATATTAACTGATTTAATTTGATTCATAACTGTTCCTTCAAGGTTTTTCCAAACATACAACATGTTTCCCAAAGATTTTGCAAGGAATTGTTTGAGAGTGGCATGGGCCCCTTTAATCCAGGAAGTTGTTTTGTTTCCAAAGTCTGGGTTGATACCAGTCCAAGCTTTCACAAACATCTCTTTGATAGGGAAAATGTTATTTTCCATATACTTGAGCACATCCTCATGGTCTTTGAAGAAACACTATACATGTCATAACATCAGATCCCAAAACTAGGAAGAATCAGAAGAAGTGATTTGGACCGACTTTGAGTTACGCATCATTGACCTCCAGCTCCTCCTTGGTCTTTGAGGCACCATACTTTTCCCAAAGGGTCAAAAAGCTTTTCCATCCATCAACATCATTAACAAAGCGCACTTAACAGTTTGCTTGTATGTTTTTAGAAAAGTTCCAGGTGCAACATTGTCTTGATGAATCAGGGAAAAAAGATTCAATTGAAAGAATCAGAGCTTTTTCATGGTAAATCAGAAAGACTTTTGAAAGTCTCTCAGGATCATAAGACATTCCTTTAATGCATCTACAGACCAACTGTAGAACTCAAACATTTCTTTGGTTATAAAAACAAGAGCTTTTGTGAAAGTCTTTTGGTTGCCTGTCATTCCTACAACGCGCAATAGCAGGATTTTGTACTTATTTTTTTTATAAGTAAAATCCAACATAGAAATATGATGAAATTTTTTAGAAAGCTTTAATGACTCTGGGTGTGTCAGGTACAGGGCCTCCAAGTGACCATCTCCACTGAATTTTGACCAATGAATCCAACTTGTTTCTTCAAGCTGTTCATAGAGTACATCCATAACACTTTTCCCTTTCAGTTCTGCAAGTTCTACCTTCCACTTAGTGTTATAGATTGTTTGGACATCAATATTATTTCCTCCATCAATCTTACTCAATTTTTTTTTAAGTTGTAGTGTATTGAGCCCATCTTTCATGCCCTCTTTGAAACTTTCTGAGGCTACCCCAGAGATTCTCCTCAGTTGAGGATTAACAGATGGATGTTCTGATGGTTGGTGGCTATGTTGAGTTTCTTTGTAGGATATTTTCCACAAGGGGTCTGCGTTTGTACAACTTGCAAGGAGTAAAAATTTATACCCAACCTTCCTCATGTGAGTTTGCCTAGAACATTTGGTAAGCAGTTGCCCCAAGTAGGAACCACATCTATCACAGGCTAAATCCACATATTTATCTTTCTTTGAGTTGAAAAATGTGAGAGAATAACCATGCTTCATTTCCCCTGTTTGAAAATAGTTTTACACCTCTTCCCTAGTAGGAAACGCTCTCACAGGAGGTGGGTCAAGTGGATCTGGCACCAATTAAATGGTTATATGGTGGAATGCACTCCATCATATTCAATCAAATTGGATCCAGAAAAGACCTCAGTAACTTGAAATGTTACTCACAACCACAGTTCAAATCCATCTGTGAAAATTTTTTTTGTCAATTGTAATCCTAGATGAGGATGCAATTGGAGCTTCAAATGATTCATTACCCAAATCCTTTTTTTAAAGCTTTGTTAATGGCAATATTAATGTAGTCCTTCAACTCAGCCATTTCATAAGGAGGGCTTGCCACTGTTCCCATGCAAAAAAATGCAATGGTATCATTCAATATTCAATCAAACTTTCAACTGAACAAACAAATTTTTCTCACTTTCAATTTGAGGAAGAATTGTTTGCAGGTTTTTAAATGATTTCAAATTTCACTTTACTTTCACTTTGGTTTTGCTTTACTTTCACTGTGTTTTCTCAAATTTCACTTCACTTTCACTTTGGTTTCACTCTGAGTTCCCTAGGAGACCAACAGAGTATACATTGATCCCAAATTTGGGTTGAGGGAACCCAAATGTGGTCCAGGGGGTGCCCTAAATTCTGGCACAACTTTTGGGGGGTTTTGTACCCCCAAACAGCTGATTTGAGCTGTGTATGGGGGTAAACAAGTCAAAATTGCAGTTTTTGGGGGGGTAAACAGCTCCTATACAACCCCCAGGGGTTGCGCATGTTTGGAATAGACTTTTGTAGTTGTGTATGGGACCCATGGCTCAAATGGGCTGTGTAGGGCCCTAAAAAACTACCTTACAACTTGAGTTGTGAATTTATCATCACCCTCATTTTTTTTTGTTTTATTTTTTTATTTTTTTCAATTTTGTTCTTTCATTTTTTTCATTTCTTTTCATTATCTTTCCATTTCTCATTTTTTTTTTCATTTTTTTTTTCGTTTTTTTTCATTTTTTCATTTTTTCATTTTTTTTCATTTTTTCATTTTTTTCATTTTTTTAATTTTTAATTTTTTTCATTTTTGCATTTTTTGCATTTTTTTTCATTTTTTTCATTTTTTTCATTTTTTTCATTTTTTTCATTTTTTTCATTTTTTTCATTTTTTTCATTTTTTTCATTTTTTTCATTTTTTTCATTTTTTTCATTTTTTTCATTTTTTCATTTTTTTCCATTTTTTCCGTTTTTTTGTTTATTTTTGATTTTTTGATTTTTTTCATTTTTTTTCATTTTTTTTCATTTTTTTTTCATTTTTTTCATTTTTTTCATTTTTTTTCATTTTTTTTCATTTTTTTTTCATTTTTTTCATTTTTTTTTTTTCATTTTTTTTTTGTTTCATTTTTTTTGATTTTTTTAATTTTTTGATTTTTTTGATTTTTTTTTTCATTTTTTTTTTTCATTTTTTTTTCATTTTTTTGCATTCTTTTTTCATATTTTTTTCATTTTTATGTTTCATTTTATCATTCACTTTTTTCATTTTTTTTCATTTTTTTCATTTTTTTTTCATTTTTTTTAATTTTTAATTTTTTCATTTCATTTTGTTTTGTTTTATTTCTGTATCTCTTTTGTTATTTTTTTTATTTAATTTTTTTCTCTCCTTCTCTTTTGCTGGTTTTTTTCTAGGGTTTTCTATTTTTTCTATTGGTAATGATAAATTCACAACTCAAATGAGTTGTTTACATGACTCAAATGGGCTGTGGGGCACGCTACACAGCTACAATTGAGTTGTGTAGAGGCTACACAACTTGACTGTAGTTGTGTAGCCCCCACACAACAGTACCATGTTGTCTGGCACCCTACATAACTACATTTGAGTCATGTGGGGTTGTACACAACTCAAATGTAGCCGTGTGGGGTTGCGCACAACCCAACTGTAGTTGTGCTCCATGCAAAAAAACTACAGGCGTTTTGGGCAAAAAAAACTCTAAGACTAAAATAAATTCAATAAAAAATAAAGAAAAGAGAAATCAACCAAAATATCAAAAAAAGGAGATTTTTTGGTTAAAATAGATAAATTAAATGATTGATAAATCAAGTCATTAATTAATTAATAAATCAATCAATCAAGAAATAAGTAAATAAATGGGGGGTGATGTTTAATTGACCACTCCAGCCGTGTGGGATCTGTGTAGGGCCCCAAACGGCCTGTGGGAGTCATGTAGGACCCCACACCGCCTGTGGGAATTGTGTAGGGCCCCTCAATGCATGGGGGCCCATACACTACTCCATATAATTTATAATTTATAATTTATAATTTATAATTTATAATTTATTATTTATAATTTATTATTTATAATTTATTATTTATTAATATTTATTCTTTTTTGGTATTGATTATTTATTATTTATTATTTGTGGTTTATTGTTTATTGTTTATTATTTATTAATTATTAATTATTATTTATTATTTATTATTTGAGGTTTATTGTTTATTGTTTATTGTTTATTATTTATTATTTATTATTTATTATTTATTATTTATTATTTATTATTTATTATTTATTATTTATTATTTATTATTTATTATTTATTATTTATTATTTATTATTTATTATTTATTATTTATTATTTATTATTTATTATTTATTATTTATTATTTATTATTTATTATTTATTATTTATTATTTATTATTTATTATTTATTATTTATTATTTATTATTTATTATTTATTATTTATTATTTATTATTTATTATTTATTATTTATTATTTATTATTTATTATTTATTATTTATTATTTATTATTTATTATTTATTATTTATTATTTATTATTTATTATTTATTATTTATTATTTATTATTTATTATTTATTATTTATTATTTATTATTTATTATTTATTATTTATTATTTATTATTTATTATTTATTATTTATTATTTATTATTTATTATTTATTATTTATTATTTATTATTTATTATTTATTATTTATTATTTATTATTTATTATTTATTATTTATTATTTATTATTTATTATTTATTATTTATTATTTATTATTTATTATTTATTATTTATTATTTATTATTTATTATTTATTATTTATTATTTATTATTTATTATTTATTATTTATTATTTATTATTTATTATTTATTATTTATTATTTATTATTTATTATTTATTATTTATTATTTATTATTTATTATTTATTATTTATTATTTATTATTTATTATTTATTATTTATTATTTATTATTTATTATTTATTATTTATTATTTATTATTTATTATTTATTATTTATTATTTATTATTTATTATTTATTATTTATTATTTATTATTTATTATTTATTATTTATTATTTATTATTTATTATTTATTATTTATTATTTATTATTTATTATTTATTATTTATTATTTATTATTTATTATTTATTATTTATTATTTATTATTTATTATTTATTATTTATTATTTATTATTTATTATTTATTATTTATTATTTATTATTTATTATTTATTATTTATTATTTATTATTTATTATTTATTATTTATTATTTATTTCTTGTGATTTAGTGGAGGCCACACAACTTGATTTTAGTTGATGAGCGTGCTGTAAAACTCAAATGGGACGTGTAGCATGCCACACATCCCATTTGAGTAGTGTAGCATGCTACATGGCTCATTTGAGTTGTGTAGGGTGCCACACGGCCCATTGAGCCGTGAATACAACTCAAAGAGCCATGTACAGAGTTGTGTACATGGCTCAACAAGCCGTGAATTCAAAAATACCCTAAAAAATAGATAAATAAATAAATGGTGTTTGGAACAACCAATTTGAAGCGTGCATGGTCCCCCCCCACATGACTGGGAGTTGAAAACTTTATCATAAGCCTTTTTCTAAAAAAATAACAGGAACTGAAAAATGAATATAAATTGAAAAATGGAAAAAAAGAAAATGAAAAAAGGAAAAAAGAGAAAAAAATACAAAAAGAAAAGGAAAAAGAAAAGGAAAAAGCAAAGAACAAAAAAAGAAAAAGAAGCAAAAGAAAAGAACAAAAACAAAAGAAAAACGAAAAGAAAAGTAAAAAAGGAAAGACGGAAAGAAGCGGAAAAAAGGCAAGAAAAATCAAGAAAAATAAAAAAAAAGAGAAGAACAAAAAAGAAAAAGAAAAAGAAAGAAAACAAAGGAGAAAAAAAGAGAAAAAAAAGAGAAAAAAAAGAAACAAAAAGAAACAAAAAGGAAAAAAAAGGGAAAAAAAGGGAAAAAAGGAAAAGAAAAAAAAAGAAAAAAAAGAAAAAAAAGAAAAATAAAGAAAAATAAAGAAAAAAAAGAAAAAAAAGAAAAAAAAAGAAAAAAAGAAAGAAAAAAAAAAGAAAAAAAAAAGAAAAAAAAAGAAAAAAAAAGAAAAAAAAGAAAAAAAAGAAAAAAAAAGGAAAAAAAAGGAAAAAAAAGGAATAAAAAGGAATAAAAAGGAAAAAACAGAAGAACAAAAACAAAAAAAACATAAAGAAAGAAAAGAAAGGATCAGAAACAAAAAAATAGAGAAAAAATACAAAAAAATACAAAAGAAAAGAAAAAACAAAACAGAAAAAATAGAAAAAAAAAGAACAAACAAAAGAAAAAAGGAAATTAAGAGGGAAAAAAAGGAAAAAAAGAAAGAAAAAGGAAAAAACAGGAAAAAAAGAAAAAAAAGAAAAAAAAGAAAAAAAAGAAAAAAAAGAAAAAAAGAAAAAAAAAGAAAAAAAAGAAAAAACAGAAAAAAACAGAAAGTAAAAAACAGAAAAAAATGAAAAAAACAAGAAAAATGAAAAAAAAATGAAAAATGAAAAATGAAAAGGAAAACGTAAGATGAAAAAGAAAAAGAAAAAAAATAAAAAAAAAACAAAGAAAGAAAAAGAAAGCAAAAGAAAAAAAGAAAAATAAAAATAAAAAAACAAAAATAAAAACAAAACAAAAAAGAAAAAAGAAAAAAAGAAAAAAAAAGAAAAAAAAAAAGAAAAAAATCAGAGAAAAAGAAAAGAGAAAAAGAGAAAAAAAAGAAGAAAAGAAAAAGAAAAAGAAAAGAAAAGAAAAGAAAAATAAAAAAAGAAAAAGGAAAAAGGAAAAAGAAAAAAGGAAAAAGGAAAAAAAACAAACAAACAGAAAATAAAGGAAAATAAAAGGAAAATAAAAGAAATAAATAAAAAAGAAACAAAGAAAACAAAAAGAATTATAGAAAAATTTACCAGGAATACACACATTAGGTATATCCAAGTATGGGGGTAGTGAATAAGTGAAAAATCTGGTCCAAACACAGAAGGGGGTTTGATTGATGATTTCAAGGCCAGATTGTTTAGGGGGAACAAATTCTTGAAGGATTCATAGAAAAATATTTTCAGGGGTTTTAAAAATACATATATGAGGGCATATCAGAGTTAACTCATTCTGCAATTTTTGAATGGCAAGTTTCAACCCAAATCCTCCATTTCAAAACCGCCATTAAAAATGAACAAAACCCACTTATTTTACATCAGACGTGTCTGAGTTACCTGAAAATAAATGGGGTTTGTCAAATTAATTATTTAAAGGGTTTCACCACCCTAACCCATCATCCCACATCATCAACCCTGGTTTCTATCTCCAACCTCAGAAAAATTCTACCTCCAACCTCATCCAAAAGGAAATTTGATTCATTTCTCTTCATATCTTCACTGCTATCCTCATCACTTCATCACTATCCTCATCACTTCATCACACTCATCACTTTATCACTTTCATCACATCCTATTTCAAAATCAGAAAGCTGATATTTTGTCTCATCAAATAAAATTGGATGCTGAGTAAAAGTGGAAAAAGGCTGAGCTATATTTTGTAAAAGAGTAAAAGGAGAAGAATTGACAGGAAGACCAACTGGAAAAGGAGAGTGAATGACTGGAAAAACAAAAAAAAAGATAGGTTTCTGGTAGCCATGGCTTGTATTTGTAGCAGTAGAACAGTAGATGAAATACATCAGATTGATTTATTTATGGGCTTGTAATGGAAATATATTCACTTTGATAAGAAATTGAAGGAAAAACAAAAAGATTCTTTTTGATTTAAAAAATATTTGAGACTATTATAACCCCACCAATAAACAGATCTTTTTTGTTTTGATATATATTTTTTTTTCTAGATTATATTGAGCTACTTTTCAAGTCCCTGCAAGTGTTCTGAGTGGTATGGTTGATTTGAATTTACATTTAAATTCTGTTATGAGTGGCAGTCTCCACAGCAGGAAAATTACAGTTCTTTTACTTATTGGCTGCCCAAACCATTTTGACTATACCTTTTTCCTTGAAATCAATTCCAAACCTTAGGTCAGGAAAAACAAGTTGGCCGTCCAATATTTGATATTCATTGGTGTTTTCAATACATCAACCATTTGATTTCTTGGTTGCAACCACCATTAAAAAGGAATAGGAAGAGATTTTGCCTTTATCAATGTGAGGTGATTTGTAAAAAGAATCAGATGTATAAGGGATATGAGGTGTGGTGACCATATTGGGACACCTCAGAAAAAGGGAAATTTTGTAAATTTCCTCAAAAAAAAAATTCTGTATCTCCATGGGAACTCTTCCATTTTTCAGTTTACCAACTTCTCCCTGTTCTAGCGGTCTAGGGAGGGCTCTCCAGGGCTTCCAAATCCTTAAATCCTTGGATCAATACCTCCTTCTTGCGCTCTTGGCCTGGATTTGTTTTGGCAAAACCCGTGCGTAGACAATTTCTTCACCCCCCATGCCCAATCTTCTTTCCTCTTCTCAAGTTGAAAACTCAATATAATCAAAAGCTCCTTCTTCTCACAGCGCCATAATGTCTCAATCTCCCCCTCAGTCAGCCAGCCTGACTCAAGACACTCAACCAATTGGTACAAAGTCCTCACCATGGCCTTGGAAGATGATCCTTGTTTATCCATCTCAACCCAGACTTCATTGCAATCGCCCTTGCACATCTGCTTCCCAAACCAGGAGAAAAATCCCAACCTCATCCTCTTGGTTCTCCTCCACTTTCCTGATGCCTTTCAATATTCCTCCAAGAGACACCATGCCAACCAACAAATAAGGGATGTCTTATCAGATCATTTTTCCCTTTTCAAGCTGTCTACGCTACATGCTATCATCATCTGTGGACTTTGAATGTTTTTTTAAATGGTAGACCTTCCCTTGGGGTGTGTCTTCCCGCGCCACCATGCGGTTGACACAATGAATCATGTTTTCCCATCTCCATTGATCATCCCCCCATCATCATTGTTTTTGCAGCCGCTAGCCAATTTGCTGGGGCTCATCAGCAACTGCTCACACCTCCCTCATCTCAGGTCCAAGCAACCTCTGCTCAACTGTTGGCTGTTGCGGCCTTATGTCCACAAAGCAGCAGATGTTCATCCACCTGCTGCTCATCCCCGTCTCTGGGCTGGTTTCCTTTTTTTCTCAATTTTTTTTCCCATGTCACTATCTTCCTGTCTCTTGTTTGTGTTGTTTTCATTACTAGTTTCCCTCATCATTTCATTTTCCTCAAAAAAAAAAAAGAAAACCAATTCCACTCTCATTTTTTATCCTATTTTAAATAGTTTACAGGTTCTCTTGTTCATAAAAGGAGGAGCTCTCCCCTGCCTTTTTCCCATTCTATCCATCCATCATCCAAGTGAATCAATAAATCCATGGGACCCTTCCCCTCCATCTGAGCATTTTATCCAGGGAATATACATGATTTCCCCTTGATCCTTGAGCCTCCATACTCAAATCCTTGATCCAACCCTCTGTGGCCTTATCCATTATCACCAACCAATAGCCTTGCTGGTTGAAGAAGGATTCATTTTTTTGAATTCTGGAGTGTGTTATACCATTCCTTGATCCCTTTTTTCCAACCATACTGGTCCCAATCATTCTTTGATTTTCCTTCTGGAACCAGTAATTTTTGACTGAGAGGTTTCTTTAAGCTTGAACCTGCAGTGTTAAACCTCCTTTGATTTCTTTGAAGTTGAATTTTTGGAATGCTACTCTTGAGTCCCTTGAGAAGTTTTTGGTTATTCTTATACAAATTAGTTGTTGCTTTGCTTCTAGAGCTTAATAAAAGTTCCATTGCTACTGATTACCACCAAACTTATCCCCTTCAATGGGTTTCTTATTCACAAGGTTCTGGAACTTGATCTTGGTTAAATTTAAATATTATTTTAAAAATCAGGAGGGCATCCTAAAAAGCACCTCTCCACTCCACAGAACTGCTTGCAGCCAGAACTGTTTGGAATTTTACATTTGGTCCCCTGGGCCGGGATTCAACCAGCAACATTGGGATTTACAGTCCCTATACATTTGGAATCAACTTCAAAATCCAATCCTCTTTCTTTTGCTTTCTCTTTTTCTCTTATCTTAGATCTAATCTGTGGAGGAAGCTTATCCTAGAAGTAATTCCTCCCAATTGTGCACTGCTTGGGAAAAATTCTTGTTGATTTTTATGAACCCCTACCCTTGCCACACTTGCAAGCCACTTTGGAATTCGGCTCTTCGGATCCCCTAGGAAATTCTGTTATTTGAAATGGCATCCAATGGTACTCCCACCACCTCTGTTCAACCTAGGATGGTCAAGATCAAACCTCAGAGCAAGAAATTAGGGTTCAATGGGGTAATTTTTAACAGTTCTTGGACTCTTACAAAATGTCTGCTGAAGTGGATGGGGAAAGTGAATAGAATATGGCCTATCAGTTAGAATTATTTATCTCCTCTGATGAAGATGAAGTCATGGAATTAATTGAGCTGTTCAATAGATTCAAATCCCACAACTGGAAACTTTTAAGGGAAGCAATGTTTGCATATTGGGGGAAAATAGATGTAGCTTGATTTACTTTGCAGGACTTGGATTCTCTTGTCTCTCAATGGATCTCAAATGGTTGTGTATCTTCAGCCTCTGAATATCAGTCTTTTAGAAATTCTTGGGACCCAATCCAAAATTATCTTATCCAAAACAATCACATCCATACGGTGGACAAAGTTTGAGAGCTATTTTTCTAACCTTTTTTGCTAGCAGTGCTGAAAAGAATTAGGGCTGAATTGGTCAAGTCTGGATCAATGATCACCACCAGGGATAATTGATTCAAGCTCCCCGTTTTCCCTGTCCTCAGGGGTAATGTGGATGAAGCTATGAAAGGTCAAACTGCTTTAATTTTCAAAATTCCTAGAACCACTGAACCAGTCCCTGCTCCTTCTTTCAAAGAATCTAAAAAAATTATGAAAAAGATGGAGGCAGTTTCAGGCCTAAATGAAATCCCCATTCCAACCAGGAATCTCCTAATATAGATGAAATTACCAAAATACTCTGGGATTTTGAAAGCAAGATTGATCAAAAGACTTCTTCTCTTTATACTCCTAAAACATCCATGTCTGTTTCTAAATCCACTCTGGTCTGCTACTAATTTCATAGGGAAGGTCATGGAACTGGTTGATGTCTTGAAATCCAGAAGGATAAAGAGGGAAAGTTGGTGGAACAGAAGGGGAACAATTTCTTTCTTCCTAATGGTGCCTTGATCCCTTTTGATTCATCTTTCCCTATTTGTCATGTGGTGGCCTCTGATCAGCAACAACCTCCTGAGAAGGCATCTTTGGCTTCTTTTGATTTCCAATCTTCCTGTGATACCCTTCAACCTTGGTATCCTACATCCATCTCCTCCTCCTCTCTTTCTGGGGCTTATCAATCCAATCCAGCTAGGAAATGACATGAGGAACCCAAACCTCATAAGGCTCCTTCTTTGCAAAATTCAATACTTTGAAAAAAAATTAAACATTGATCCTCACCTGAGCCTGCTTCATCTGATGTGGAAGAGATGGAGGTGGAAAAGGAGCCATTCATGGAAAGGTTCCAAGATAAGTCTGATCCTCCTCCTTCATATAAATCACCTCAACCTTCTGATCCTGTTCCTGATTCACCTGAACTTCCTCCCTCCACCCAGCCCAAAGTTTGGTTTGAGAGGGGAATTTAAAAGGACCACCCCAATGCTGTGGGGGGGTGGTAAAGAAAATTTATGACCTCAAAATTCCTGGTCTATCTGTGGCTGAACTACTCTCAATTTCTCCATTGGTTTCTGAAGGAATGAAGAAATGGGTTTCTCTTTGACGTTGTGGTGTTGTATTTATTACCTCCAATTGGGAGCTGCGTTGCAGGCTGTGCAATCAGCAGGTGGGAAGGCCAGGCTCAGGTTTTGTTGCGGGTTGGGCCCACTCCAGGCGGGGCAGGCTCTCAACCCAGCTCAGCATTTTGTGCTGGTTGGGACCACTCCAGGCCGGGCTGGATTGCAACCCGCTTGGATGAAGCAGACCAAGTAATGGGGCCAAACCAACAAAGTTCATGGGCGGCTAGTTCAGAAAGTGGTAGCAGGGCAATCGCAGGGTTATATGCGCCAGGGAGGTCTGCGCAAGCATAGGTGCGGACCAATCTGCAGATGTGTGCAGACCGGTAAACACATGGGGCTCCAAGTAGGGTGCGGCAGAGGGCTGCGCCATGAGAAGGAAAAACTGGAGGTATGTAACAGCAAAAGGGTTGGGAGGGATTGGGCGGTATGGGTTAAGGTTGGGCTAGGGTTCTGCATTTTAGGGGTTCTTTCTTAATTTTGTCGTTAGGATTTTAGTTGCACTTGTACTTAGGTTAGGGTTGAGAGGAAGGACTTAAAACCTCACTCTCAACTCCAGATTGTAGGATTATATCATCATCTCATCATATCTTATCACCAAAGGATCAGGGAGGATTGAAGGACAGGAATATACAACATCATTTTTCTTTATTCATCTTTTTCTTATAAATATATCTTATTCTCAAGAAACATCAGCACTCAACCTCCTTACAGAAGCTTGTACCAATAAATTCTGAGCTTGAGGAAAGCTTAGGGGAGTATCACCCTCTTTTTTTCACATCTGGGGGTCTGGCCAGGAAGTAATCTTTTTTCTTAGTCTCTTGAAGGTAGCGGGTGAAATTTTTCCATTGACTACTCCAGGATCCAACGGCAAGGCTTCACGGCGGCTATGGATTAGGCCGCAGGACTTTTTTCCTCTTTGGTTTGACACTGCGGATGTGGGGTGGTTTCTTTCAAGGTTTCAAGAGATTGTAGATTAAAAAGTTGCAACAGGCACAGATAAGATTTGCAATATTGTACTCTTCATTACTGATGAGGTGTCCCTTTGGGATGTGGAGGACATGGCCGGATACAGGGCCCAGAATTGAAAAAGGTTGAAAGGAAAAGTGTTTGCAAGGTGCGGGAGGCCCAAGCCAGGGTTCCAGGAAGGTGATTTCAAGCAGGCCGCCGCGGAAGCCAGTGCATGCAGAGGGACCTGGAGGAGTATATGTTGGTGTTTGAACAGATCTACAGGTACTTGGAGAAGAACCAGGTGGTGGAAGGGCAGATGGGAGCAATGAAGCGGGCTTTTGTGGGCAGACTTGCACCGCGTCTCTGGTTGCGAGTTCAGCGGTACTTGTACAATCATGGCCTGGTTAAGTGATTGGTGGACAGGAGCATTGCACTCCTTCTGGATTTGTGCGTCATCCGCCACATGTTGGAAAACAAGATTGAACTGGAGGACCTAATTGAGGACATTGCAAGATTCTATCCAGTGGAACCAAAGAGGGCTGCTCCTTGGCCTCAGGAGGTTCTGATTCCGGCCCCTGCACAAGCCTCCACTCCATTGCCTTTGGCACGCGTCCCAATCCCGCAACCAATGGTCAGCAAACTTACCAAGTTAATGAAGGTTCTGAATATATACATTAATCAGATTTTTCAACAAGCGCGGGGCCTGCTGCCGCATGTAGCCAAGGGATTTTCATCTGCCAGTGCTCCTGGGCCTTGAGTGTGCAGTCATTGTGGCGGTAATGGTCATTGGTGGTCAGAATGCAAGAATCCAGTAAAGGGTTTGGAAGCAGAGACAGGATACACGTCCCCTATGGACAACTGGATTTTGGCAGACTCAGGGCTGCCAACCACCATGCAGAAAGCGCCATTGCGGTCCCAGGAAGCAGGTGCAACAGCTCAAGCATTCCTTGGTATTGCAAAAAGGTCAGCTTTGTGGCAACCGCCGCAGGTAGAGGCTGAGTTTAGGATGATAGCAGAAGAGGAGGAGGTTGTGGTGGCGGATAGGATGGAAGTGGATGTGGAAGAGCAACCATTGGCTCTGGCACTGGAAGCATTTATGCGTAGTGCGGCGGTGGAGGTAAAGCCTGCAAACTCCAGAGGGGAGAAGGAGACTGTGGAGGTTACAGAAGGCAGGAGGCATGGCCCGGATGGGGCATTGGAGGGGGAGGTTCCAGTCGCGGGCAGTCTGGCGGTGGAGTTACAGCCTGCGGAATCCGGAGGGAAGAAGGAGGCCACGGAGATTGCAAGGAGAGGGAATTGTAGGGTGAACAGAGAAGATTTTGAGGAGATCGGGGACGCAAAGGTTTGGAACGCCATTTCCTTCCTTGTGACGGAGGAAAATAGGGCCGTCTTTGAGAGTTTTCCTGGGTTTGGGTTTTGCACGCGGGCGGGTTTGGGTCCCAAAGGACGTAGGAGGGCCTTGGTGGAGGGAAACATGCCATGGCTGGTTGGGAAAAAAAGTTGCACTCAGTACCCATGTGAGATTGGTTGAAGCCAACGCGTGGAACTGCCAATGGCTAAGGAGCTTGTGGCCAGCTGGGGAAAGCGGCAAGCCGGGGGACGCTAGTTTTGGATGGTAAGGCCTGATTTGGGATACAGGTGCGGCGCAAGCTGGGTCCACAAACGCAAAGAAAAGCCCTGCAGGTGGGATATGTGGGAAGAGGAGCGGCAGAGGCCCAATTTTGGTTTTGAAAAAAAATGCTATTTTTCTCTGTTTCTTTCTTTCTTTCTCTTTTTAGCACAGATTGGAAAGGTGGATGGGGGGAATAGTTTGACTTGGTAAGGGGGTGCACTAGCTGGTTCACAGCCAGAAAAACTAGGCACCCCAGAATGTCTGTTCTTGGGTGTCTATTCTCTTTCTTAAGTTTGTGCATGCACTGGTGTGTTTTTGCTGTGTTTTGTTTGCAGACTGGGTACAGGGAACTGTGTGGAAGTTATTCTGAGGCGGTCCAGGTACCCTTCTGGAGACGTTGACAATATAGGATGTGGATTTTGGGGTTCTTTTCCTTAGGATTGCGTGTGGACGCGGAATTTTTGGTTGCTTTAATCAGGCTAGGAATTTCTTTCTCTCAGCATCTGCGCGCAGACGCAGAATTAGAGTGTTTCTCACTCTTAATCAGGCTCAAGGTTGCTTGTGGGGCTCAGGCGCAGATGCAGGTTTCCAATTTTCTCATTAATTCTCTCACTCTCACTCAATGCCCAAGGCTGCTCACTCAACAAGGGATAGCACATCAAAAGTCTATTTCTTTGGAAGGTACAGCATGGCACAGATTAAGACAAGGAAGGAAAAAGGAAAAAGAGGAAAAGGGGGGGCAATACGCCTAAATCAGGTCCATAACCTCCACCATTTCCAACCACAGCGCCTCCAGAAGTCCTTTGAAGGCCTCCAATAGTTTGCGCCGGGATTTGGTTCCATGAGCATCCGGAGCTGAGAGGAACCGCTGGAGAAGGTTGTCTGACTTGGCCACAAACTCCTCAAAACGCGCTTCCCTTAGTGCTATCCTGGTGGGGATTTCTGGGAGCTCTGGATTGGTCGTGTGGGGAGGAGGTGAAGCTGGAGGCAAAGATGTAATTACTACGCGCTCTGGGGACTCTGGAGTTGAGGCACTTCCCGCGGGCTCTGGTGACAATTGCGGGGCGGGGGACAGTGATGCTGGTGGAGAAGTGGGGGGTGGAGTTCCAGGAGCTGGAGGAGGGGTACCGGGAGCCAGAGGACAAGGAGTTGGGCCAAGGATGGAGTGGGAGCCGGGTGCCATCCAAAAAGTTCCTCCACGCATGGGTTGGTCTGGCCTTGGTTGACGCGGACCTGGTTGGCCCATTAGCAGAGGTCCGCTTGCAATTCCGCGCTGTTTTTAAAGTCCTCCTTGGACAGCGGTCCTCCAAAATGGAAGGGGGAGGCTGAGTTGCGTCTTTTGTCCAAGTTTGGGCATGGTGGAGCTTGCGGGTGGCCAGAGGATGGCAAGCCGGGCGGATTCCTCAATTCCTCCAAGATTGAATCATTGCTTGAAACCACAAAAAAGTTGCAGAGGGACCTCTTGCGCGGACGGGGATGATTGGGGCCAGTATGGGCTTGCGGCATAGTGTTGCCAAGCAAGCAGTAAAAATGGCCGGTGCATCAGGATGAGCATGCGCAATGACTGGAGAGAAGGGCGCAGGTTAACCTTTTCTGGGCACAGTAGGTGCAGGACAGAACCATGGCAAGTTTAAGATGGAAGTGGGGGGTGGGACTTGGGTGACTAGGGGGTTGGTGGTTGATGAGCGCGGGAAGAGGCAGCAATGGGAAAAATTCTTGGGACAGAACTCAACTTGGGGGGGATGTGGTTTTGTATTTATAACCTCAGATTGGGAGCTGCATTGCGGGCTGTGCGCTCAGCAGTCAGGTAGGACAGGCTCAGCATTTGGTGTGGGTTGGGCCCACTCCAGGCAGGGCAGGCTTGAAACCCGCTTGGATGAAGCAGACCAAGTAATGGAGCCAAACCAACAAAGTTTGCGGGTGGCTATTTTGGAAAGCAGGAGTGGGGCCATTGCAAGGTTATACGCGCCGGGGAGGTCCCCGCAAGCATGGGCGCAGACCAATACACAGATTACAGGATCTGCAGACGCGCACAGATGGGTAAAAATGGGGGTCTCTGAGTAGGGCACAGGGCAGGGCCACACCATGAGAAGTACAAACTGGATGTACATAAAAGCAGAAGGGTTGGGAGGGATTGGGTGGTACGGGTTAAGGTTGGGCTAGGGTTCCAGATTTTAGGGGTTCTTTCTTCATTTTTTTGTTAGGATTTTGGTTGCGCTTGTACTTAGGTTAGGGTTGAGAGGGAGGACTTAAAAACTCACTCTAAACTCTGTTTTGTAGGATTATATCATCATCTCATCATATCTTATCACCAAAGGATCAGGGAGGATTGAAGGACAGGAATATACAACATCATTATTCTTTATTCATCTTTTTATTATAACTATCTCTTATTGTCAAGACCAATCAGTACTCAAACTCCTTACAGAGGCTTGAAACAATAACTTCCAAACTTGAGGACAACTTAGGGGAGTATCACCCACTTGTTTCCACAACCTGTGGAGATTGGTCCTGACAAATTAAAGCTCTCCTCTGGCACTTTCATGGAGGACTCTGGTGGAACAAGTCCCTCCTTGGATTCCAACCTTTATTCCTGTCCTCTTGGTTTTCTTCCTGGTTATCTTGGTTATTCAGCTAAAACTGTTTCTCTCCTTGTGGATTCTGGTTGTCAGCTCAACTTAATTTCAGATGCTATGGCCTGCAAACTCAAGCTTAGTCCTAGGGTTGGCTTCAATTCTGCATTTTATGGGATAGGGAATCAATCTTGTGAATTGGTTGGTATTGCTGAAGATTTCCCAGTTAGAATTGGCCAAAATATTTTTGGAAATTGTCATTTTTGGATAACTTGTTTGGAAGGTCCTATGATCTTGGGTTGAATGTTCCTAATGGATTTTGGTGCTACCCTGATGTTTTCTGATTAAGTTGGGGAGAGAATTTTTCTCCCTGATGCTGATGGTAGGAAAATTGAAGCTCCTCTCTGTTCTTTTGATTCTGTTCATTGGGAAAGAGATTTTGCTGGTCATACTCCTAAATCAATTTTTAAGGGTAAGCAGAAGGAAAATTCCAACTCCTCTAATTTTAATGGGAATAGTTGATCCTACTGATAGTTGTAGTTTTCCTCAGCCTCAGATTTAAACTCAAGGTTCAACTCTCATCCCTGAGGCTTATTTTTCATTTTTTCTCATTTTTTTCTTCTGATCTGGAAAGCATAAAAAAGCAAAAACATGTCAAAATAGAAAATTTCAAAAATATTTCTTCTTTACCTGGATCTTTCTTTTCTTCTTTTTCTGGTACTCTTAGGGATGATCAATCTCCTCTCAGTTCTGGTTCAAATATCTGCAATGAGTATAAAGTAGATCCCAATCTTGGTTCTATTTTTGGTGGTTTTGGTATGGAGGAATATGGGCTCCAGTGAAGGCAATTTGGAGTAGAAGTAAGTCCCCCCAATTGTGGACCACCAGGGAAGTCTTCTACCTTTGTTTTTGAAACCCTACCTAGTGCCAAACATGTGAGAAAAGTATCATCCTCTGGTTCCCCCTATATGGAAAAGGCCCCCTTTGAGGAAATTGTGGAACATTGGACATGGAAGATGTTGGAACTTGGCCTCAGTTTTCAAATCCAAGTCTCACTGGTCAACTCTTGGAGGAAGCAAAAATTTATCCCTTTTTCAACCAAGTATAAACCAGTTGCAAAAAAGGTCCAACTGTTCAACCAGCCTATGCCTCTCAACCTCAATCCTCCTCTCATGCGTCCTACCTTATGTTGTGATTGTTACTGTGGTTTATCTAAATCTCTTACTGGTTCCTTTGCTCCTAATGGTTTTACTGTCACTAAAGAACTTCTGAAAGTGGTAAACTTTGGTCCAGATGGATTTCTTCTTCCTGAAGAGTTAAACTTGATAAAAAATTTCCTATCTCTAAGGGAAAAATCTATTTCTTTCTGTGAAAACAAGAGATTTCTCTTGAAAGAATACAATGGCCTCCCTTATATCATCACTGTAGTGGAACATGATCCTTTGCAAAAGAAAAAGATCCAAATTCCTGCTGCTAAAGTTCACAAATTTATTAAGTTGGTCTGCAAACAATTTTGTACTGGTTTGTATGAACAGTCAACTTCTAGTTATTTCAGCCCTGTATTCTGTGCCCTCAAGAGAAATGGTAAACTTAGAATAGTTCATGTTCTTCAAAATTTTAACAAAGTTACTATTAAAGACTCTGGTATCCCTCCTGCAACTGAAGAATTTGTTGAATCCTTCTCTGGGAGAGCTTTCTATGGTCTAGGGGACATTATGGGTGGTTATGGAAAAGAATCTTTAAATCCTATCTTTTGCCCTCTTACTACTTTTGATACACCTCTTTGTCAATTTAAACTTAATTGATTTCCTGAAGGTGCCACTAATTCAGTTGCAGTCTATCAGGCTCAGATGATGTGGATACTTCAGCATGAAATCCCTAATCATGCTGGTATCTTTATAGACAATGGCAGAATTAAAGATCCAGTTTCTGACTATGATAATGAGTTCTTATCTTTGCATTCATGAATTTGTCAATTCATCTGGGAATATGCTACTACTTTGAAAGAATTCTGTTTTGAATTGAGGAGTCTGCCCTCACTGTTTCTGGGTCCAAATTGTCTGCTTGTGTCCCTGCTCTGGAAATTTTTGGTCATGTGGTCTGCAAGGAAAGGAGAAGGATGGCATCAGCCAAAGTCAACAAGATCATCTCTTGGCCTACTGCAATCAATACCACTGAAGTTAGAGGCTTACTAGGTGTTGTGACTTATGTTCAAATCTTTATCCCATCTTTATCCAAAATCTGTGCACCCTTGCGTTGTCTAACCAGGAAAGATACTGAATGGATTTGGAACCAAGATTGTGAAAATTTATTTCAGTTGCTCAAAATGATTGTTGATAAAGAAATAGTTTTGAAAAAGATTGCTTATTGACCTGAAGCTGGCAAGATCAAGCTTGCTGTTGATTCTAGTTATCAATCTGTTGGGGCTGTTCTTACTCAGGAAGATGAAAATGGTTGGGAACATCCTGCTCTCTATGAATATTTGTTATTTTCAGATGTAGATTCAACATACTCTCAACCAAAACTGGAACTCTGCGGTGTGGCTTTAATCATGAAGAAGCTCCAAACCATCCTCTGGAATCAAAATTTTTAATTACAAGTTGAAGCTTGATCCATCATTGAAATGATCAATGCTCCCAGCCTCCCTAATGCTCCTATGACTTGTTGGGTGGCCTTTATTCAGATTTTTTCTTTTGGAATTGTTCAAAGGCCTGGAAAATCTTTCACCATTCCTGATGGTTTATCCAAACATCTTCTTGTTGATGACAAATCTGATGTTAGAATGGATTTTGATGAGGAAAGAACCTTAAATCCAACCTTTTTTTTCCATCTCCTCTCAGTATTATTGTGGCTTTCAGAAAGTTTTCTGGCTTAAACTAGAGCATTATCTTTTAACTTTTCAAATAATCCCTGATTGAAGAATTGAACAAATTTATTTCAACAAAAGGACCAACAGAAGAAGAAGCACAGATTGTGTGTTCTATATTTCCAACCAAATGAATTTGAAAGTAGTTTAAGAAATCAGGAAACAAAGAAGTGAAAGAGATGAAAGAGGTTATTGAAATGGGACCTTACTGCTAGAAAGAGCTGGAGATGAATTGCAATTACACTTAGTGGTAGGTTGAGAAGGTGTGGATGAGTGATTGATGATTTTGAGATGGAGTAGGAGAGGTAGATTGAAGGGAATGAGGTCAAGATAAGTTGGATGAAGTCAATATTGGTCAGATGGGAGATGAGGAGGATTGAAGCTGGTGAGGAGGGCTGAGAGAAATGACAAGTGAGGAATTGAGAAGGTCGGAAATGATAATGATGGGAATTGAGGGATGGAGAATGGATAGAATACCAATGAGATGGTGAGAGGGAAGAGATTCAGAGATGGGATGCAAGAGTGATGGGTTTTGAATCAGGTCAGAGTCAAGATGGGAGCGGATAGAGAGAATCTCTGGATTTGGAGCATCCTCATTCACTGTCAGCGCGGGGAGATTGAAAAGAAGAGATCAGTCATCTCTCAACACTGATCTAATTGCTAAAGAATTGTGATCCCTCAAAAGAAAGTCCCCTAATTTCTTTTTTCAATGCTCTAGGCTTATGAAAAGAGTAAATACTTGTTCTCTTATTGTTTTTAATATTCCTTCTAAAAAAGATTCTATCCTTGAAAGTATCCATGAAGGTCTTGGTCATTGTGGGGAAACCAAAACTTATCAATAATTATCTGAAAAATTCTGGTGGCCATCTCTGAAGAAATCTGTCTCTGAATGGTGCAAGAGCTGTGAAGCTTGCCAAAAATGTGATCTTAGGCAACCAGCTGATGTTAATTATCCTACTGGGGAGTCCACTGTCTTTGGGAGAATTTCTATGGATGTGGTTCACATTAAGGCAGGTGCTGTCAAGTACCTCATGGTTGCTAGGGATGATTTCTCTGGATAGCTTGAAGAAAAATTTCTTAAGAATATTAGATCTGAATCAGGGCAGCCTTCCTCTATGAGACTTGGAAAATGCATTAAAGATTGGCTCAATCTTACTCTACTGATAATGGCTCTGAATCTGGTGGCAAACTTGCTGAAATGATCCAATCTCTTCCTGGAAAACATAGAGTTACTACTCCTTATTATCCTGAATGCCAAGGCATGGTGGAACCAGGCCATGCTCCTTTGAAGGCTGCACTTGTTGAACTGGCTGGTGAAAGTGGAAACAATTGTTTCCAATTCCTTCCCCTTGTTATCTTCTCTGATTGCATCTCAACCAAACAGACCACTGGCTACTCAATTTATGAAATCATCTTTGTTTAAAGAGAAGTTCTTCCTTTGGATCTGGAAATGGAATCCTTCTTGGGCATCTCATGGGAATAGGTTTCCTCAAACACTGATCTACTAGTTTCTAGATCAAAGCAACTGGAGCAAAGTGAAGATGTTTATGATGAAGCTTATCAGATGATGATGGAATCAAGAGAAAGATTGGTTCAGTATTGGGAAGATAAGCACTTAAATCAAATCAGGGATTCCTTAAATCCTGGTTATCTAGTTTTATCTTGTAATTTATCTTTGGAAACCCAGTGGGGAAAGCTTTTGGAAAATTTCTGGAATGGTCCTTATTGGGTGGTTTGCCAAGTTAGATGTGGATCTTATGTCCTGGAAGAGCTGGATGGTACTCAGTTGGCCAGAAGTTTCTCTGCTGATTAAGTCAAGAATTTTCATTGTTGTGGAGGCACCTTATCTCAGAAGTAATTCCTCCCAATTGTGCACCACCAGGGTCATATGCTGTGTTTCTTTTGTTGTAAACCTCTACTGTAAACCACATACATGAGCACCTGGGAAACCTTCTTTGTTTTATCTCTGCTGCTTCTAGGACTCTTTTGGATGGATCAAGATATTTTTCAACTTGTCAATCACTGTCAAGATCAAGAAATGGCCATTTTTCCTGTCTTGATTTCTCTGTATTCCTCCTTTTCTCAATATATTCCAACTAGAGATTCAGACTAGGTAAAGCCTGTAAGTTGGGGAGAGATGCGGTGACCAATTTGGGACACCTCAGAAAAAGGGATTTTCTTTGAATTTCCTCAAAAAAAAAATTCTGTATCTCCATGGGAACTCTTCCATTTTTAATTTTCCCAACTCCTCCCTGTCCTAGCAATCTGGGGAGGGCTCTCCAAGGCTTCCAAATCCCCAGGTCCTTGGATAAATTCCTCCTTTTTGTGCTTTTGGCCTGGATTTTTTTGGCCAAACGCATGCTTGGGCATGTTCCTCATCCCCCATGCCCAATCTTCTTTCATCTTCTCAACTTGCAAACTTGATATACTCAAGAACTCCCTCTTCTCACAGCGCCATAATTTCTCAATCTCCCCCCAATTCAACCATCTTAACTCAAGAAACTTGACCAATTGGTACAAAGTCCTCACCATGGCCTTTGCAGATGATCCTTGTTTCTCTGTCTCAACCCAGACTTCATTGCAATTGCCCTTGCATGTCTGCTTCTTATACCAGGAAAAGGATCAAAACCTCATCCTCTTGGTTCTCCTTCACTCTTCTGATGCCTTTCAATTTCCCTCCAAGAGACACCAGGCAAACCAAAAAATAAGGTATGTCTTATCAGATCACGTTTCCCTTGTGAAGCTGTCTACCCTACATGCTATCATCATCTGTGGACCTTGGATGTTGTTGTACATGGTAGACCGTCCCTTGGGGTGTGTCTTCCCCTGGAACCATGCCGTCAACACAATGAATCATGTTTTACCATCTCCATTGATCATCTCATCATCATAATTGTTTTTGCAGCCGCTAGCCAATTTTCTGGGGCCCATCAGCAACTGCTCACACCTCCCTCATCTCAGGTCCAAGCACCCTCTGCTCAACTGTTGGCTGTTGCTGCCTTATGTCCACAAAGCCACGGAAATTCATCCACCTGCTGCTCATCCCCGTCTCCGGGCTGGTTTTCTTTTTTTCTTGATTTTTTCTCCCATTTCACTATCTTCCTGTCTCTTGTTTTGTGTTGTTTTCATTACTTGTTTCCCTTATAATTTCATTTTTCTCAAAAAAAAAGAAAAAAAATCCACTATCATTCGTGTTATCCTATTTTAAATAGTTTACAGGGTCTCTTGCCCACAAAAGGAGGAGATCTACCCTTCCTTTTTTCCATTCTATCCATCCATCATCTGAGTGAATCAATAAATCCATGGGACCCTTCCCCTCTATCTGAGCATTTTATCCAGGGCATATAAATGATTGCCCCTTGATCCTTGAGCCTCCATAATCAAATCCTTGATCCCCCCCTCTGTGGCCTTATCCATTATCACCAACCAAAAGCCTTGCTGGTTGAAGAAGAATTCATTTTTTTTAATTCTGGAGTGTGTTATACCACTCCTTGATCCCTTTTTTCCAACCATACTGGTCCCAATCATTCTTTGATTTTCCTTCTGCAACCAGTCAAGTTTGACTGAGTGGTTTCTTTAAGCTTGAAACCTGCAGTGTTAAACCTCCTTTTATTTCTTTGAAGTTGAATTTTTGGAAAGCTCCTCTTGAGTTGCTTGAGAAGTGTTTGGTTATTCTTGTTCAAATTAGTTGTTGCTTTGCTTCTAGAGATTCATAGAACAATTTTATTTGTTTTGAACGCCCACCCACAGTTATCTGGTACCCTTTAAGCACTTGATTGCGGAGAGTTTGGAAGGTTTGTCAAGAACCTGGAGATTGGTTGGGATTGAGTTTATCTTTCCAAATATTTAACTGGCAACCAGAGTTATTAGCTCATGGGTGTTGTTACTTACAACTGCCTTTTTCTATTGAACCCTGAAAAAACTTTGGATGATTTTGTTAAAGTCTTTACCCTGCAACCTGTTGCCTCAGATAGTGTTGGTCCATTGCTACCAATTTCCATCAATTCCTTATTCACAAGGTTCTGCACTTTGATCTTGGTTAAATTTAAATATTTTTGTAAAACTCAGGAGGGAAGCCTAAAAAGCACCTTTCCCCCCCACAGAAATGCCTGCCGCGTGAACTGTTTGGAGTCTGACAGCAGAGAGCAGTCAAAGGGAGTAGGCTGGGAAAAAATTCCAGAGAAGAGAAGGAGGGGATGTGATTGGCCTTCATCATTTCACGTTTTTATTTGAAGGGAAGTCTGGCCAAATTGCAAAAAATTTGTCCTGAAATTTGTGAGACTTTGTTGGCCTTAAGGTTGAGAAAAGGAAAATCTGCACAGTAAAATTGAATACTTGATTTCTTCAGATAGTGTCCAAATAACTTGGAAGGGTGCATTGATTTTTGCCATCCAATTGTCCACATTTTTCCTCCCCAAAAGCTTGAGAGACCAAAAGTATTGAAAATTTGTTTTGACTGATGAAGGAATGTCCTCACAAATTTGATTTCCTTCTTGTCTTTCTCAGAAATTTTATCCAATGGGAAAAATTCAATTATTGCAACAAGACCCTTGTTACCAGATTCTTTGAGAAAAATTACTTTGCCATGGGTGAAGAAATGTAATTGTTTGATTTTCTGCTTGGCATTTTCAAACTCAGCAGGTGAGGGTTTTTGATTGTTCTTTTTGTTTTGGGAAGTGATGGCGGGGTACAGATCCAAAGTTTTTATTTTCCATACAGACCATACAGAATTTTCATTAATTCCTGCCTCTGAAACTTCAAAGACATTTCCAGAAGCTTATTTGAGCCCTCTTTTGCTTCAAAGCACTCTGCTTGCCACCTCTCTTTATGTTTTTCAGCTGGTCTCCTCCAATCTTGTTCCCTTCCAGGCACATTCTACCCTTGGGCTAAGGATCAAGAAGGGATTCAATTTTTTGTTTAACATTATGAGTGCGGTGGGAGAAGCAATGGAAGCAAAGCAAAAGGGGTCAAAAAAGGTTCAAAAAAAAAACTTCAGACATGTGAAGACAGTTTCCAAAGTGGGTAAAATAATTTAAAAAAAGGAAAAAAAAACCTGGGGGTGAAACAGGCTGGGATCAATCAGCCGGGCAGGAGGTGGGGGGATGGCTTGGTTGGCTGGGAAAGAGGTGGGGGGGTGGATTGGTTGGCTGGGCAGCAGGGGGTTGGGGGAGCCAGCCAAAACCAAGAAAGAGGGAGAAAGAGGAGGGTTGGCTACGGCAACCAAGCAAGAGGGGGGGGTGGAAACCAAGCAAGAGGGAGCAAGAGGAGGGGGCAGCAAGCAAGTAAGAGGGGGAGGCTGGAGGTGACCAAGCAAGAGGGGGGGCTAATGGCAACAAAGCAAGATGAGGGACAAACAATCAAGCAAGGGGGGGGGAGAAAAAGAGGAAGGAGGGGGAAAGTCAGCAAGAATTTGTGAGAGGGAGGGAAAAAGAGGATGAGGATGAGGGGGGGAGCTTGCCTGGGGTGCCAACCAAAGGAGGGGGGGAGTTGATGGGTGAGGTGGAGGTAAAGGGTGAGGAGGAGGAAGGAGTGGGTGTTGGGTGAGCTGGATGTGGAGGGTGAGGAGGAGGAAGGAGTGGACCTGTGCTTTGGTGGGGTGAGGTGGGTGGTTTTGAAGTTTTGGTTTGGTTTTGTCTAATTCCACCAAAAAAAGAAAAAAAAAGTGAGTCAGCCTAGGATTCATGGTTGAACAACCAAAACCAAAAAAAAAAATTGATTTTTTACCTTTGGCTTGATCATTGGATGAAAAATTTTGGTATGCTGAAACAAAATATTTCCCACTAGCATATGCTGAGTTGGCCGGAAGTTATTTTTATTTCTCAAAGTAGTTCTCTGGTTGTTGGGAAATCTGCATCCAATTGAAAACATATGAATCACAACAAGAACCTGGAAGGCCAGCATGGAGGGGAATGAACTTCTTGTTGTTATCACAAAAAAGTTGTAGTGAGGCAGCGTATCTATAGAAACAGATAAAACATATGTGGTCAGTGTTTCATCAAAGGTGTTATCAAAGGCTTTGGAAAATAAATGAATTTATTGCCTTTTTTCCAATAAAAATAGTGGTTTTTATCTAGCTTGGGTTTTTGACTCAAGGGGATAGTGGTTCCATTGAAAAACCCAATGCAACCAGGAAAGCCTTCAGTATCCATCACTGAATTTTAACCAATATTCATAGATTCTTCAAATATTTTTTTATATTTTTTGGATGTATCCTTTCACCTTAAAAAATTCCTTCAAAAACACAAAAAATCAAAAAAATCAAATTTCTCTTTGGACATTTGAATCCTTTTATTTTCCTTTTTATTTCATTATTTTGGGTAACTCAAGCTATCAAAAAGGTAAAAAAGAATTTAAAGAGAATTAAAAAACTTTTCTCAGATTTTTTGAATGTATTATTTTACCTTAAAAAATTCCTTCAAAAAAGAAAGAAAATCAAAAAATTCAATTTTCTCATTTGAGTTTTGGATCCTTATGTTAGCCATTTTGGCTTATTTTTTTTTTGGTGTTTCAAGCTTAGATAATTTTAAGAAAGCTATTAAAGAGCTTTTTAAAAAAAAAATTCAGGATTCTTGGATTTCATCTTTGACCTTTAAAAATTCCATCAAAAACCCAAAAAGAATTTGAAAAATTCACTCTTCTTTGAGCCCTTCACATGAATATATTCAATATGACTGAAAATTTTTTCCTGGGACCACCAAACATCTTGAAGCGCCCCAAATATGTTATAAACCACCCCCTTTACCTGTTCCATCCTCCCATCACCCCCCACCACACCATCCCACTACCATACCATACCACACCACACCACACCATAACACACCATACCACACCACACCATACCACACCATACCACACCATACCACACCAAACCACACCACACCACACCACATAAAACCACACCAAACAACACCACACCACACTAAACCACCCCTTTTTACACCACACCACCAACCAATCATCAAAAAAACTCAACACTCCAGATAATTCTAAAAAAGAACATCTCTTTTTCCAATGGCTCAAGAAAACATCCACCCACTTTTCAGAATTGTTTCAACTGTTTCACCTGGCCCATCCTCCATTATCTCATCTAATCAAACTAGTGATTAAAATCCTCTTCCTCCTTATTCATCTACGCAGATGAAGAGCTGCCAGATGTGGCTGTAATCAAGATGGTGATCTCTCATTTTCTTTTATTGTTGGACAATTTGTTGGATATGATTTTTCATTAATTTTTTCATTCAAACCTTTATCAGAGGTCTGGAACTATTGTGAATAAGCAAGTTTATTCTCCTGGTTAAAACCCTGGGACAAGAATCAAGAGAATAAAGGTATCCAATCAAGATGGTTATGGTCCTTACCATCCTCTTGGGGCAAAGGTATTATCAGCCCCAACAATCAGTGAGAAAGTGAGTACATTTGGTACTTTCTCATTTTTTAAATTTGTCTGTTTTATTTTGGGTTTTTCCTCTAGGTTTCCTGCTTATTATCTTATTCTTCTTCTGGAATATTTTACCAAGTATCAATTTAAAAAGTGAGTATCATCTTTAGTACATATTTTCTGTTATAAAAAATTCTGATTTTTGGTTTTAGTTTGAATACAAACATTCCATTTCCCCAAAAAGAGCCATTCCACATATCTCCCATGCTCAAAATGTCTTAGGGGATGGGAACTGTGACTTTAGAGCAGAAGCCATTTGCTTGGGGAGGATCACAGAATACTGGATTGAATTTGGGAAAGAAATGGTGAAAGATCTTGATTCAAACCAAATCTTCAAGGACACAAGATCACTGTGTGATATCTGGGTTGAAAACTTCCAATAAGAAAGAAGGCAACTGAACCACCTTTATGGCCCAGCTCCCATAAATCTTTGGATGAAATTTCCATGCCATTGTTTCCTTCTGGCCAAAAAATATAAGTGTCTGGTGGTTATTTTTTCTTCTTTAATGCCTTGCACTTATCTTCCTCTGAATTCCCCTCCCACTCCAAATTCCAAAACTTCTCCTATTTGATTCATTCTTTTAGAAGAATACAAACATATAGTTTTCATTCACTTTCAAGTCTGATTATTGGCCAGCTCCCAGGTTTTATCCACTTTGGAAAAGCGTTGTGAAAAAGGATTCCAAATCTTGGAAAACCAGTGTTCAGAGAAATTTGGATCTTGGTAACAAGTTTTTTTTCCCTCCACAAAAATCAATTAGACAAATAAAACCAATCTTAGATGAATAAATTTTAATATTTGTATCCATATTTGTTATTTATTTTTAATTTTTTCAATGAAACTTGTCAGGTGTATGCAAGAATGCAGATGATATTCAAATAGTATTAATGAACTGTTTTTTTTGTTTTTTTTTTTAAATTCAACATTCTGAAAGCTTGAATCACCCCAAAAAAATCATAGGGTGAATCAAAGTTCAGAAAGCCTGCCATTTTTTAATGGCAGGTTACAAACCAAATCCTCCATTTCAAACCCGCCATTAAAAATCAAAAAAACCCACTTATTTTACATCAGATGTTTCAAAGTTACCTGAAAATAATTTTTTGTTTCAAATAAAGTATATAAAAGCCTTCAACAGCTCAACCACGTGTCATTCCACATCATCACCCCTGGTTTCATCCTCCAACCTTATTGGAAAACTTCATCACTCTCATTGCTTCATTGCTATTCTCGTCACTTCATCACTCTCATTGCTTCATTGCCTTCCTCATCACTTCATCACTCTCATTGCTTCATTTCTATCCTCATCACTTCATCACTCTCATTTCTTTATTGCTATCCTAATCACTACATCACTCATTTCTTCATTTCTATCCTCATCACTTCATCACTCTCATTGCTTGATCACTATCCTCATCACTTCATCACTCTCATTGCTTCATTGCTATCCTCATCACTTGATCACTCTCATTGCTTCATTGGGCTTCATCACTTCATCTCTCTCACCTTGCTTTATCACTGTCATCACTTTATTGCTTTCATCACACCTATCCTCTCATTGATTCATTTCTTCATCAGTTCATCCCCCCTTTCATCACAACCTAACTGTTATTGCTTTATTGCTTCATCACTTCATCCCACTTACTCTTTTTAAATGGCCACTCAGCAACACTCCCCCTGAAAGTCCACTCAACCAAAGCAAACATCCCCCAGGAACTCAACATCCAACAATCTTCCCCCATCAGCTTCCAAAGGCTCAAGTCAGCTCAAGAGAGCTGATCAAATCATCCTGGTAAACTGGCTCAAAATTCTGTCCAACTAAAATGCTTGCTTTGGATCCAACAATGAAACACAAGTTGGCCAACCTCCATCCTCTAAGGTTAATGGTTCTCTCCTGATGGCCAATGAACTTGAGAAGAAAACCAAAGTTAGGCTTGATCTTTCATCCAAAAATATGTGGGAGCAATTCAAGAACTATCCAACCAAGTACAAAAAAGTCCACTCAATGTCAATCTCCACCAGCTTTGGTATCACCAACTCCAATAAATCCAAGGGAATCAACTTGGTGATTGATAAGTTGGACTCCATTTGTCCTTTTTATGTTAAAATGGATGAAATATTTGGAAAGAAGGCCAATATCACCCCTTTAGCCGCTTTTGATGCCCAACAATCAGATTCAGTTGATGCTGAGGACCTGTCTGTCAAAGCTTGGCCTAGAAATGATGATCCCAATGAAACCTATGAGTGGCCCCAATCTGATGTGGAGGACGATATTCCAACAGAATCAGATCCAATCACGTCTACATCAGCATTGATCCACAATTCAAACCCTTCCTTGGACCCCTCACTTCCTTCTTTGGATTGCTCTCTTCCTTGGATGGAAGAACTTAACAACTTGGCCAACAAGGAGCAAGTTATTCCTGTATCACCCCCATTTGAATCATCTGCTCAAGTAAGGAACCAAGATATTTTCTCTTCTGTCTGGTTAATCCTGAATGATTTAGATTGTTAAAAAACAGGCTCATCTGTTCCTGAATGGCCAAATACTCAAGCCAATGGGGCCTCCAAAATCCCCTTCAAATGAGAGTAATGATGTTACCACACAAACCTCCTCTGCAAAGGGAAAGCAAAAGGCCTCCAATTCCATCAACCTCAACCCTAATAGCTGTCAAAAGCGGAGAAAGAATTAAAATGTTTCTGGCTTTGAGGATATCACGGAGAAGCAAGATTCAAGTAAGTTCATTGATTGATTGTTCTTACTTTCAAAATCAAGCTCATTCCTATTCCCCTCCAAAAAACAGTGAAATCACAAATAGAATCCAAAAAACTTCAATTTGAAAAAGAGAAGCGGGATTGTAAACTAGCTATGGATTGTAAAAAGTGAAAAAATGAGAGTTTGGCTCATCAAAATAAGTTGGATGCTGAGTGGCAAATCAAAAAGGCCAAGCTGGAGTTTAAGAAAGAGGAAAAGGAGAAGGATCAAGAGCAAGACCAACTCAAAAAGGAGAGGGAAAGGCTAGCCACAGAAAAAAAAGGATAGGTTATTGTTAGCCATGGCATGTATTGGTAGCAGTAGAAATATGGATGAAATAAATTAAATTACTCAATTGCTTGGTTTCTAAATATATTTACCTTGATAAAAATTTTAAAAATAAAAACAAAAAAATTATTTTTGATTGAAACAAAGTTTGAGAATATTTTTAACACCACAAATGAAAAAATATTTTTTATTTTTATGTATATTTTTTTCCCTAAGATATATTTTGCCACTTGCCAAGTACTTGCTAGTGTTTTGAGTTATTATATTGATTTTCATCGACATGGAAATCCTAGTATGGGTGGCAGTATCCACTTCAGGAAAAGTACAGTGTTTCTACTTGTTTTCTTCCCAAATCATTTTGACAATACCCTTTTGTTTTAAATCAATCCCAAAACCCAAGTCTGGGAACACAAATTGGCCATTGGATACTTGATATTCATCCTTTTTTTTGATAAGTAATCCATTTTATTTTTTGGTTGGGACCACAAGTAAAAAGGAATAGTCAGAGACGTCACCTTGGTAAATATGGGGCAAGTTGTGAAAGGAGTCTGAGGTGATAATTCAAAAGCAGTAAGGCTAGATCCAAATCCCAATGAGGAGAATTAAGGGATGTTGTTGTCCATCATAGCTTCACAGTTGGAATTGAAGGCAAGTTTGGCTAATTTTTGAAACATTTGACCCAATATTTGAGAGGCCTTGTCAGGCCTAAGGTTCAAAAAATAATACCCTTTAGGGGAGGATTTGACAGAATCTTTCTTCAAATATTGTCCAAATAGTTCAGAAGGGTCCATCAATTTTTTCCATACAATTGCCCACATTTTCCCACCCCAAGATCTTGAGGGACCAACAGTTTTGACAAATTTTTTGGATTGGTGAAAGGATTTTGTTACTGAGTTGATATCATTATTCTATTGCCCAGAGAGTTCATTCAAAGGGATAAATTGGATGATGGAAACCACAGCCTAATGATCTGATCAATCTTGAACATATACTTTTCCAGAGCTGAAGAAATGGAACAGTTTGATTTTCTGTTTGGCCTGTTCCAACTCTTCAGGGGCGGGTTTTTGAATTTTATTGACAATGGATGGATAAAGGTTCAAGGGACATAGTTTGCATAAAGACCAAACAACCTTTTCACTAATTTTTTCCTCAGTCACTTCCAATGAAATTTCCAAATCCCAAATTTGAGCCCTCCTTCTCTGGTGATCCCTTTTCTTCCCACTTCTCTGTATGTTTTTCAAACTATCTCCTTCCATCTTTTTCCCTCCCAACTGTATACTTTGATCAGGGTGAGGATCATGATGGAAATCCATTAGTTGTAATATTTTGAGTTTGGTGGGTGAAGAATGGGCCATCAACAAAGGGTGGTGAAAGCAGTGGAATGTCCAATTGCATTTCATTGAATCAAAAAAAAAAACAGTCATTAGTCCGGTATAAACCACTTAGATGATTAACAAACATAGAAAATAGAAAAAACAATACTGGCAATTCTCCTACCAAAAAAAAAATCATCAGTCTGGTATAAACCACTTAGATGATCAACCAAAATAGAAAATAACAAGAGCGTTACAGGTAATTTCCTACCAAAAAAAAATTGTCAGTCAACTTCTCAAGAACTGGGAGGAGGAGGGGGAGCTGAAGGGGGGTCATGTAACCAGTCAGTGTGGAAAAAAAGAGGGTGGAAACCCCTAGTTGTCCTCAAGTTTGAGATTCAATGGTCCAAGCGTCTGTAAGGAGGTTAGATGCAATGAGTTAAAGAGAGAGGGAGAGAGAGAGAAAGAATAATAAGATGAGTTCCTTGTTCTTTTTTCCTTCAATTCTTCCCATCCTCTGTGATAAGATAAGGTCCAATGTGATCAAATCCGTGATATATCCTCCCCTCCTATCCCCACACCTGGGTTGAGGGTGCGGTTCAAGTAACCTTCCCCTCAAACCTAACCTAGGTACAACTGCAAGCAAACAAGAATAATAAAATACCACCCCTAAGTACAGAACCCTAGCCCAAATCTATCCTTCCAACCCCATCCCATGATCCATATCCCATACCCCTTACCCCATATCCATCTGTATTGCCCGCCTGCCATTACATCCACCCAGTTTGTACTTCTCATGAAGCGGCCCTTGTGCCGCTCCCAACTTGGAGCCCCCGCGCATGTTGGCATCTGCCCAAAGCCCCATTCCAGATATCCAAGGTACATCCATTGGTCACAACAACCCAGTCCAATCCACCCCACATCTCCGGATGCTGAGCCCATCTTGACTGCTGCTGAGCCTGCAGCGCAGCTTGCTGCAGCAAAGAAGCACCCATTGCTAAGAGCGCCGCCACTGCTGAGCCACCTGCTACTTCTGAGCGCGCAGCGCGCAGCCCATTTCAACTCGCGTCCATAAAAGAACACCATATTGGTCAATCAATTGATTGATCAACAGTCAAGATTGGTTGTTGCCGTTCAATTGATTGATCAATTGCTTGCCTTTCAATTGATTGATTGACCGGCAAGCAATCAATTGCTGCACGGTTGACAGATTTATTGCTTGCTGGTTGACCAATCAATTGATTGGCAAGCAATTGATTGATTGATTGGCAATTGATTGATTGATTGATTAATTGGAAAGCAATTGACTGCTTGATGGTTGACCAATCAATTGACCGGCAAGCAAAAATTTCTTGCTGATTGATCAGGGGCAGGGAGAGGAGGAGGAGAGGATCACCTTGATGGATTAAATAATGGATACAGGGGGGACCCAAAGGTTGAATTATCAGAGCATCAGCAACTGGTGAGGGGCAGGAAGAGGAAGAGGGGGGAGGGGGCTTACCAGGGTTAGGAGGAGGGGAGGCAGTGAGTGAGGTGAGGCAAGGTGGAGGTGATGGGGAGGTGGTGGTTATGGGTGAGGTGGTGGGTGTGGGTGAGGAGGAGGAGGTGTACCTGTGAAGGTGGACCAGTGGTTTAGGTGGAGGTGATGGTGGGGTGGAGGTGATGGGGTGGTGGTGATGGGTGAGGTGGTGGTTGTGGGTGAGGAGGAAGTGTACCTGTGAAGGTGGACCAGTGGTTTGGTGGGGTGAGGTGGTTTTCAAGTTTTGGTTTTTTTCTAAGTCCACCAAAAAAAAAAAAAAAAAAAAAAAAAAAAAAAAAAAAAAAAAAAAAAAAAAAAAAAAAAAAAAAAAAAAAAAAAAAAAAAAAAAAAAAGGAGTCAGCCTAGGATTCTTGGTCAAAAAACCAAAACCAAAAAAAATTCTGTGATTTTATTTTTTACCTGTTTAAAACCCCAATGCTACTCATCAAAGTGAGTAAGTGTGAGGGGTAGAATCTGCTCTCTCATGGCCAAAGATGAGATAGAAGATGAGGCTTGGATGACTTGAGGAGGATCAGGAATATCTTCTTTGAATATTTTGTCCCATTCATCTTTCATGTTGAAAAGAAGGTTGTGAAGGATTACACAACTGATAATCCAGTTCATGAGGAATTTCATATCTTTGGAAGATTTGAAGGTTTTGCATCTCCCGTAAGCAGGCCCATCTTCCTTTCAGGATTCCTATGGCATTCTCAATCCAACTTGAGATTGGGCAAGATGATAGTTGAAATCAGTTTTGGCTTGATCATTGGTTGAAACATTGCAGTATGCCGGAACCACATATTTCCCGCTAGCATAAGCTGAATTGTCCAGAAGATATTAATCTTGGTCAAAGTAGCTATCTGGTTGTTGGGCAATCCGCATCCAATTTAAAACATATGAATCATGACAAGGACCCAGAAGGCCAGCATGGAGGGATATGAAATTCTAGTTTTTATCACAAACAAGTTGTATTGTGACAGAGTATCGATACAATATGATAAAACAAATTTGGTCAGTGTATTATTAAAGGCTTTGGAAAGGAAATGAATCAATTGCTTTTTTTTCCAATCAAAATAATGGTTGCCATCTAGCTTGGATTATTGACTCAAGGGGATAGTGGTTCCATCAACAAAACCAATGCAACCAGGAAAGCCTTCAGTCTCCATTATTTAATATATCTGCTTGCAGTCTTCTTTTGTTGGCCAACAAAGGACAGAGCGACAAAAAGATAGGATAGGAATCATGACTCTTTTGGTGTATAAGTCAATGGATCCATAACTGACCAAGAATAGATTTTCTAATTGATGAATTTCTGCTTCATTTCCATTTTATCCCAATCTACAAAGAGCAAAAGCTAGTTGGATAGCTGGATTGCATTGAGGATTCCAAGAATTTTTCTGGAAGACGTGGCGGTCTTCAATCATCTCCAAAAGTATCATGAAAGAAGGCAATAAAGTTTGGAACAGTTTCTGGAAGCTTAAGTTGGGCAGTATTTGAAGCTTTTGCCTTTCATAAATAGGTTTTTGGAGAGTGTGTATTTTTGGAACCATGTATTGCTTTTCCAATAGAGAATTCAAAGGTAACAAATTTGATTTCAAATCAGAGTCTGAATCCAAGTCAAATAATGAAAAAATTTCAGTCAGCTTTTTTGTGTTTTCAACTTGCTTTGGGGAAGTTTGATTGGACATGTTTAGAAAGATGGTGATGTGATGATGATGGGATTTGTGTGAAGCAATGGAGATGTGTAGCAATGGAGATGTGAAGCAATGGAGATGTGAAGTGATGGAGATTTGAAGCAATGGAGATATGAAGTGATGGAGATGTGAAGCAATGGAGATGTGAAGCAATGGAGATGTGAATCAATGGAGATGTGAAGTGATGGAGATGTGAAGCAATGGAGATGTATGTCATGCATATGGATTTGATGAATGGGAGGTGTGGAAAGGTGTTTTGCATACCATGGATGGTGGATGGATGAAATGGCAGGTTTGATGTTTGAAACCTGCCATTTTCATGAAACCTGCCATTTTGAAATACACCAGTTAGGGGGTATCTGTATTTCAGAAACACCCCATTAAAAATGGCGGAATTGATCAAACAAATATCAGGTTTCTAATTTCCCTTTTTGCTAACTTTGATACACCCTAATGATATAGGCCAAAAAAAGCATTAAAAAATCCAGTGAGAAAGGTGAATTTTTCAAATTGTTTGGTTTTTTGATCAAATTTTTAAAGGTCAAAAATGAAATCCAAAAATTCTGAAAAAAAGATTAAAAAATCTCTTGAATAGTTGTTTTAAAATTCTCAAAGCTTGAAACACAAAAAAAATAAATCAAAATGGCAAACATAAGGATCCAAAAGTCAAATGAGAGAATTGAATTTTTTGAATTTTTTGCTTTCTGAAGGAATTTAAGGTTTAAAAATACATCAAAAAAATCTGTAAAAAAATTTTGAATTCTCTTTAAATGTTCATTTAACTTTTTTTTATAGCTTTAATTAACCAAAAGAATGAAATAAAAATGAAAATAAAAGGATTCAAATGTCCAAAGAGAAATTTGATTTTTTTGATTTTTTGTGTTTTTTAAAGGAATTTTTTAGGGTGAAAGAATACAGCCAAAAAATATGAAAAAAAATATTATAAGACTTTTTGAATATTTTCAAAGATTTATTTCAGCCAAAATAACCAAAAAAAAAAAACAATAAAAATAGCCAAAATGATGATCCAAAAACCCATACAAAAACTCGTTTTCACATAATTTTTTCATTTTTTATTGCATTTTTGAAGGGGTTCTAATGGCTCCAAAATTACAAAAGATTTTGGTTCAAGAACCCCTGCTACGGGGCTGCGCAGTTAGAATTAAAAAAAATGAATTCTTCAAAGTTGCGTGAAATACCAAAGGGGCGGGACTGCGCAGCAATGTCAAAATGCATGAAATAAAGGGTTGGATGCGTGAGAAAAATAATGCCCTATATATATATAAGGAATTATTTTTTTCAAGAACCTAATCTTTATTTTTGCACAGTTTTCAAATCCCCACAATTTCCCACATCCACACAGCTTTCCTTAAATTTTTGCTGTTTCATGAAGTAAAAAAAAAATAAAAATAAAAAGACATAGGGGCAAATCTAAAACCTCTCCAACAAATGTTTTGAGAGTTTTTTATTTGATTTGAAGGCCTTCAAAATTAGAATAAATAATTGAAGAAAAAATAAATGCTATGTCACAAATTTTTTCATTTCTTTAATATTTTTTTAGTAATTATTTTGGTAAATCTGAAGAGACAGAAAGTATTCAAATAAAACAGAGAGCTCAAATACAGTTTTTGAAGATTTATAGTAATTCATTTTCCTGCCAGAAAATGGGATTAACATAAAAAAATTTGCAATGCTAAGTTTTCAACCAAACACCACCCAGTCACAAAATAAAATGGGTTTCCTGGTGCTGTTTGCAATCCATTTGAGTTGTGAACAGCTGTTTGCAACCCATCTGAGTTTTGAATGGCTGTTTGCAACCCATCTGAGTTGTGAAATGCCATTCACAACTCCAGGGTTGTGAGCAAAAAAATAAAGAATTAAAAATCAAAATAAGATTAAATCAAATTGAAATAAATCAAATTTAATCAAAATAAATTATAATTAATAAAGATAAATGGAAATTGGCTAAGAGCTTGAATTACCAAAAAAAAATCAAGAAGGCAAAAAAAAAGGATCCAAAAGTGCAATGAGATTCTTTTTTTGAATTTTTCAAATGAATTTATCTAGGTAAAATGATACATCCAAAAAATCTGAAGAAAATATTGAAAATATGTTTAATTTTTTTTAGAGCTTTCTGGGAGCTTAAATAACAAAAGCAAATGAATTAAAAAAGCAAATAAAAGGATCCAAAAGTCCAATGAGGAATTGTTTTTTTCTTTTTTTATTTGTTTGATGTTTTGAATGAATTTTGAAAGGTAAAGAAATAAATCCAAAAAATTTGCAAAATATATGAAAACGTTCCTTTATTTTTTTCCCCATTTAATGAGAACTGAAATTAACAAAAAAAATTGGGATAGCAAAAAGGAGGATACCAAACTCCATTGGAAAAGGGTGATGTTAAATTCAGGGCTTCAGTTGTGTGGGAGTCGTTTAGGGCCCATCAACGCGTCGGAGCCCATACACTACTCCATATAATTTATAATTTATTATTCATTATTTATTTTTTATTTTTTATTTTTTATTTTTTATTTCTTATTTTTTATTGTTTATTATTTATTATTTATTATTTATTATATATATTTTATTATTATTTATTATTTATTATATATATTTTATTATTATTTATTATTTATTATTTATTATTTATTATTTATTTTTTATTATTTATTATTTATTATTTATTATTTATTATTTATTATTTATTATTTATTATTTATTATTTATTATTTATTATTTATTATTTATTATTTATTATTTATTATTTATTATTTATTATTTATTATTTATTATTTATTATTTATTATTTATTATTTATTATTTATTATTTATTATTTATTATTTATTATTTATTATTTATTATTTATTATTTATTATTTATTATTTATTATTTATTATTTATTATTTATTATTTATTATTTATTATTTATTATTTATTATTTATTATTTATTATTTATTATTTATTATTTATTATTTATTATTTATTATTTATTATTTATTATTTATTATTTATTATTTATTATTTATTATTTATTATTTATTATTTATTATTTATTATTTATTATTTATTATTTATTATTTATTATTTATCATTTATTAATTATTATCTATTATTTATTATTTATTATTTATTATTTATTATTTATTATTTATTATTTATTATTTATTATTTATTATTTATTATTAATTATTTATTATTTATTATTTATTATTTATTATTTATTATTTATTATTTATTATTTATTATTTATTATTTATTATTTATTATTTATTATTTATTATTTGTTATTTATTATTCATTATTTATTATTTATTATTTATTATTTATTATTTATTATTTATTATTTATTATTTATTATTTATTATTTATTATTTATTATTTATTATTTATTATTTATTATTTATTATTTATTATTTATTATTTATTATTTATTATTTATTATTTATTATTTATTATTTATTATTTATTATTTTTATTTTTTATTCATTATTATTTATCATTTATCATTTATTATTTATTATTTATTATTTATTATTTACCATTTATTATTTATTATTTATTATTTATTATTTATTATTTATTATTGACTATTTATTATTTATTATTTATTATTTATTATTTATTATTTATTATTTATTATTTATTATTTATTATTTATTATTTATTATTTATTATTTATTATTTATTATTTATTATTTATTATTTATTATTTATTATTTATTATTTATTATTTATTATTTATTATTTATTATTTATTATTTGTTATTTGTTATTTACTATTTATTATTTATTATTTATTATTTATTATTTATTATTTATTATTTATTATTTATTATTTATTATTTATTATTTATTATTTTTTATTTATTATTTATTATTTATTATTTATTATTTTTTATTTTTTATTTTTTATTTTTTATTGTTTATTATTTATTATTTATTATTTATTATTTATTATTTATTATTTATTATTTATTATTTATTATTTTTTATTTTTTATTTTTTATTTTTTATTTTTTATTTATTATTTATTATTTATTATTTATTATTTATTATTTATTATTTATTATTTATTATTTATTATTTATTATTTATTATTTATTATTTATTATTTATTATTTATTATTTATTATTTATTATTTATTATTTATTATTTATTATTTATTATTTATTATTTATTATTTATTATTTATTATTTATTATTTATTATTTATTATTTATTATTTATTATTTATTATTTATTATTTATTATTTATTATTTATTATTTATTATTTATTATTTATTATTTATTATTTGTAATTTATAATTGATGATTTATTATTTATTATTCATTATTTATGATTTATGATTTAGTGGAGGCTACACAACTTGATTTCAGTTGTTTAGCGTGCCATACAACTCAAATGGGACATGTAGCATGCCGCACAGCACATTTGAGTTGTGTAGCATTCTACACGGCTCTTTTGAGTCGTGTAAGGTGCCACACGGCCCATTGAGTCGTGTACAGAGTCGTGTACACGGCTCAATGAGCTGTGAATTAACATTACCCGTCGGAAAATTTGATTTTTTTCAATTTTTTGAATGAATTTTGTAAGGTAAACAATACATCCAAAAAATCTGAAAAAAATATTGAACAGTTCTTTGATTGTTTTGATAAATTTCTGAGAGCTTGAATAACCAAAAAACATTAATTGAAACAGAAAATAACAGGATGCAAAATTCCAATGAGAAAGGTTTGTTTTTTATTTTTTTGATTTTTTGAGTAAATGTTATGAGGTAAAAGAATATATCCAAAAAGTCTATAAAAAATATTTGAAAGGTCTTTGATATTTTTTGAACTACGTGAGAGCTTAAAATTAAAAAAAAAAATATCAAAAGGCAAAAAGAAATTTCCCAAACTCCATTGGAAAATTTGATTTTTTAGATTTGTTTGATTTTTTTGATGAATTTTTTCTGATAAGTCATACATTCTATCTTGCTAAAAATATTGAAAGCCCTATCATTGTCCTGAAAACATTACGAGATCTCAAATAGCCAAAAAAAATGATTAAAAAAGCAAAAAGAAAGATCCCAAACTCTTTTGATTTTTTTTTGATTTTTTTCAATTTTTTTATTAAATTTTTGAAGGGGTTCTAATTGCTCCAGAATTATTGAGGATGTATTTTGGTGTGTCTAGGTACCCCTCATCACCCCATAAAATAGCCCATCTTGTATTATTTTGCCCCAAATTGGCAAACACTGTTTTTCACAACTTAAACAGGTTGCAAATGGTGTTTCACAACTCAAACATGTTGCAAAACATGTTCCACAACTCAAATGGGTTGCAAATTTAACACTGCCCCAAAAAAAGAAATTCTGTTAAAATCTTTCTTTCCTTATCTTTCTGAAGCATTTTCAAAATTTTGAGCTTTCAGTCTTTCATTTGGCATTGAAATGGGCCCAAAAGAATCTTGGTTATTTTGAAGTTAAATTTTTTACCTCCATATGGTTGATGCAGCTACAACCATAACAGAAAATGTCTGTTTTGGGGAGTGGTTTGGGGCCATTTCTGATACTATTTTTATTCTTTCTATAGAAAATACAAGTTTATATTTTTGGAATTAACTTCAATTGATTTTATTTTTATTTTTTTCATATTTATTGCAGCTTTTTTTATCCCCAAAATGTCTAACCTCAACTTGCCATTTTTAGACCCCTTTTTTGGTAGGTACACATTTTTGGGCTTTTCTATATCAATAATGTTATATTCAGTATGATTTGGAATGATTTACTGCCTTCTCCTCACCTCTTGGGGCGTTTCAATTATCTCCTCAACCAAAAAATAAACTGCAAACATCCTAATCACACCACGCCATACCCATCATCACCAATCAACCAATCAACCAATCAAACATCACTACTCACCAAAAATCAAAAATGAAATTAAACACTCCACCCTTACTAAATCAAAACCCCTGAATCCAAAAATTTCATCAAAAATCACATAGAATTAATCCCCAAAACATTTTTCTCAAATTTTTACAATTTTCTTTTCTGATCATTAAGAAACCAATTCAATATCAAAACTAACCAAAAACCCTTTTACCTAAAATCTCAATTCTCTGAATTGTTCTTTTGTATCAAATTCTTAATCTTTCTTCTTCATATAATCCATATGGAACTCCCATTTCTTCACAATAAAAAAGAATCTCAAAATCAAAATCAAAACATTTTTCAACAAAAAAGCAACCTACTGTTACTATCTGCATCTGTGGCATCTTCTTCTGCTCCACTATTGGCATCTGCTTCTTCTTGGTCTTCTGCTTTGACTGATTCAGAGCACCCCCCCCCCTCCTGATTCCACTCCTTTGGCCCCTCCACCTGAATTATCATATCATTCAAAAGATTAACTTGTGGATACTGTTCAAGCGTTGGCTAAGTATCATGGATATGCAATTTCCACCAATGTTTCTAATGCTAAGGCAAAAAGATATAATTACCAATGCAATAAATCTGGGGAACATAAACCCAAATTGGATAAAAAAAAAGACTTCCAAAAAATATGAAAAAAAACTTTCATTTTGAATTCTCTGGAAGCTTTTACAAGAGGACTGGTCTTTATGAAATAAAACTCCAATTCCCTGATCACAATCACCCTTCATCAACTGATCCATCCACCCATCCAGCTAATAGAAGGACTCATGGGGCTCAAGAGGATTTTGTCAATTCTTTAACCAAAGCTGGGGTTACTCCCCTAAAAATCCTGAATTACTTCATGCAATTGCACACTTCTCTCATTCATACAAACCTTAGAACCATCTATAAAAAAAAGATCCAACATTTTAAAAGAACAAAAAGAAGGAAAATCACCCATAGAAGGTTTCATAATGGAATCAAGAAACTCATCTTTTAAATATGAAATCAAGAATCAAAATGATCATATTGGTTCTAAATTCATTTATCACCCAGATTTTATAAGATCAATCAAAATATTTCCATAAGTATTAATAGGGCATATCAGAGTTGAAATTTTCAAAACATTAAATGGCTTATTTTAGGCTTATCCATTTGTTTTTCAATTTTTTTTTCAATGAAAACCATTGCTACATTTGTTATTTTTATAAAAAAACATTTTTATAAAAATTAATATTTTTCCTGAAATCAGAAATCTCAATTATTTTCAATTTTAATGCTGATATGCCCCAATGTTGGATTGTACCTATAAAACCAATAAATTTTCCATGCCTCTTATTCAAATTGTTGGCGTAAATAATTGTGCTAGAACTTTCTCTGTTGGTTTTTTTTTGTCTTGTAAGAAAAAAAGGAAGACTATGAATGGGCTCTCACTAAACTTCATAAAATATTATAGCATGAAGAACCCAAAGTAATTGTGAGAGACAAGGAGCAAGCCCCCATTAATTCTATTTCATCTGTATTTCTCAAATCTACTCTTCTACTCTGTCTCTGGCATATTTTCAAAAAATTTAAAAAAACTGTGGAAAAAACTTCAAATGAGAAGAAGAATGGATGATCTTCAGAAAACACTGGAAAATTTGGGTCAAATCCAAATCTGAAGGATGTTGTGGTGACCAATCCGGGACACCTCATTTAAAAGGGAAATTTCAAAAAAAAATTGTGTTGCTATGGGTACTCTTCCCCTTTCCCTTTCCCCAACTCCTTCCTGTCCTATTTGTCTGGGAAGGCTTCTCTAGGGCGTTCAAATCTCCAGATACTCTGTTCAACTCCTCCTCAGTTTGCTTGTGGCCAGAATTTTTTGGCCAAGCGTGTGCGCAATTGATCATTTCCTTCCTCATTTCTACCATTGTCATCCTCATCATTATCATCCCACCCATCATCACCGTCATTGAAAACAAAGACAAAAACCACCCTTAGCAACCGTAACCTTCCAGATTTCAAACTCCCCTCATCAAGTCCCCACCAATCATCCCATCCTGATTCTCCTCCACACCCTCAATCTTCTTGCACTTTTGCAAGCCTTGTAGCTTGCTGTTGTCAGAGACAGTTCACCAGCTTAATCCCTCCCGTGGTTGCCCATGCAAGTCTGGCTGTCACCTCTTGGACAGCCATCATGCGTTGTTGCACGCGCGGCTTATTCTATTGTCCCCCCAAACAAACATCTGGCTGTTGCAGAAACTCTCCTTCCTCTGCCCACTATTGCAGCTGCTTGAGTTCACCTAGTGTTCATCTTTGGTCTCAGGGCCCAGTTGTTCTCTTCCTCCTCTCTTGTTTTTCCTGACTTTATTTTTGTTCAAATCATGATCATGTCTTTGCAAGTTTTTTCATCATTTAATTCCAATTTTATTTTTTTTTAAAAAAAAACTGCTCTCATCTGTGTCATCCTCTTGTAAGTAGTCTGCAGCGCCTCTTTCCCATAAAAGGAGGGGCTCTACCCTGCCTGTTTCTGGGGTTTCCTATCATCATCAGCACTATAATAAATCAATAAAATTCCATGGGGCCCTTCCCCTTTATCTGAGCATCCTTATCCTGGTTATATCTTTAATTGCCCCTTGATCTTTTGAGCCTCGATACTCAAACCTATGGTCTGTCCTCTGTGACCTTATCTGTTATCACCAACCAATAACCTTTCTGGTTGAAGAAGAATCCATCTGGTTGGATTCTTGAGTGTGTTATACCACTCCTTGATCCCTTTTTTGAGGATACTTTTCTGATCATTCTTTTTGATCATCCTTCTGAAACCAGTCACGTTTGACTGAGAGGTTTATTTAAGCTTGAAATCTGTAGTGTGAAACCTCCCTTTATTTTTTGAAAGGTTGAATTCCGCCATGCTATTCTTGAGTCCCTTGAGAAGTGCTGGGTTATTCTTGCTTGAATTTTTTACTGCTTTGCTTCTAGAGCTTCATAAAACAAATTGCTTTTTTTTACAGCCACCCACAGCTATCTGGTAAAATTCAAGCGCATGATTGCAGAGAGTTGGGCAGGTTCATTGAGAACCTAGAGATTGGTTGGGATTTAGTTGATCTTTCCTAATCTTCTGCTCAAGATCAGATTTATTAGCTTGTGGGTGTTGTTACTTATAACTGCCTTTTTCTATTGAACTCTGAACAAACTTTAAATTATTTTGTTCAACTCTTTTCCCGCACCATCTTGCCTCAGAAAGTGTTGTTCCATTGCTACCAACTACTATCTAATTCATCCCTTCCATTGATTTATTATTTACAAAGTTCTGGATCTTGATTCTGGTTACATTTAAATATTTTTGTAACTCTCAGGAGGGCAGCCTAAACAGCAACTTTCCCCTCCATATAACTGCCTGCGGCTCAGCACCATTTAATTTCTTAAAAAATTACCAAGAAAATTTCACCAAGCTCACCTTAGTATGGAATCTCCCCAATTCTGAAAACCTTCTTGAAAAATTGATTCCTCTCAGAAGGAAATTTTTTCCATATGGTGCAAACAAGCACCTTCATTTTGGTAATAATAGTACAGCCAGAATAGAAGGCCTACACTCTTATGTTAAATGATTTTTCAATAATTCTTCTGGTTCCTTTTCTAATTTAGTTGATCAAATTTATCATTAAATTTTGACTCAACTCCACGGAACATCCATTCAAAGATTCCAAACAGACTTCAAGAAATTTATGGCCTTTGATATTGGGTTCAACACATATGTGGAAAAATCAGCCCCTACGCTCTCAATATTGTACATTCCATTCACATTTGAGTATAAAAATTAACCACATGTTCTGATTTCAGTTATTCTTCTCTCATGGGTATGCCGTGTGCACACAAATTGAAGAATTAAAATCACAAGAAGAAGCAATTTTTGATTGATAATTTTCATCCCCAGAGGCATTTCAAACCTCCTATTTCAGTATGTTTTCTTCTTCTTCTTTTCTTTTGAAAAAAAGAAAATCCAATATTTATTTTTGAATTTTTTGGTTTATTTTGGAAAAAATTAATAGCTTTCTGAGAATCAAATAAGCCAAAAATCCCAATAATACAATTAATCACCTTCCAAATCAACCAATGTACATTGTTTTCAGACTCTTTGAAGAATTACTTAAGTTCTGCCCAGGACAACAACAGGTTTAAATTTTAGAAATGATGAAATTTTTGAAATGGAAATATCAACTCAATTCCATTCAAGAAGCCCTATCAAGGCACAAAAGGTAATTTTATGGAAACAAAAAAGGAGCCACCAGAAAATTAAAATTATTTTTGCATCACTCCTCTAAGAGGGACCCATCTGGGTTTGAATCTTTTGAAGGACCTGATAGGAAGACCAAGCAAGCAGCAAGTGGGTAAAGCAATGGTCAGTTTTCTTTTTTCTTTTTTTTATATCTCTTTATTTTGGATTGATTTTAACAGGATTTGGTTGGACATTGGTTTTCTCTCATTTCAAATTCTGAGGAAAAGGAAACAGAATGAAGACCAAGAAAAGGCAAAGACAAAAAATAGACAGGACTCAGAGGAAGAGGAGTTTTTTTCAATTTATTTTTTGGTATGTAATTAGGCTAACATTTCATTCTGATCAAGATGAATTTATAAAAGAAGATTGATTAAGCCAAGAAGAGCTACCAGAGAATAAAGAACTGGATATAATCAAGAAACTTATTATTTTTCTTTTGGGGGGGATCAGTCTATTTTCTCTAGTTTTCATTAATTGTAAAAATGTTTTGTGTAGATCAGTTTTGGAACCATCACCAATTAGTGGGTTTTTTCCTGTAATCTGATTACTAGGAATTCAAAGAGGATCAAGAGAATAAAACAAGAAGATGCAGACTGAGGAGCTTATAGGCCACCAGGGAATCCAATCTTTGCTCCCACAGCTACAGCTTTGTGAATATCTTTCTGAAATAGCCTTGCTATATGGTTCATTTATTAGGCTGTACTTTTTTTTGAGCATATTTAAGGTGACAAGATTTTCTTTTTCATCTTCTTATAATGTTGAAGTGGTAAATATTTATAAAGGAAGTATTTTTTTTCATTTCCTCTTAAATAATACTAATTTTTCTTTCCTTAGTATCCATACAAGGATTTAATTTTCCCCAAGAAATCAATACCACAAATTTCACATTCTCAGGATGAGATAGGTGATGGGGAATGTGTGTTTAGACCAGTAGGAGTTAATTTGGGCTATAAATCTCAGGATTGGAGTTCAATATTTCAGGAAATGATCAAGGAAATGGAATAAAAGTCTCCAAAAATTAAAATTTTATGGATCAATCCTGGGAGGAAAATTTTGACAAAGCAAGAAAAATTCTCAACCAAATTTCTGGACCTGCCCCTCATATTTACTGGATGGAGTTCCCTTGAGTTGCCTTGCCACTGCTTCCTTCTGGCAGATAAATACAAAAGGCAAGTGGTAATTGTATCTAAGTTGATGCTATCAACTTATTTTACCCTCAATTTAACTTCAACTGCAGATTCTAAAACTTCTCCCATATGTTCAATTATCTTCAAAGATTTTAAAAACATGTTTTTGTCCTGCTATAATTCTGAACTGTGGCCAGATACCCAATTCAATCCCCTTTGGAAAGCTTTTTCTGGCAAGAAATCACAAAAATGAGATGATTTGATTCATAATAACTTAGAACTTTGTTTAATTTTTTTTCCTCCTAAAAAGTATGCACATCCAATAAGTAAAATAGTAGAGATTGATATTTTTTGAATTCTCTTTTTCCCATGAATTTTTCATAATTTTTTTTTATTGATTATTGAATCAATTTTTTCAAGAAAAATTCTACTTTTGGTTTTTAATTATAAATTTTTTGGGAAAAAAAACACTAAATAAATCCTCATATAATTTAATTTTTCCCTTTTCAATGCCCGCTAAAATAATTCAAGGTCATTATTTGGAAAATGCTGCAAAAAGATAAGGAAAATTCTTTTTTTGAAAAGAATTGCTTCTTTTTTATGTCAATCACATTTTTTGGGAGAAAAATGAAGTGCTAAAAATATATCAAAATAATATTTCAGTTTCCTGTTATATTGGTAAACTTTCCTTCTCTCCAGATTTATCAAAATAATTAGAAAAGAATAATCAAAAAATTGAACTCATTTGTGATGTGATGGGATTTTTCAAATTTTTTTATTTTAGTTTTGAAGGCCTTTGAGTCCACCAAAAAATCTCAAAAATTTATTTAAAAGTTTTCCAATTCCCCCTATGCTGTAGTATTTTTCCTTTTTTCAAAACTTCATGAAACTTTCCATATTCAACAAAAACCATACAGATGGGGGACATTGTGGTTATGTCAAAACCATGAAAAAATAAGGATTGAGGGTGTGAAAAAAATAATGCTCTATATATACATATGTACATATTAATATTTTTGGAAAAAAGTAAATTTCACAGGGGATTTTTTGCAAGTTGATGTTAGGTTTAAGATTATGATAGCAAAATAAATGAGAAATAAAAATGAAACAGAATTCCAGCCTATAGGTATCCTAAAAAATGGGTGATGATAAATTAACAAATCCCAGTTGTATGGGGGTTGTGTAGGGTCCTACATGGTCCAATGGACGCGTGGGGGCCCATAGAAGCGTCCAAAGCGCGCATGTAGGCCAAAAAACGCGTATAAACGCGTCAAAAGGGTGATCTCAAAAACACGCAACCCCTGGAGGGTTGTATACCCCCTGTACAAGGCGTTTTTGAGTTGTTTACCCCCAGACACAGCGGTTTTGATATGTGAACAGGGGTACAATGACCCCTGGGGGTTGTGCCAAACTTTTTGGGGCCCCCTGGACCACATTTGGGTTCCATAAACCCAAATTGGGATCAAAGCATACTATGTGGGACTATTGGACCACACCCAGAGATCCCCCAGTGACACCAAAGTGAATTTAAAGTAAAATAAAGTGAAATTGAGTGAAATTCAAGTGAAAATATAGGAAACTGCAAAAAAACTTCCCACTAAACTTGATCTTTCTCAACTCAAAAGTGAGCAAACTTGGTAGTTTCTCAATTTAAATTTTGATTGAATACTGAAATACTGTTGCATTTTTTTGGCATTATGGGAGCAATTGCAAGCCATCCTTTTTTCAACATGGCTTCATTGAAGGAATACATTGATAGTGCCATGAACAAAGCTGCAGACAAGTATAATTTGGGTAATGAATAATTGGAAGCCCCAATTGCATCCTCATCTAGGGTGACAATTTAGGAACAAAATTTTTCACAAATGGGCATGACTTCTGGCGGTGCATAAAATTTTATGTTACTCTGGTCTTTGCCTCATTTAATTTCATGGGAAATTATTGGCGGATTTTGACTATGGCTCCTTAACTGTGAAAGATCCACTTCACTCACCTCCCGCAAGAGATTTTCCTAGTAAGGAAAAGGCACAAAACTATTTTCAAACATGGGAAATGAATCATGGTTATGCTTTAACAGTTTTCTAATCAAAGCGTGATAAATATGTGGATGTATGCTGTGATAGAAATGTTTTTACTCTGGGAAATTTCTCACCAAATGGTCAAGGCAAACTCACACCAGGAAGGTTGGGTGCAAATTTTTAATACGTGAAAGTTGCACAGAGGCAGACCCCTTGTGGAAAAGCTCCTATAGAAATGATCAACATAACCATCAACCATCTACACATCCCTCTGTGAATCCTCACCTGAGAAGAATCTCTGGGATGGCCTTAGTGAATTTGAAAGAAGGCATGAAAGATGGGCTCAATGATATTTAACCAAAAAGAAAATTGAGAAACATTGATGGTGTCAAATATTTTTATGACAAAAAAATCTATAACACTAAGCGTAAGGTAGCTCTGGCAGAAATCAAGGGAAAAAGTGTTATGGAGGTCCTCTTTGAAAAAATGGGTGATTCAGGATGTTGTCATCAAGAAAAGTTCAGTGGAGAGTCCCTACTTTGGCATCACCCCAAGTCATTAAAGCTTTGCAAGCAATTTCATCACATTGCTATGTTGGATTTTACCTATAAAACAAACAAGTACAAAATCCCCCTATTGCATGTTGTTGAAATTACAGCCAACCGGAAAACTTTCACAAAAGCTCTTGTTTTTATACCAAGAGAAACATTTGAGTTTTAAAGTTGTTCTGTAAATGCACTAAAGGAGCTTTCTGATTATACTGAGATACTTCCCAAATTCTTTGTGACAGACCATGAAGAGGATCTGATTTGTGATATAGAAAAAAGTTTCCCTGACTCAAAAAGACAGTGTTGCCATTGCCAATTGTCTAAAAACATACAATAAAACTATAAAGTGCCCTTCAATTATGAAGTTGAATGGTGACAAAGCCTTATGTCTCTGTGGGCTAATTATGGGGCCTCAAAAACCAAGGAGGAGGCATAGTTCAATCATGAAGACCTTAGAGTAAGTGCCAAATCACTTTTTCTACTGTTAATCTTCCTAGTTTTGGGTTGCTTACATCATGACTTTTCTAAAGTGTTTCTTTGCAGACAGTGAGGATTTAATGAAGTATATGGATCATAAAATCTTCCATGTTGAAGAGACGTTTTTAACAGCTTGGACTTTCAAAAACGCTGACTTTGGAAATAGAAAAACATCTTGGGTTCAAGGGGCCCATGCTAATCTCAAAGAATTCCTTGCAAATTCTTCAGGAAACATGTTGGATGTTTGGCAAAACCTGAAGGGAACAGTTTCCAATCAAATTAAATTTTTTCAGGCTGCCCTTTAAAACTCTCAAATTAAGATAGGAATATTTCTTCCTACTGAACTGTTAACATTTGGATAGAAGTTATCTTCAGAGGCAAATAAACTTTTTATGGAAAAATTTGAGAAATGAAAGCAGAACCATGATGGGGAAGTGTGCACTAAGTCATGATGCAAGACTATGGGTTTGCCCTGTTCCCACAAAATAGGTGAAATAATAGCATTCCAGGGATCCATTGTGCCTGAGGATTTTCATCCTCAGTAGAGGTTGGATTATGAAACTTGCAGTTCTATTTATTTAATTTGGTTTAAGTTGGATTGTTCAAATCACTTTTTAATTAATGCTTTTTGATGAATGCTTTTTGAATGATGATTCCTACTTTACCAATATTTGATACTTTTGATTTTTGAAAGGTTTACGTGGATGAAATATTCAGCAAATATCAGTTACATGAGAAGCTCAATGAAATGATTGTGGGATACCCTGAAGAAGAAAATGGCAGGCTTTTGAAACACTTGATTCAGGAGACCGCAAATTATTAATCAAAGCCAAGACTTGAACCTAAAGTCTTGCAATCAAGCAGAGGATGTGCAAAATTTACAGATACTTGGAGGGATCCTTCCCAATTCAAGCATGTTAAAAAGCAGCTTAAGCGGGAAAAGAGAATCAGATGGGCACCAAATAAGAACATAAAAAATAATTTAAGGCATCTATTTTTTGAAATTTTCAATTTTTGGGTTCAATGAACTGATGATGATATGATTTTAATGGTTAGTCAAAGTTGGAAGGATTAGAATTTTAATTTCATAGTTCAGAGGAAGGGACTGAAATTGAATGAGCTTCACTTAATTTGGAATATGATTCCTCTTCAGAGGAAGAAGAGGTGCAGGAAGCATCAACCAGAGGCTCATCTTTGGTGATTATTGATGTGATCAATCAATTTTGTTGGAATTTTGGCTGAGTTAGTTTTGATTATAGGAACCCAAAGTAAAAAAACCTCAATAAAATACCTGAGAAATTGAATAAGCTCTTGGGTGAGGTTTGGGATCCAATTGGTGATGGGAATTTTGGATTTAGAGTCATTGCTAAATAGCTGGGGTATGATGAAAATGGTTGGTTTAGAGTGAGGAAGGAAATTCTTGAAACCTTGCAGAAACATAAAGCATGCTACATTAAGATGCTTGGTGGTTCACAAGAGGTAGAAAATATTAAACAAAGACTTGATTTTGAAGACATCAACACAAAGATTCACTTTTCAAAATGGCTGGCTAAGTTAGATATGGTTCAAATAATAGCAGACACATATGCCAGACCTATATGTTTCATTTCATTGGAGTCATTTTTTTCTTATGCTCCAATGAAAAAGGTGTTACACATCAATCAGAGCCTATTTATATTTCATTTTGCAAAAATAACCACTTGGTTCTATTAGTACTTGAGGGAGAAATGATTTCAATCCTGCCCATTGTAGCAAAACCCTCTGCTTTTGTTAAAAATAAAGCTTCTTGTTGGGTTGATCATCTCAAAGATCAACTGCATGTGTATTCTAGATTATATAATTCAATTATAGAGATCATTTCATCATTGTGTTTCCATATGAAGTTTAATTTTGATGCAGCTAACTTGTAATTCTATTAATATAAAGGGTTATCACATTTTGAAAATCATTTTGTTGAGTTTTTTTAGTTAAAATAATTTTGATGAGTGTTTTGAATGAGATTTTATTGGTAAGTCAGTTCAACTTGTGTTGGGGTTATTCAATCATAAGGATTATTTTTACTTCTTGTGATGAGAGCAGCATAATACAAGTTGAACTTGTTTTTTTTTTTGTGCATTTACTTTAGGGCTGGTCAAGTTAATTGTCTTTTTATTTTTTGGTCTTTTTACTTTAGGGCTTTTCCAGTGACTTTTCTGTTTTTTGGCGTTTTTAGTTTAGGGCTTTTCAAGTTACTTGTCTTTTTTACGTTTTTTTTTTTTTTACTTTAGGGCTTGTCAAGTTGAACTTGTATTTTTTTGCACTTTTAATTTAGGGCTATTCAAGTTGAACATGAGTTTTGTGGCACTCATACTTTAGGGCTGCTCCATAGACTCTTTCATTGTTTATTTAATTTATGGTGTTTTGGTTGTCTCAAGTATTTTTGGTTTTTCTATTTTTTTTTATACTTATTTTTATTTTATTTTTTACTTTTTGGTTTTTTTTAACCAAAAAATCAACATTTTTTTATCTTTTGGTTGTTTTCTGTTTTTTTTTTTTTTGTATTTTTATTTAGTTTTTTTTTAGCTTTTTATTTGTTTCTATTTTTTTTGTTTTTTTTTTTGTTTTTGGCCCACAACACTTGAAGTTGTGTGGAACGGAACACAAATACATTCAAGCTGTGTACACACCCACACAGCTCAAATTTAGTTGGGTATTGCGCCACACAACCCAGGCCATTGTGTGGGGGCTGCAGGACTTCACTGGAATTTTACAGCAGCTACAAAAAGACATTTGGGCCATGTAGGGTTCCACATGGCTAAAATGAGTTGTGTAAATGGCTCATTTTGGCCGTGAATTTATCATTACCCTAAAAAAATAGATCAAAAAATGAAGTTCAGTTTCATGAAATCAAAAAGGGGGGTGATGGGGTTAGGGAGCACCCAATCCAGTATCCATTAATCCCAAAGAATCTTCTAATTATGATGAATATTTCTTGCTTTAATAATCATGTTTAGGTATTATTTGATTACCAATATATTAAAATCTTTCATGATATGATTGAATAATAAAGGGAGCTTCATAGAAGTCAATGGGCCTATTTTCAATGAGATTCTAGGTGCTTCAATTGTGAATAGAATGATTTCCCAGATGATCACTGTAAAGGGGGCCAAAGGATCAAGAATTCAAATTTTTGAGTTTGGAACAGGTTTATACAAAATAAAAAAAAAATTAATTTAATTAAAAAACGCAGTCCCTGGAGTTCAAAACATGACTGGATTGATTTGATGGGGTTTTTCAAAAATCAGTTTTTGATAAAATGCCAATTCAACCTTATGACTATCCATAGTCGATTTATTGAGATTTTAATTGATTTACTATTGAAAAATTTTAATTAATTTAATAGAGAATCTCAGTATTTTTTTGGAACTTGATTGGATTCAAAACATGAAAATTGGATTGGATCCTAAATTTTTTATGATGTTTTTATGTTTTTTTTTTTTTTTTTTTTTTTTGGGAGGGGGTGAAGGAGGATGATCATGATTCCTCTTTTTTGATAAGGAAATTTTAAAATTTATTGATGGTGTGGTTTAGTGCAGAGGCATAGGGAAGGCATAGGAATATAGAAAGAAAAAAAACAACTGAAGTCTTGGGGGATTTTTTGAGGATGGATGTTCAAAATATTTTGATTTTAGGCCTGAAGGATTCAGTTGAGCAGAGTTTGAGTTGGTAGTCTTCAATGATGTATGGGTCACTTGGATGGAATATGATGTGATGCTACTCATGATTAATGGGATTATGACCATAGCAGTATTAGTTACTTTGGATAATTTTTAATTTGAGATAATTGATGGCTCAATGGATTGTTCAATGAATGATTTTGGAGCAACATGTTTAATTTTCTTTTTTAAATAAATTTGGAAAAACATTTTTATGTATTCATTTGATTATTTACAGGGGTGGATGGATTTTTTGAAGTTTCATTGATGATCATTCATGATTTGAATATTTTATTTTTGAAACACACCATATCTATGGAACCTTCAATTTTGAAATACACCAGCTAAGTGGTATGTGTATTTCAGAAATCTAACATTAAAAATGGCCAGTTTGGTAAAAAAACAAGGTGTTTTTCTGATGGAGAATTTTCTAAATCTGTTATTTTCTTATGAATCTTCCTCTGAGATTTGTCACAACTGCCCCTGGCGCTCAAGGGGCTGAAGGCACAGGCACTACTACTCATAGAACTCAAGGATGTTTTATTGGATTTCAATGAAGGAGAAGAGAGGAGGAGTACAAGTGATGAGAAGAGGAAGGATGAGAAGACCATTCCAGGAGTTTGTTGAAGAGAGAGTTGTTGAATCCTATAAGAGTAACACCAGGAAGGGGCAAGGTGATATGAGTTAAGCAGGCTAGGTAAAGGTTGTCTTGTGCTGAGATGGCACCTACTGGCAGAGGGACTAACCAGTAAGAAGTAGTATACTAATTCCTTGGGGGGAATTAGTCCAGGAGGGAAGGAGAGGCCAGTATATGTGAGAGCTGAGAGGGAGGCCTTGAGGGAGGAGTGGCTGGTGTTGCAGGTTGGAGTTCCCATTGTATTACATGTTGACTGATTGGGCTGGAGGCTGCAGTTCACTAATTGGGTGATGGGCCTATCCAGGAAGGTTTGACATGTACTGATCTGTAGTCCTGGGAGTATGGGCTGAACAGACAGTGGAGAGTATGTACTATGTATATACTAAGTGTAGTATGTACTAACCCATATACCAATTGGGTTGAGGAGTGATGAAGGTTGTACCAAGCCATGGAGAGAGGGAGAGGTCCTGAGAAGGTTGGCTGAATCACATGACAGGTGAGTTGTACATGGACATAGAGCTTATACCATACAGGGAGAGGGTGAAGCTGGTGGAAGAGGATGGAGACTGCAAGAGATGCAGACGTAGTACTATCCGGTGGAAGGTAAAAGAGTAGTGAAGTTGGGTTTGATATGAGGGTGAGTTTGATGAAGAGGTTGGATTGGTTTAGTTGAAGGAGTGTCAGAACTACGGTTATGAAAGTACCCCCCCCCCTGAAAGGGAAGGGGCATCTCCTGATGCCCAAAGAAGGATGTGCTGGGGGTGAGAAGTGAGGTCTGCTGTACTTGCTGGTTGGAAGCTGGAAGGCTTGGAAGCAAGGTTAAATAGCTTGAAGCATGTGAAGTATTGCACAGTGTCTGGGACTCAACGTCTGAGGTTATAACGGGAGTTTGAAAGGTTGAAGTTTGAAATTGGAGATTTGAAGTTTGAGAAGTTTGAGAATTTAGGCAAGTTGACTAGTTTGAAGTTCCACGTTCCCCAAGTTTGAATGGTTTGAGACTTGAAGTTCAAAGTTTGACTTTGAAGTTTGACTGGTTTGACTTCAAAGTTTGACTGGTTTGACTTTGAAGTTTGACTGGTTTGACTTCAAAGTTTGACTGGTTTGAATTGAAATTTTGGCTGGTTTGACTTTGAAGTTTGACTGGTTTGACTTCAAAGTTTGACTGGTTCAACTTTGAAGTTTGACTGGTTCGACTTGAAAGTTTGACTGGTTTGACTTGAAAGTTTGACTGGTTCGACTTTGAAGTTTGACTGGTTTGACTTCAAAGTTTGACTTATTTGACTTCAAAGTTTGACTGGTTCAACTTTGAGGTTTGACTTGAAGGGGATTGGAGAGGATTGGAGGGTATTTAAAAGGGACTGAGGGGGATTATTCCTTGGACTGGGTTGATGATGAGAGTGCTCCTGGAGAGATTGGATGAAAATGAAGAGAATGAAAAACATAAAGGAAGAGAAGAGAGAATGGAAAGAGGAGGTTATGGAAGATGGTTGAAGAGGTTGGAAGTATTTGAGATGAAAGCTTATTGGAGGGTTCTGGTGTATTAAAGATTGGTTTGAAGTTCTGATGGTGATGAATATCCAGAAGTTAAGTTTGAAGGTTTCCAGGAATGTTTGGGATGGATGATTGAGGATAATGGTGATTTGATGTTGATGGATTTGAGGATTGATTATTTAAAGGAAGAGGGAATATAAGGGATGGAAAAGGAATAGATAGGTGGACTGAAGGATATTTTGATTTGGAAGTATTTTCTGATATGATATTTAGGATGGAAAAGACTATTTGGAAGGTGAAGGATAGGAAGGAAAATAATTTATTTATTATTTATATTTATTATTTATATTTTCTGTTCTTTTGGTTTTGATTTGATTTAGGAGATGATTGATTGGAAAGTGGATTGGGAAAAAGGATTATAGGATGAGTTGGGTTTGGAATGATGGATGGAAATGAATTGATGGAGAAGCAGGGAAATCCAGAAGTGATGAAGTTGGATGTTGGTTCCCAGAAGGTAGTTGGTGAGATTGAGGATGGTTGAATGGGTGGGTGGGTGGATGGATGGATGGATGAATTGATCAGGGTTTTGGATTTGAAGCATGAGTATCTAATTTTTCCAAAATAAGAAAAGGTTCCCAACCAATGCTCAAAGAGCTATCTTGGAAGGTCTGTGAGTAGTGATTTTCATTGTAGATAGTCATACTTAATTCCCAGGATGGATGCCTTTCGGAATTCAGTTTATATTAAGGTCAGCATAGTTCCTATACTTATCCATAGGCTGTTTTGATCTTTATCAAAGGAGTTTGGTTGATTGAAGAAGTATTTCTAGCTTTAGTTAGTCAGCATGTTGGGTATACCCACTTTAACCATGAACAGGAGTAAGCAACTGTAGGAATCTATAGAATTTTTAGTCACTTCATTCCCTTTCTTCAATCTATTAATAATATCCTAGAGTAACTTGTCAGCTTGTTGATTTATGGTCAATTCACTCAGTTGAGCTTCAAGAATTATCAAAGAGAGGTAAAAAGGTTTAGAAGTTTCAAGTTCATCAGGATTCTGTTCAGAGTATGCGTTCCCCCGTCTGGAAACACGTTGTCCCAACGTGACAGGAGGCTGGGTGAATTCAATGAAGAACTTCCAAAGACTGTAAGTGAGTGTTGAAGAAGGAAATGAGTATCATGAACTACCCTTGTATTCTGATGAGATATTTGGAAGTCATGGAAATAATTTTAGAGAAGAAAGATCAGTTAGTAAATCAAAGGCCTGTGATGCTTAAGGGGTAAGCACCCTGAGATCAGTTTGGGTGAGGATGGTAGAACCTGGAAAGACAGTCAGTGAAAGTCATTGGAGGAAATGGGTGAAGGTTCTCCTTGATAACAGCATCAGGTTTGCAAAAATCAACACATAATTGTAAACCACTATCCTTCTTTTTGAAAGAAGAAAGGACAGGTGCTCCAGTGCTTGAAGTGCTGGGGCTGGATGAAACCTTTCTCTACATTCTCTGCTTTGTAGGCTGGTAGGGTTGAATTTTAATTGTGAGGTAGTGAACAGACAAGCCCAACTGGAGGTATGAGCCCTTCCAGTCCAACATGGTGGTTGTAATTGCGGTGTGAAGAGAGTTGGTCTGCTTTAACCTGGGAGAAGAGAATCTAGGAATGAATGGAAATCAGCAGTAACTTTCTTTAACACGGTTTCTGATTCTTCAGGAACTTCATCAGTAAAAAAGAGAAACATCAGAAGAAGTAACCAGTTGCATTGTATGCAAGGATGAATCAAGTATATCTTCCTCCTGTGAAAAAATAAAGGATCAATGGATATCCGAGCAAGTGGAAAGAGTGTTGAACTCAAAGTGAATTGGAAGTTGTGTTGGGGAATTGCAAAAGGTTCTGAAGTGAGGGGAAAATGCATTGGGCTGCAGCGCCAAAGGCAGAGTTGAAGGGAAGGACAGCTGTAGACAGTGTAGCCAGGTTGAGTTCAACAGGGTTGGAGGGAAGGTCAGTGGTTAGTTGGTGTCTTGAGGTGATCAGCCCCATCTTCCAAGTTTGCCTCTGGATTCCAGTGATGAGGAGAGTCAATTCCCAGGGTGAAGGTTTCAGGGGATGGTGCATTGACTTGAAGGGGTTCCCATTCAAAGCTAGGAAAGGAAGTAAGTAAAACCATTTGGAAGTAGATTTGATGAGCTGAGATTGGAAAGGTGAAATATGTTTGCCCAGAAGGAAGGGGCTGTAAGGTATAGATACATTTGAACCAGTGAATTGACGATTAAAGATTGATTTGCACCTGAATCAAACAAACAATAGAGATAAGCCTTGAAAAAGAGGAAGAAAAGGTGAGCCTAATCTTGGTTTGGCCTTGGGTAAGTACTGGAAGGTTCTGTTTTAGGAGAAGAAGATGAGTTGACAGGTTTCTTTCTACAGTCTTCTGTCTTGTGTTTACCACCACAATAGAAGCATAAGCCTTCCCTCTCTCTTATTGCCCTTTCATCTGCCTTGAGTTTTCCATCTGGACCTAGATCCAAAGAGGGTCTGGTAAATGTGGTAGTTGAAGTTGACTTTTCTGGGGACTGGTCATGCTCCCTACCCTCACCGCTACCCTTGTAAGGTTGATTAGATGTAGATTGAGATTGAGAAGAACTGTGGGGTTGAGAATTAATGAGAGAAGAGGATTTTTCTTTTACCCTTTCATGATACCTTGTATCATAGTCCAAAACTATATCCATAAGGTCCTGGAGAGTTTTTTGAGAGCCATTGTACCCTGCTAGTTGGTCCAGAAGGCGTGAAGGAAGGCTTTGTCAAAAATGGAAGTACAAGGCTCTATCACCCCACCCAGAGACTTTGGTCATAAGTGATCAAAATTCAGTGATGTGGGTTGAAGCATAGCCAGAGTCCTTCATCTTTAAGTTCACCAGTTCCTTTTCAGCCTTGAACACTTCTAGTCTGTCGCCAAAGAGGGTGTGAAGTTGCTCTGTGAAGTGGGACCATGAGTTGAGGAGGAAAGAGGGCTCTTGGTTGGAACGGTGAGCCAGATAGGGTTGGATCCATCGATTGGCACTTCCAGAGAGGTAGGAAGCTGCAAAGAGTACCTTCTTCCAGTCCACGCTAAAGGTTCCTTCATCTTTTGCAAAAATGAGTTCACAAGATTGGAGGAATGGTCAGAGTTTGCTAGGATTGTTGCCTTCAAACGTATCCGGAGCATTCATGGAAGGAGACTTGAAGGTGCCAGAGTGAGAAGTACTGGTTGATGGGGGTTGAGAGAGTGTTGCCAAAGAAGAAGTCATGGTCTGGAGAAGGGCTAATAGATTGGGATCCACAGCAGATGTTGGAGGTTGAGGTTGGGTTGGGGGTCCAGGGATTGAAGTAGAAGCTGAAGGTGACAATGCTTCTTGAGGTTCCATAGTTTGTGAATTAAGATTATTTAGGATCCTTGAATCAAAGTCCGAGTCCTCACTTTCTTCCTTGTCCTTGCCTTCCGGAATAGGAATGATGCTGGGATCATAAGATGGAGAATCTAATCCAAAGCCTGCTTGGGGATATTGACCAATTACACAATTAGTGATACGACTAACTGCAGGTGGGGCAGGAGAAAGAGAAGCTCTAGGAGGAGCTGGAGGAAGGATACCAGTGTCCATGGAAGTGGAGCGTGCTGGCATTGGAAGGTTTGAAGGGTTCCTCCCACATCTACAAGCTTGAGGAGTTGTCTGGTCCCAATTGGAGATGTTGATGACAGAACCTCTTCCTCTTGCTGCTCTGGTGAGGGGTGGACTTGAAATGAATGAAGGTTGTGCACTTTGGGCTGGCATGGTGTCCAAATAGGCCAGAGAAGAGAAATGTCCCAAAAAAAGTACCCAGAGAAGATTTGAGGAAGAACGGCCAATTTTCAATGAAGAAAGTTCCCAGAAATTTTGAAGGAAGGGGGCGCCAAAAGGGCGTGGTAGGGGCGCCCTAGGGTGTCGAAGGGCGTTGTAGTTGCTCCAGACTGGCGTCAAAGAGGCGTCCAGGAAGCGTTGAAGAAGCATAGAACAAGCTTCAAAGGAAAGGTTCAAAAAGGGTCAAAGATGTTCAAAGGCGCGTCAAAGGCGCATCAAAGGCGTTGAAGAGATTTCGAACCCGCGTCAAAGGCGTCGAAGGCGCGTCGAACGCGTCAAAGAGATTTCGAAGGCGCGTCAAAGGCTTCAAAGAGATTTCAAAGGCGCGTCAAAGTCAAAGTGTTGAAGTCAATGGTTGAGGTTGAAGCGCCAAAGTCAAAGTTTGAAGCGTTGAAGTGCGTCAAAGGGCGGCCCAGGGCGCCGTAATTGCTTCAAATTTTCCTCAAGGAGACACCTAGGAATAGTCAAAGAAGCTTTGAAAAATATCTTGAGGAAGTGTTGAAATGGAGGGTTGAAGATGTTGAAGAGGGAAATTGAGGTATTTGGCCAATGAGCAGTTGATGAGGGGAATGGATAGCTTCCACAGGGGTAGCCACAACTTGTATAGCACTCCTTTGGAAACGTGAAAGGCCACACACTGTTCAGCTGAATCACACACTGGTCCACAACATGCATAGGCAGTATTATCTAAGGTCAAAGATAGGATGGGATGGAGTTGGTTGGAGGTGATGATTTGAGAGGTAGAGATTTGGCAGTAATTAAGGGGAAGGAATTAGTATAATGTCACAACTGCCCCTGGCGTGCAAGGGGCTGAAGGCACAGGCACTACTACTCATAGAAATCAAGGATGTTTTATTGGATTTCAATGAAGGAGAAGAGAGGAGGAGTACAAGTGATGAGAAGAGGAAGGATGAGAAGACCAGTCCAGGAGGTTGTTGAAGAGAGAGTTGTTGAATCCTATAAGAGTAACACCAGTAAGGGGCAAGGTGATATGAGTTAAGCAGGCTAGGTAAAGGTTGTCTTGTGCTGAGATGAAACCTACTGGCAGAGGGACTAACCAGTAAGAAGTAGTATACTAATTCCTTGGGGGGAATTAGTCCAGGAGGGAAGGAGAGGCCAGTATATGTGAGAGCTGAGAGGGAGGCCTTGAGGGATGAGTGGCTGGTGTTGCAGGTTGGAGTTCCCATTGTATTACATGTTGACTGATTGGGCTGGAGGCTGCAGTTCACTAATTGAGTGATGGGCCTATCCAGGAAGGTTTGACATGTACTGATCTGGAGTCCTGGGAGTATGGGCTGAACAGACAGTGGAGAGTATGTACTATGTATATACTAAGTGTATTATGTACTAACTCATATAACAATTGGGTTGATGAGTGATGAAGGTTGTACCAAGCCATGGAGAGAGGGAGAGGTCCTGAGAAGGTTGGCTGAATCACATTACAGGTGAGGTGTACATGTACATAGAGCTTATACCATACAGGGAGAGGGTGAATCTGGTGGAAGAGGATGGAGACTGCAAGAGATGCAGAGGTAGTACTATCCGGTGGAAGGTACAAGAGTAGTGAAGTTGGGTTTGATATGAGGGTGAGTTTGATGAAGAGATTGGATTGGTTTAGTTGAAGGAGTGTCAGAACTAAGATTATGACAAGATTTTTCACAATTAAATTTTTATTGCAGCAAAATGATTCTATAAAAATATTTTAATACCAATTATAAATCATTTCAAACACCAATAGCCATATATAGAAGTGAGGCCAGAATGAAAATTAGTGAAAAGAAATAATAAAATAGACTAACTTGAGTGGGTCTTGACTTGAGAAGACATTCAATTAAATAGACTGGTTACCTGATAGGTTATATCTGTTTGAATTTCTGTCTTAAGTTCTGTATTTCCCAATTCTTGGTTTCAACAACATAATCTTCTCCTTCAAATCCCACTCTATATCTTCCACTTTCAAGTGCTCAAATCCAGTATTTTCTTAATACTAAAATGCTTTGCCAATGTTCTAGTCACATCTTTCTCTCAAATTGGTGTTGAATATTGTTGTTTTTTACAATTTGAGTGTTGCTCAAGTGATTGAATTGCAGGTTATACTTCTGTTTTTCTTGACTGTTTCAGCTTGTGAAAACCCTGCTGGATTAAACTAAAGTTAAACTTAGTACTAACAATGATTTATTAAATTTAGCTTTTATTCACAGTTTCTGTCAAAACAAAAATTAGCCAACCTGTGCTTACACTATACATATTTGAGTCTGATCAAGAGATCTACTAGCATCTGTTCTTTCATTAATCTCAGTACAGTTCCCCCTGGAGATTGTCTCCATATCCATTACACTTATAATTTTAAGCTTCTGATCACCTTAACTTCTTTCATCAGGCCCTAAAAAATTCTCAATATTAAAAATATAAACTTGAGAAAACCTCAAAAGGGGAGACTAAAGCACAGGGTTTGATTTTGTCATGACAGAAAGCCTGATGAAACATGACTGATTTTGAGTTTATTGAGTGGGTATTTGTATGGAAATTCACCAAGATACAACAAATAGGAATGAATTAAATAATTTTTTGATGAATGGGTACCTAAAATTCTTTGATAGCTAGCTCCTCCTGGATTTATTTAGTGGTTTCACAAGCTCTATTTGCTCAAGATGTTTGTGCAGCATTTTTTTAACATGATTGATAACTTAAATTGAGATAAGTAATGAATGGGCCAGTCAGTGGCTAAGATTATGGAGAACAATGTCATCTACTCAATTTTTTTCAAAGTTTTTTGAAATTGGTATTTTCCAACCCATGAAAAAGCAATATTTTTATAGAGGTAGACTGGGGTATATTGCCCCAAAATTTGGGGAGCAAACCCTCTTGCCCAGTGAAAGTATGCACTTTGCCCAGTGTAAAAACAATCTGAGGAATGCAAGAGCCACATCCTTAATTTTGGGAAAAATTCCAACACCAAAAAATGAAACTAGAGGTGTTGAAATTAAATACCAAACCAAGGACATTGATGCCAAGGGAAAAAGTGGCCATTTTTTTACTTGTTGCAATAAATTGGACCTGTGAAACAGTCATCAAGGAGTTAGGGAGAGAGTCCCACCATTGTCCCTTCTGCTGATACCTGCTCAATAAGGGTTGGGACCACCCCCAAACAGGGCAAAAAAGGTTGTTTTGGCATCATTTTAATTTCAAAAAAAAAGAGACCAATTGAGAACAACATCAAATGGGTGGGGGTTGTTGATGGAATTGATGAAGTCCAAAGGGGGGGGTATGGTAGGGTAGAGCTATGGAGGGGGAGGGCAGGGGGCAGCAATATTAGAGTGGGGTTTGAAAAAATTTTGCTTGTTGAGCCTCAACTAGGATTCATAAATTTATGGATCCTTGTCAAGGAGTTTGTCAAGTTGACAGCTATCAAGAGCTATCAAGCGCACAATTGTGGCTTAATTGGAAAAATCCTTGATAAGTCTGCTTATAAGAGCATCTCAAATTGTCTTGATAAACCCGCTTGTTAGCTAAGTTTACTCAGCAATCTCCACAATAGTGCCAAATTAAGGGCTTGCTAGCAAGCAAGCTCCATAAGTTCTCTGGGTTTTCTGTAACGTTACAAAAACTTAGCAAGCTTGCTAGCTCCATCCTTGAGTACCTCCTCTCTATCCTCTACCCGTCAACCTGACATATCTCCTTTCAATGTCCTTTGATACCACCTCCCACCATCATTGTAGCTCCAATATCCCCTCCTTCCCTTACCCCAGCCCCAGCTTTGTTCGGAAATTGAAAAAAAAAATGAAGAAATGGTCCTGGCTCGCGACCCGCTACATGGCACACAATTGTGTGTTTTGAGTCGCTAGCTAGCTGCCGCGGCCTTATGGATTGCACGATTGCAAATCGCTCGCTGGCTCTTTTTTTTAGCTAGCGAGTCGCTACCTAACGAGCCGAGCTCTCCAACGATTGGAGATGCTCAGCCGACTTATCGAGACGGTGGTAAATGCTCTAGGCACTTTGATTTTTTACCTGACTTTATTCGACGGCAGAAACCGCGCCACGGCAATTGATCTAGCCGCGCCAATGTCACTTGTCAACATCTTCCTTAAGTTTGCTTCACACTTTTCTCACAAATTTCAATCTCTGTCTCGCTCCGCTGATATAATTGGTAGCTGTGTCATCCATTTTGAACTAAACCAGAACCGCTACGATTGTTGGTTTTCTCCACTCTGCTCACACTTTCCCTTACCTGAAACAATCCAGTTCGAGGCCGGTGTTCAATTTTCAAGGTCAAAGTAGTTGGCTGCCTCATAATATCCTGTAGCTAGCCGTAAGAAGATAAGCTCAGACAGCTGAATCTTGCGGTTCGAATTCACTAAACCAAGCGCAAAATTGTATTTTATTCTCTTGAGCGAGAAACGGACTTCAAATGAACTGGTTTCTTTTGAGTGCGCGCAGACTGTGACAAGTCTCGGAGAGCCTCGAAACTAGTCCCTGTTCGAAGGACTACTCTCCTTCCAAACAGTCCAGGTCTCCGAGATGACAATGCGTTTTATGAAAGCCTCCCGCGGCCCAGATTATACTCACGCGTCTCCTATTTATTGGATGCTCTGCTCTGACCCTAGCCCCACGTTCAACCTCGATAGCCAGTAAAGCAGCGAAGGTGTCTCCCAAATTATTACTATCTTGATGTTTGATTCGATCGACGGCCTTCTAAGATGGGATACCTTCTCAGAAGAGTTACAACCATGGTGTACAAAATTTGTCTTTATTTTCACTCTGACACTTGCCGCTTGGACTCACCCCCAATTATATAATTGTAGACTCGCCACCTTGCTTCGTATGCCGTTGACACTCATATCGGTGATCTGGTGGTCATTCTATCCTTTTCTATTCGCCATCAAACCCTTAGGAGTTAATCTAGCCGCCAATAGTGGGATTTACCTCAAATGTTTTGTTCTCGCGACTAAATGCTTAGATTGGGGATTTTTCTCAGGTCCACAATCTCGAAGGAGTTGGGTCAGAGATCCTACGAAACACAACTCAGGATACTGGGAGTCTGCTGAAAAAGACGCCGAAGTCGAAAGGACGCTTATTTCCATACTTGGTCATATTTTCTTTCAGCTAACTTGGTGAGTAAGAGGCTTTTAGGTTGTTGCTGATCTGAAATCTTTCCTGAGAGATCTATTTACAGTGTTTTTATGTTGAAAAAATGATGAGCCCTTACTGAAGTCACTTTGTCATTCATGAAACTTAGTTTGCGAGGGCTTCAATATCCATGGGGTCGCTTTTCCCAGATTAATCAAAATACTTGGAAGATGGATGTTTCCAGACTCATAGTTTTCCACTGCTCTTCATTAGTAATACTGGGAGGATTTCTATATGCCCAAAGCCTCCCACCAAGTGCAATTTCCCAGACTTTGGTTTCCATGGGCTTGCCAATATTTATCACGTCACCTGTAACCCGGTGTATAGAAAACGTCTTCTTGATAATTTGTGTCTTCACTTCCCTGGAAGCTCTGAATTCATGGTTGGTGACAATAGCCCATTTACTACATCCCGTGCTATTTTCCATGAAATTTCCTCAAGCGGTCGTAGAGTTTTTCGATCCGATCTATTATCCGGCACTATTTGGTAATTTTTCCGAAGTCAAGTCTATTTCAGAATTTTGGGGCAAAGTTTGGCATCAAGCTTTCCGTCGGTCTTTTCTTGTTTTGGGTACCTATCCACTCATGAGGGTGGCGAGATTAATAGGGCAAAATCGAGATCTGCACAAGGTTTTAGGTATCGTTGGTGCATTTCTAGCAAGTGGAGTTTTCCATGCGGGTCGTAAGTCCTGGGGTTTTTTAATATTTCTCGGTGATCGTAGCTTTGCATTCACTGAGGTTAAAACAATGGATTTTTTTATCATCCAGCGTTTTTCTTGATTTCAGATCTGAGGACAAAAACCGGAAGCGTTTCTCAAAAGGACAAACTGTCAGCAGTAACTTGTTTTGGATTACAAGCAATTGGAATTTTAATGGAACCATATGTTCTTGGAAGAATTATAACTAAAAAACGTTTTGGGGAAAATAGTTCAAGACTTTGGACTTATAGCTTTCTAATTTTGACCTTATCATTTTTTGCAATTCCCGCTTGCAAGACTGGAAGGTTCTTTTCAATATACAAACCAGTTGAGAATTGGAATATATTTGATCTGATAGTTCCAGTAGCAATAGCACCCATGTTTCATAGGTTACCCTGTCAAAAGGTTACCTCATGATTAATCCATGGCTTCAATAAATGCATAAATTATACTTGTGTTTTAAAGTAAAATTCTGTTCTTTTATATTTTTTGAATTATTAATTTGCTGGTTTCTTATCTTTTTTAGTAACAAAATTTATTTTACCATATTTACATTTCATTTGAAAAATTAGTCACCTCTTCAAAATTGCCTCTGAGGTATCATTGGATTGTAACAAGACTGATTTTTTTATGAAGGATAAATTCTGAAAGATTTTTTTTGAAGTATCAGACTGATAGAACATAGTGTTATATAGGTTGGCTGACAAGGAATTATGAGTTGAGTCTTAGAATTTATTACCCAATAGTGTGCAATTTTTGGTAGACTTGTTGATAATTGATAAAAAGAAAAGTATCAGATAGCAACTAGAAAATAAGGACTAAGGACTAAGGAAGTGTGTAAAGCTGAATGAAAGAGAATTATATCATATTCCAGAAAGTTGCAAGCAGACCTGATAACACACAATTGGATAAAACTTTATAAAGAATGACAAGAAATGTGTTGGATAGTAGCTGTAAAACAAGGATCCATAATCAAGGAAGTATGAACAGCTGAGTCAGTAAAGCAGATAAAATTTTAAAGGATATTTTTTTGAATATCAAATTTAAATTTATATTTCAATCTATGTGCCCTTGATGTCACATTAAGGCAACACCCAAGTGAGATATGACATAAAAAATACAATAATTCTATTAGGCTAGATGTTCCTGTTCCTTTTCCTCCAGGGATATTTCAGTGTTCATGTGGTTTGATCATTTTTCAATTGTTTGAGAATCCTAATTTTGATAATTTTGCATCAAAAAATCATATCCTTCAAGGTGTGCCACATTTTTACACATCTTTAAGATTATTCCTGGAAGCCTGAGTACCTGTGAGCAAACTTAAATAATAAAATTATCAAATAAAAATCCTAGAATTTTACCTATAAATTGGCTGTATTATTCCACTGAAATATTGGTATAGGAAAAAGAAAAAGAGATTTTGTTACCGCAATTCAGCAGAAAGTAGGATTTAAGGCACATAACATGTAATTGAAGTTAAAAATATTTCAAGTTGTGTACTCAAGATACCCCAAACCAATCACAAAGCTGATGCCAGGCTATGAGAAACAAAAAAAAATAGGCTGATGAATTTTTCCAATCTGCCATCCTTGATACAGATTAAAAAAATTTCCATGTGAGAATTACAGCCAGCATTGGGAAAATCACTTGTAACATAAAGCATATGTATATAATTTATTCAACATAACACATAATTGAATTGGAACAATGGTCAGATTATCATCCACAGATCCTGATGTTAGGGATTTAATTCACCCATTTTTACAATATTCTGTTAAAGTCTTCAACATATTCTAAACAAAATCTGAAGCCTCAAAATTGGTAAGTGGAATGAAAACACAGAATAAAGACTAAAAGTTAAGAGAGAATATTAAAATCAGCCACTAATCAAAGCTCAGTCAAAACATCTGCAATTATTGGAGACATCAATGCTAAATCTTGTTAGGAATGTTTTACCAGAGTATCTGGTATGTAGAACCTTGGAGATTTTCTACTTCATAGACTCCCAATCCTGAAACCTTGATTCCCCTGGATTCCTCCAAAATTTTTGGTTGAGATTGAATTTTATTGCCCTCTATCTTTACACCAATATTTTTGGTTTGAACCAATTTTACTTTTACAAATAATTCTGGGGCTCCTAGGCATTTTTTGGAAAGAAAATTCCAAAATATTTTCTTCCTCCTTCTTGCAGATTTCTGCCAAAGTGCTTCTCACCTGATCCTTTGGAAAGGAGCTTCCATGATAATCTGAAAATATCTCCTGGCTCACCATAAGATGGTTCAGTCATTTGATGTGCACCTGTTTCTTGTGCTAAAATGCGGATGCACTCAGGTAATGTGCATATTAGTGTGTAATCCAAATGGGATGCAAAAATGGGCCTCCACGGCCAATTGGACATCACGTGGGCCACGTGGGCCTATGTGGGTGTTATTGGTTTTGGGCATTTGGGCGCCAAAACATGTTTTTATGGTCTTTTGGGACACGGGCCCTCACAGGCCCGCCAGGGTGGATGGGCCACCCAAGCCAGATGGGCTTATTTGGGCATAAAAGGGCCCAAGCTTTATTATGGACATACTTGGCAAGACGGGCTGGCCCTCCAAGGTATGTAATGCTCACAATTTGGGCTTGGGGCGGCCCATTGGGGCCGCCGCCCGTGTCGCGGCCCGCTTGGGGCCGCTGCCCGTGTCGCGGCCCGCTCGAGGCTGCTGCCCGCGTCGCGGCCTGTTTGGGGCCACCTGTGTTCCTTGGTACGGCCCACACGGGGCCCAACAGCCGGTGCGGGGCTGTTGCGCTGCCAAGGGATCCCGCGCAGGCCCGGCTGGTTGCGCCCGGCGACCAGCGCCGCGGAGCTGGGGCTTGCGGCCCTGGCTTGCTCCCCCTCCCCTTGCTTGCCATTGCGAGGGGGATGGGGGCAAGCTGGCTGGGTTGAACCAGCCAGCGACCGGCCGCGACAGTGCGGTTGGTCAGGGCAGGGGGGACCTGACCACCCCCTTGCCCAAGGAGGTGGCGGCGCCAGCCGCAAGCGTAGCAACCGGCAGGTGGGGGGGAATTCATCACCCCTCCACCATCCAGTGTGTGAAATGACCAAGCAGGGGTGCTCTCCCCCCCCCTTTACCAAGGGGGAGGAGCAATGGGCCTGGGGGGACCTGATCACCTCCCAGGCCAACTTTCTTGACAACGCCCTGGGGGTATTGACCCCCAGGGCCCCTGGTGAGGGGATTTGACCGCCCCCACCAGGGATTTGAGAGAAAGAGGGGGGGGGGGACAGCATGTCCGCTGGTCACACCCCCCCATGTGAGTCTGATACCGGACCCAGGTGTGCCCTGGGTCCCACCTGGACCATTTGAGGGGCCAGGGGCTGGCTGCATGAGGCAACCAGCCCGTAAACAACGTAATGAGATCATCATGGCTGGTTGTAAAGGACAACCAGCCAAGGGGATTGAACAGAAAGGGGCTGGTTCAGCCCCGTAACGGTGGAAACACTGGAGTGGACCAGAATAGGCCAGCCGTAAGGGTTCAGGAACTGACGCCATGCGGGCTGATGTAGTCCCAACCAAGTAACAAGGCTAGTAGAGCCTGTAGAGCTCTTTTGGGCAGGAAAATTTGCCTTTTGGCTTGTTGTATCATGGGCTCACAAGAGGCCAATCTGTTTTACTTAAGGAGATCTTCTCCCTGCTGTTTTCCATCCATTCATTCATCATTCCAATCAAATTCATCCAACATATTGCCCCATTGTGAGAGCCCCATTAGCCAATATTGACACCCAGTTTCCAGAATTTCTTTTGCTTTAAATACTGCTCATTTGCCTAAGCTAATTGCTGGCCATAATTCTAACATCTTGTGTAAGTCCTCCATAATATAATGGAACTCCCACTTACAGTTTAAATGTTCCAAAAATATAAGCATTGGAGGTTTTGAAATTTCCTTCAGGCCAAGAATAGCTTCTGGTACCTCCAAAATTTCCATTCTTAATGGAAATCTTCAGATCCTTCATCAGCCCAGTAATATCCGCAGTGCCTTCTGGTTTTACTGGCAGAAATAATTTTTGAGATCTTGGAGAAGATACTGCAGGAACTTTGAGGACTGGAAACTCTGGGATCAATTATTTGAAATACAATTCCTTAAGTTCAGCTTCCCTGAAAACCTTCATTAGGGAGTATTAGATTTAGAAAACCTTTCTTTTTTTGAACAAACCTGCCATTATAATTGGGGGTTTCTGAAATACACATAACCCCTGACTGGTGTATTTCAAAATGGTATGTTTCATGGAAATGGCAGATTTCAAACATAAAATCCGCCATTTATGCATCATCATCCATCCACCATCCATCTAATGAAAAGAAAATCCAGACCTCCACATCAGAAAATCCATAAAAATCCCATCTCCATCCCTCAACACACATCTCATCTGCATTGCTTCACATCTCCACCACTTCACACCTCCATTGCTTCACATCTTTGTCACTTCAAATCTTCATTGCTTCACATCTCCATCAATTCACATCTCCATTGCTTCACATCTCCATCATTTCAAATATCCATTGCTTCAAAAACCTCCCATCATCATCTCATCACCCCACATCACATCACTTTCTTTCTCAACATTTTCAATCAAACTTCCCAGCAGAAAGTTGAAAATGCAAAAAAGCTGACTGAACTTTTTTTATTATTTGACTCTATTTCAGAATCCAATTTTGAATCAAATTGGTTAGCTTTTAATTCACTTTTGGAAAAGAAATAAGGGTTCCAAGAAGGCAGAATCTCCAAAACCCTATGTATGAATGGCAAAAGCTTCATCTCCTCCCCAACTTAAGCTTCTGCCACCTGTTCCAATCCTTTTTGCCTTCATTCATGAAAATTTTGGAGATAATTGAAGACCAAAACGTCTTCCAGAATAATTTTTGGAATCCTCAATTCAATCCACCTATTGCCCTTGCTGTTCATTATTCTAGATTGGGATAAATTGAAAGGGAGCAGAAATTGATCAATTAGAAAATTTATTATTAGTTTTTTATGGCACCATTGTTTCATACACAAAAACATTCATGATTGCTATCCTATCTTTTCATTTCTCAGTCCTTTGTTGGCCAGAAAAAGAAGAAAGAAAGAAGATATCTAAAGTAATTGAGGCTGAAGAATTTCAAATTTTTATTGTTTTTTTTGATGGAAATGTTATCTCCTTGAGTAAAGCAAAATCTACATGGAAACTACTATTTTGATACAAAAAAAGGCAATTGATTCATTTCTTTTGAAACTCCTTTGATAAAAGACCAACAAAATATGTTTTATTTGTTTTCAAAGATAATCTTTGGCACTAAAAACTGTTATTGATAACAAAAAGAAGTTCATATCTATCCATAAGCAATCAATGTAGGTAACCCCCCCTCCTCCTCCCCCTTGAAATTGATTGCCTGATCAATTGCTAATGGATTGAGAGATTAATCTAGGTAAGCTCCCCCGCCCTCTTCCTACTCATCCTCCTCTTTAAACTTGCAATAAATTGCTTGATCAATCACAAATCAATTGAGAAATTGATCCCTTTGATGCATGAGACTGATTTGATATTTTTTTGTTTTAGGGCTTGCTTTTGGCTTCAAGTATGTTTTTTGTTTTTTGTTTTTGTTTTTTGGTTTTATTTTTTGGTATGTATGTTTATGTGGATGAATCATGATAAGTTTTTGGGGGGTTTGGGTTTTAACTGTTAATGTTAGGATCAACAGAAGCTTTTTCTTTCCATCCCATCATGTGTCAAAAATGGTCATGACATGACTGAACTTTTGTTTGTTTTTTGTTAGGATCACCCACTGGTATAATTTTTATTTTTTAAATTTTTTTTGATAGTCCAACTTGATTATCAGATGACTAATAATGGTTTTTTTACCTCTTTTTTTTGTTTGGGTTTTATTATAGTTTTTCTGTAAATGATTTTCAATGTTTTTTATTATATTCAATGAAAACAACATTTGGAACCTTGTTATTTCCACACCACCCTGTTTTCTGCGCCACAAATTCTTCTCCCAAAACCCTCAAAATGTTATACAATGAATTGAGTCACTTCTTGCTCCCCACCCCAATTGAAGTATGTGGATGGGAGATAAAAAGATGGGAGGAGGTGATTTGAAAAACATACAGAGAGGTGGCAAGAATACGGCTTTTCAGAAACAGATGGATCAAAAGAGAGATTCTGACATCTCCTTGGAAGTAGCAGAGGAAGGGATTGTAAAAATGGTTGTGTGGTCTGGACACTTGAGTCTTACTCAACCTTTAGGTGGAACACCTCTGAAAATTTACTCAAAGGGCAAGGGTGAGAAGTTTCCCAGTTGGAGTGGTTTGCTTATCTTTTATTTTACTGGCCATCAAGTAAAAATTGAATCACAAATGGAAAAATGCTTTTTAAAGAAATCATTGTCAATTTATATATCTGCATTGAAAGAAACATGCTTACCTATATAAGGATATTGGCAGATAAGCTGAAGGTTGACATGTACAAGGGTCTCCTTGAGTCGTTGGACAACAAGGGGGCCCCTGAGGGGAGGTCAGTTATCCTACCATCTTTGTTTTTTTGAGGGAAAAGGGAAATGTTGCAGCTATATCAGGACAAGATGGAATTAGTCACATACTTTTGGAAGCCCTCTTTATTCTTTAAAATGAGGGCCAATTCAAAATGGAAAGAAATTGTGTCAAACCTGCAGCCGGGGAAGTTGCAAAGAGATTGGCCCAATATTGTGGCAAAAATATTCAACATGAAGCTGAATTTGTTGCTTGAAAAATTAATAAGGAATGAGAGACTTGGTAAACTCACTTCATACTTTTATACCATTAAATTTCAGAAACAGGGAATGCCACATGTTGATATAACCCTGATTCTAGGTCCTTTAATTTTTCTCAATACCCCAGACAAGATTGATCAATTGGTTTTCCCCAAGTTAATGGATCCTTTGCAAGAATGGCATTTATACAAAATTTTAACAAGTGTGATGGTCCATGGAACTTGCAGAGAGGCATGGGGTGTTTGACAGACTTTGGTTGCACTTAACAATACCCAAGACCACTTTCCAAAATTATGTGTATCTTGCCAAAGCAGTTCCCACAATACAGATGGCGGGATCATGGCCAAAAACTTTCCAAAGGTCAAAAACTCTATAAAAGCTGAAACTTGGTGCCATAAAAAGGTACCTATTACTAAGGTATGGGTGTCATATATATGTAGAGCTTTCAATATTTCTGAATTCTATCAATTAAATTTAGAATTAAATCTATAAAGGTGAAGATTGAACAAACTTATAAATTGAAGCAATCAATGAAAACCAAGTAATTTTGAAAGCAAGATATGTTGGCCCATCTGAAGGTAAGTGGGTTATGAAAGTCAGATAGCCCCTACTAATGAGTTTCAACTACAGCTGTGTGGAAGATTTTTCAGTATCACATGTAGGGAAGGAGCCCTGAAATCAAAACATTGAGTTTCCATATACCTGGGGAGAAATGAGTGTATTTTTTTGACCCAGAAGGCGCTGCCAATCAGGTTACGTCTGGAGCAGGCACAAGGAAAATTTTGACCAAATAATTTTACTTGAGCAGAATAAACAAAATTGGTTTATTGGTGGGAGCACAAAACCTCTATTATCAGCAGATTTCAGGTTACTTTGTGTGTTATAAGTCCAAAAAAGTATGGAAAGCTTGAAAGAATGCCTGTGCATCCATTGGTTGATTTTTTTTTGCAAGGATAACCAAATGTGAATGGTACTACCTGCAAATCTTGCATTTGGAGAGGAAAGGTGCAATTGGTTTTGAGGACCTGAAAATGGTAAATGATGTTTTCAAGAGTTTTTTGCAAGAAGCTGCAGAAGAACTAAGGCTTTTTCAAACAGATCATTATTTATGCTTTTTGCAAGAAGGTGCTGATTTCATGACAGGTCAAAGTTTGCATAAAATGTTTGCACTCATTCTGATACACATTCTGCCACCAATTTCAAAAAAAATATTCAAAAATTATATTGAGAGCCTTTCCAATGATTGCAAACATTAAGGCCCCAAATTTTATGGCATCAATCCCAATAAATACAACAGGTATTTCTGCATTCAAAAGTTTTCAAAAATTCTTGAAGAACAGGGGAAAACACTTGAGAAATTTGGCCTTCACATAATTTTCTCTGCTTTTTAATTTGACTAAATACTTGATTGAAATTATATTTCCATGAATAAAAAAAAATACTTTAGCCTTAGTGACCACATGAACAACTTGACTACACAACGGGATGGGATTTTTGAGGCTGTGATTGACCAACTCAATCAGAAAACTGCAGATATATTTTTCCTTGATGGGCCAGGAGGGTGTTGGAAAACATACTTATTGAATACAATTATGGTGTGGTATGATGCAACTGATGTGAAGAGGCTTTCTTTATTTTCATCCAGTATTTCTGCGTTACTGTTGAGGGGTGGATGGACAGCACACTCAGATTTTGGAATACTGCTTGAGGTTGGGCCAAAGATGAGGTGCAATTGGATTTGATCAGATACTTGCTCAAGCAAATTTATTCCAATTGAATTGGTGGTTGGGGAAAAAATTGGAATGTCTCACCAATATTCAATAACAGTGGTTGATCAATTTCTGTGTGAATTGAAGAAGACAAGAGGCCATTTGGCAGATGATTAATGATATTTTTGGGGGACTTCCTTCAAATCCTGCCCATTTGAGAGACTCCTTTTGAAGTGGGTAAAGTTTAGCAAATAGCTTACTGGAAGTCACTTGAGGGGGAATTTAGTACTACAACTACTGATAAAATAGAGGAATACTAATGGTTGTTTTGAATTGCCTGAACCTCTAAGTATTATATTAGTCTCACCTAAATAAAATAAAAGAGATTGGTGGATGATTTTCAGATAGAGTTTCTACTATAGTAGAATCTATCAGACCTAGGATCAAATGTTTCAAGATTGATAAGGAAGAAATGGTGGAACAGATACGTGACTTGGGGGGCAGAAGCTGAGTAAGGGAAGAATCATTGATCTATTCTTATCCTGTCTATATTTTTCATGATTTATGGGTTAATGATTGATGCTCCTTCAATGTTACAGGTGATGATTGAATAAGGCTGAAATAGTTGAGCCTATAGTTGATAACTGATGGTGATGGAGGTAGATGATGATAGTATGGGTGGATGGCTGATGATCTTAGCATGGATGGATGATGGTTATGGAAGAAGGTGATGGTGGTTGATGGTGAAGGTAGGTGATGTTGGTGATGATTGATGATGGTCAAGGTAGGTGATGATGATGATGATGATGATGATGGTATGGGATAAGGGATTGATTATGGTCAAAGTATGGGATATGTGATAATGGGTTGAGGATGGTCAAAGTTTGGGGCAATGGTGCCTAGGAGGCATGGTGATCCCTGGAGGGGAGGATGGGGGAATTGATGCCACCTGGATGGGGGAGAGAGGCCCTCTATTTATAGAAAATCCTTGCCTCAGGGCTTCCCCTGAGGGTCTCCCTGGTAAAGTGAATACAGTTAAATGAGGCCATTTAGCTGGTCAGAGGAGGAGGCTGTGCAGGATCTACATGAATTTACACCCTTTTATAAATTTCTGTGCTGCATGGATACAGGTGCCCCCTGCATAAATCACTTCTGTATAGTGGTGTTTGGTCATTTGTTTGGTCCTTCATGCAGTGCCTTGCATATATTTATTCTGTATACAGCTGTTGTTTTTGTTCTGCATGCATATCCCTGCATATATTACTTCTGTATAAAGCTGTTTGTTTGGTGCTGCATGCAGGGTCTTGCATATATTAATTATGTATACTGCTGCAGGTTTTTTTGGTGCTGCATATAGGGTCTTACATATATTAATTATGTATACTGCTGCAGTTTTCTTTGGTGATGTATGGTTGTACTTTATGGGGAATGTACTTGAAGGAATCCAGGGTAAGTTAATGACATTTCAATTATCTGTGACACCTGGTAGGGGTATGGGTAGGCAAGGGTTGATTTAAGCTGTATCTTCCAATCAATGAGAGATAGAAGGGTACTTTGGGTGAGAGACTAGGGTTTTTTTGGTTTAGAATCCAATGTTGAGGTCATTTTGAGGATTTGAGCTGTCCGTATACTAGAAAAGTGATTCTGATGGCTATAGCTTAGGTTTTGTAGCACCACACCATAATTCAATTGGGATTGCTAGAAGAAAAGGCAGGGGTGTGCCTCAAATCAAGTCTGCTTTACAAACAGTTAAAGAATTTCATCTTAAAATCAAACTTGCAATTAATTAATGATAGAAACAAAACTCTTGAAGGAAATATTTGGACTACACAAAGTGTCTGCTGGCTGCAGGGGAAGACCCCCTGCAATATTACAATTAAAGGTTGATAGACTTGAAAATGTTGCCAGTTTTTGTGAATTAAATGTGTGCAGAAGTACAGAAAAAGATCCTTGAATATGTATTCTTGGATCTGCAACAAATTTTCATGTACAGGAGTGTCAAAGAGATAAGCAAATTTTTGAGTGATGGTGCAATAATTACACCCTTGAAAAATAAAATGGAAAGCCTCAATGCAGAAATTTTTCTTTCAATCCCTTTCCACAACCTGGATAGTGTTTTAATTAACGCCATGTCCAAAGACAGGCAAGATTTTGTTTCAGTGGAAACTTTCAATGCAATCAACCCCCTGCAATTTAGGCCACATGTCTTGAGTGTAAAGAAATATTTTTTCATGATGCTATTACAAAACCTTAACCTAGCCAAAGGACTCTCCAACAGGACAAGGTTATTAGTTTTGGAAGCCAGGCCTACATTTTTAAAGTGCAAGTCAATAAATGGCTCAAAAAAAGTTAATATATTTCTCATCCAAAAAATCAAATTCCCCTTGAATGTGGTAGGGAAATAGGGCATTTCCTTTTGTAGATTTCAATTTTGGGTGGTGCTGGGGTTTGCAATTACCATGAAAAAATTGCAAGGAAAAGTTTATAAAAAGGTTTGGATATATTTGAAAGGCAGTTATTTTGTCACAGAAAGCTATACATGGCATTGTCAAGGACACAAAGCATAGAAAATGTTTTAGTGGGGATTTTTGGCAAAAAAAGAAAGAACAATAATTAAAATGTTGTGTGCAGGAGTCTCCTTGCATAATGAATTATGGGACTGTGTACAATACATGAAAAGGGGTGTAATTTAGTTAAAATTGGTGATCCATAAGGTGGAAAGGATAAGAAAACTGAGGGCCAAGGCAGCAAAGCTGCTACAAAAACAATATCCTCCCCCAAAAGTTTGAACAAGCCAAAAAGAAGATCAAAAATGGCTATTTCTTTGGCTCTAGAAAAGTAACTGTTCTTCATGAATCCAATCTCAAGTCTCTTGTTGAAATAATCAAGTTTTTCCTTTTGAATAAAATATCTGAAAAAGATAAGAAGGAAATCAACTTTTTCACCAATTTCCTTCACCAATCAAACAAATTTGTCAACAATTTTTGTCCCTCAAGGTCTTGGCGTGTAAAAATGTGGGAAATTATATGGCAAAATTAAGGCACCCTCCTGAATTATTTGGAAAATATTTGAATAAAGCTGTCATTCAATCTTCCCCCAAACTTTTTTTTCTGAAACTTAATTCTGACAAGGTCTCTCAAATTTTGAGCCAAATGTTTCAAAAATTATCCAGAATACCCTATAAATCAAACCACAAAACAATGATGGAAAGCCATATTTCCTCCTTCTCTTCTTTGGAATTAGAATCCATGCTTTCTCCTATTGACTTTTCCCCACACATCACTGTCAAATCTGATTACTTCTAAAAATTTCCACAAATTAGAAATGGCAATCTTTATTTGTATTCCTTTCTTCTGGTGGTCCCCACAAACAAATTAAAATGAAAAATTTTTCAAAAGGAGGAAAAATATCAAGTATCTGACGGCAAATTTTTATTTCATGATTTCATTTTTGGTTTCAAACAAAAAGATATTTTCAAAATGATTTGGGAAGAAAGTAATTAAAAGCACTTTACTTTTCTGCTGTGGACACTGCTGTCGAGATTTTAATCCCTTTTGAAGGAAAAATACTGGTTATAACAAATTGATCTTATTTCCAATTGAAGGATAAGATAATTTAGACCATGTTAGAAAAAATAATTATCTCAATATGGTGATTAATAATAAAGTTATCAAAGATTAAGTGTCTGTGAAATATGTCACAGAAATTTCAACATAGCCTAGCAACCGGGGCACATCATACTAATGAATAAAAGAAGAGATAGTATGAAATGTATAAATAAAACAATTAAAAGAAAATCTTATGTATTTAATTCTGAAATGTCCTATACAGATAAGAATAGCAAGGAATATCAGAGCAAATGAACATTTCAAGTTCATTTGCACCCTTGGTAAAACAAAGAAACCAAGCAGAAAAGCATGTTTCATTCATTCCCTCTTAGCTTGTACATAGTCATATTGATGAGGGAGATCTTGTCTATAAAAGACCCACTCTACCCAGTTTTATTTCGATCCATTGATTATCATTCATTCATATTCATCTAAACTCATCCATTTATCAAATCAATCAAAATATTATTAAACTTATCTACCCACTATCATCGCTATTGCCAATAACTGCCACTCATAAAACAATGGCAATTTCTATGCAAATAAACAAAAAAACTTGGAACACTTGCGGTGATTTGAACAGTGGAAAAATATTATCTAGGGAAAAGCAATAAAAATAAAATTAAAAAAGATTTTTTATTAGTGGGGTTTAAAATAGTCTCAAAAATTGTTGAAATCAATAATATTTTTCTTTTTATTTTTAACATTTTTATCCAGTTAAATATATTTGTGAGCTCAGAAATTGAGTACTCTTCTGTATTTAAACAACTGTTCTAATTCTATCAATACATTCCAGGGCTATGGATAACTTATATCTTTTGTCCATTTCCAGTTGATGAATCTCCTTTTACAGTAAATCTTCCTGTTGATCCTTCCACTTTTCCTCTTTTTGAAACTGAAACTCAGCCTTTTCCAATCTCCACTTGGGATAAAATTTTTGGTGATGAGCCATAATCTCAGATTTCTGCTTTTGACCATCAACAGTCATTTTATGATACCACCTTTGCTTTTCAAATACAATTTTTTTGGATTAAATGTGTGATTTCACTTTTTTTTGGAGGGGAATATCAACATGATTTATTTTGAAAGCAATTCTATTCAATCAATGCACTTACTTGAATCTTTCTTCTCCATGATATCTTCAAATCATGAAAGATAGGAAGTGTTACTCTAATTTTGACAACTTTTGGGGTTGATTTTGGTTGAAATGGAGGCCTTTGACTTCCCTTGCAGAGGATTTTTGTGTCTGAACGTCATCACAATTGTTTGAAGGTGATGTGGGAAGCCCCATTCAATTGAGAGTTTGGACATCCTGAAAAGGATGAGGCTGTTTTTTCATATTCTAAATCAGTCAGGATTAACCAGAAAAGGCAATAAATTTCTTCCTTACTTGAACAGATGTTGTTTGTAATGGAGATACAAGAATATCTTGCTGCCCATTGGCAAAGTTGCTGAATTCCTCCACCCCAGGAAGGAATAAATACAAAGAAGTCAGTAAGGGATCTAAGAAAGGGTTTGAATGTTTGATCAATGCCAATATAGAAATTATTGGAGCTGGTTGTGTTCAAATATCCTAGGTGGAATCAGATTGGGGCCACTCAAAGTTTTCATCAGGATCATTGTTTCTTGGCTGAGCCTCCACAGACAAGTACTTGACATCAATGGAATCAGATTGTTGGGCATCAAAATCAGCTAAAGGGGCAATGTTTGCTTTCTTTCCAAATATTTCATCCATTTGAATATGAAAAGGAAAAATAAAGTCCAAATTATCAACCACCAAGTCAATTCCCTTGGCTTTATTGGAGTTGGTGATACCAATTCCAGTGGATATTGACATTTAGCAGGCCTTTTTGTACTTGGATCAATAGTTCTTGAATTTCTCCCTCATCTTTTTGGATGAAGGATAATGCCTTCCTTTTTTTCTGTTCTTTAGTTCATTTTCCATCAGGAGATAACCATTAAACTTAGAAGATGGAGGTTGGCCAACTTGTGTTTCATTTTTGGATCCAAAGCAAGCACCATAGTTGCATGGAATTTTGAGCCAGTTTAACAAGATAATGTGATCAGATCTCTTGGGCTGACTTCAGCATTTGGAAGCTGATAGGGGAGAATTTTTTTGTTGTGGAGTACCTTTGGGATGTTTACCTTGGTATATTTGATTTTTGTGTGGACTTGTGGGGGGAGATTTGCTGGGGGGCCATTTCAAAATATTAAGAGACATGAAATGATAAGATTGATGAAGTGATGAGTATATAAATGAAGAGATGAGATCAATGAATTGATGGGAGTGATCAAGTGATGAGAGCTATGGACTGATGGGAGTGATAAATTTATGAGAGCAATAAAGTGATGAGAGTGATGAAGTGATGAGAGTGACAAAGTGATGAGGGCAATAAAGTGATGATATTGATGAAGTGATGAGGATTGATGAAGTGATGAGATTGATGAATCAGAATTTTCCAATGAGGTTGGAGGTAGAAGGAGGTTGGAAACCAGGGATGTATGAAATTTAATGATTTTTGGTTGAAGTTGCAAACACTTTAAATACTTTATCCAAAAAAACCATTTGTATTTCAGATAACTATGACAAATCCCATGTGAAATAAGTGGTTTTTTTATTTTTAATTGTGTTTTAGAAATTGCAGTATTTTGCTGAAACCCTCCATTAAAAAAATAGGGGGTTTGCTAACTCTGATACACCCTATTTGTGATAAGGGCACATTTCCTCCATCCAGAAATATTTTCAGAAATTTTTATTTATCAACCCTCCAATTAATTTTATTCCATAGGTTTTCAGGTAATCCTGAAAGTAAAATCTATTTCAATTTTTTTATTTTCTCTGAAACAATTTATCCAAAACCAAAACAATTTATAGTGATGCCAAAAGGAGAGTTTTAAGTCATAAAATGTCTTTGGTAGTTTGAAACTACTTGTTCAATGGATCAAAATGATAATTTTTTCCAAATTTCTTTCTTAGTGAAAGTTTAAAAGGCTTAAAAAGGAATTTGATTTCAGCTGGGAGCAATCAAAGAGAAGAAACAAGACTGAAGAAACACCTTAAAAAGGACCAGATAGTGTGTTGACTAGACAACAATAGTACTGAGAAGAGATGAAGAGTGGAAAGAAGGAAAATGGATCTGGCGTGGTGTTCTTGGTAAGGTGGTGGAGTGAGCTTGAGTCGTAGCGGTAGCTTGTTCTTGGTAAGGTGGTGGCGTGAGCTTGCGTCGGAGCGGTAGCTGGTGAGTGATCTTGAGTGGTAGCTGTAGCTGGTAGTTGAATTTGATGGTTGATGAGAGCTTGTCGTTGATTAGTTGGCAAGGCGGTCTTTCAGGATCTTGGTGAGAAGGCGGGGAAGTGGACAAGCGCGACTTTGGGATTGAAGTATTGGCAGCGGTTTGTTTTGAAGGAAGAGCGCGGGAATGAATGAGATGACAGGGGGTTCACAGGCGTAGTGACAGCAGCGTGAGAAGCATGGAAAAGGACAGACTGGAGACGCTTAAGAAAGAGGAGACACATAGAAAAGAATGAATGGACACAGGAAGATAAGGAAAGTAATGAAATGGAATAAAGAAGGTAAGGAAATGATTTGGGCATGTTGATGAATACCAACACTTAGAAGCACTTTTAACATTTTCCCTATTTTTATGACATCTGCTTCTGCAGTTTTTCCCAATGTTGGTTCCTATATATTAAAATATATTGAAATTAATTTAATTCCTTATCTTGAATTAATTACACTACCTTCCAGAAATTCTCTCTGGCTGCTTCTCCTCTGCTACCCACTCAATCTTCAACTCATTTCTCAAAGAATTAATTATTTTTAACCCCAAAGGGATTCCCAATGATGAATTGGGTGTATCTTGTATCTGCTCCTAAGGGAAAGGCTTGAGATTGGAAGAGGAAATATGGGAGCTGGTCTGCAGGATTTTTATTCAAAAAAAATTAATATGTCCCCAGCTGATAACATGCCTTCAAAATTACTAAAATGACAATTTTTTTGGAAAAGAAGTCATTTTGGCAATTTTCTGCTAAATTAAAGCCTTTTGCGTCATTTAAGTATATTTTTACTAAAGTAATAACTTCTGGCAGGATTTAACAGCCCAGGAAGTTTTATAAACCTTAAAAAGACATAAAAATACAAAAAAATATACAAATAGACAATTATGGTTTGGAACACCCTTTTAAGATTTAACAGAGTTCCTTGCTGGGGTGTTATAACACACCTTTTGACGTCAATTTGGGCTCCAAAAGTTGTCTAAAATGAATTGGGGCCCCTGAGGCTAATATAAGGTGTCTGGGGTAGGGTCTTGTGGAGATTAAAAAGGACAAATATTGAGTAAATTTTATAAGTAAAAATTTAATAAATATTGATTTTTTCAAGGAAATCAAATATGAGGTCATATCTCAAAAGGAAATGGATGCAGTATGAGAAAAATAGGAAAAAAATATCATTATTCAGGGAATTAATTTTATAACAGGCGCAATCCTTTATTTCACAGAAGATCAAATCTGCGCGCCATTGCACAATTGTGCTTCTACACAGACAAATACTTTCTTTCTTGGCACTTTCAAGAATTTTTTTTTTGAATTCTGACCCTGAACTCACATAGATGGGGTTCATTAAACCCCCCAAAAATCTTTGGTAATTTTGAATGCATTACAACCCCTCCAAAAATGGAATCAAAAAATTAAGCAATTCCGCAAAACATATTTTTCCATGGGTTTTTTGGCTCCTTATTTTGACTATTTTAATTAGTTTTTTTGGTTATTCCAGCTACCAAATATTTTAAGAAAATTTCAAAGGCTTTTTCAAATTTTCTTTTAAATATTTTTAGGATTTATCCTTTCAGCTTATAAAATTCCTTCAAAACACCACAGAAATCTAAAAAATCAGATTTCTCATTGGACATTTGCATCCTCTTTTTTTCCTTTTGATTTCATTTCTTTTGGTGATTCATGATATCACAAATTTAAAAAAACAGTCAAAGAGAATTTAAATATTTGGTTCAGCTTTTTTTGATGTATTATATTACATTAAAAAATTCCTTCAAAAAAGCGACAAAGTTGAAAAAATCAATTTTCTCATGAGGCTTTTGAATCCTATTGTTTGCCCTTTTTATTTTTTTTTGTTTGTTTTTTGCAAGCTCTTGAAAAGTTAAAAAAACTATGAAAGAGATTTTGAATGTATCTTGGGCCTCCAAAAATAAAATCCAATGTAATAAATCTTCAAATTAACACATCTATTGAAATTTGTTTGTTTTACATCTGAAATAAAAAATTCTGCAAATATTTTTTGAAAAAACTTTAGAATAGAATCCAAAGACCCAAATGAAAATATTTCTGACTGTTTTTTAAATTTTCTACACCTCAAATTATAAATGGCGCCATGAACGTAATACCAAAGAAAAGGGTGGTCTCTTTTTAATGATAATTTTTTGATTTTTTTTCCTGAAATAAATAATGAGGATCTGAGGAATTGAAAGCTGAATATTGAAATGGATTATCTGAAGCTTTCCAAAAATAATTTTTTGGGAATTTTTGAGGCATTATTGTGTCTCAAAAACCAAACCAAAAAAGTATCATATTAGAACCATTTTGGGTTCTGGGTCTCTTCTTTGAGCCCTTTCACATGAATATATTCAATATGACCAAAAGTATTTTCCTGGGACCTCCACCTATCTTGGAGTGCTTCAATTATCTTGTAAACCACTCCCTTGAACTAACACCCTCCCCCCACCCCCCACCACACCAACCCCCACCACACCACACCACACCACACCACACCACACCACACCACACCACACCACACCACACCACACCACACCACACCACACCACACCACACCACACCACACCACACCACACCACACCACACCACACCACACCACACCACACCACACCACACCACACCACACCACACCACACCACACCACACCACACCACACCACACCACACCACACCACACCACACCACACCACACCACACCACACCACACCACACCACACCACACCACACCACACCACACCACACCACACCACACCACACCACACCACACCACACCACACCACACCACACCACACCACACCACACCACACCACACCACACCACACCACACCACACCACACCACACCACACCACACCACACCACACCACACCACACCACACCACACCACACCACACCACACCACACCACACCACACCACACCACACCACACCACACCACATCACACCACACCCTTTCACTCCAATCATCACCACTCCACTCCACAAACCACTGATCATCCCTCACCACTCCTCAACAGAAAAAACTCAACACTCTAGATAGTTTCAAAAAATGCTTTTCCATCTTATATAAAGTCTCTGAATACCTTTTCAACTCAATTTATTCTCAGTATATTTCTAAACTATCAACTTCTATCTCCAATTCATTTTTTACAAAGAAACTTTCTTTTTGCAATGTCTCAAGAAAACATTGATCCACTTTTTGGAACTGCTCACCAGGCCAATTATCAATTATCTCATCTAACAAAACCATTGATTCCACTACTCTAGCTCCTTCTCCATCTAATCAAACTGCTTATTTAAACAATCTTGCCCCTCCACCTGAGCTATCATATAATCAAAAGTAGGAGCTGGTTGAAGCTATCCAATCATGGGAAAAGACCCATGGATATGTCATATCTACCAGTCCATAATTTAAAGAACCATACCCACACCTATGAATGCAATAAATCTGGTGCATATAAACCCAGAAAAAAATACCACCCAATTAAAAAAAAGAAAAGAAAAGAAAAGAAAAGAAAAAAGAAAGACCAATTGTCCTTTCAGGTCATCAGGAAATTATTCCAAAAGATTGGGTGTCTGGGTGGTGAAGGTTATATGTACGGAGCACAACCATCAAACTTTCATTGATTCTTCCACTCATCCCATTCAAAGAAGAATCCAAGGGAAGAAAAAAGAGGTGGTTGGATATTTATCCAAAGCTGGACTTCCCCCATTAAAAATTCTCAACTCTCTTATACAAAACTCTTCATCAACTATCCATCCAAATCTCCATACCATTCAAAACAAAATATCACAATTAGAAAAAATGCCATTGATGGAAAAACTCCTGTTGAAGCAATCATACTGGAACTCTTGAATCCCCCCTTTTTCTACAAAATTAACAACATGGATGGTCAAATCACTTCATTGTTCATTTCTCACCCTGATTCAATCAATTTATCAAACTTTTCCCAACTCTCATAATGATGGACTGTACATTTAAAACAACGAATTTTGGAATGCCCCATCTTCATATTCTTGGGGTAAACAATTGTTCCAGAAGTTTCTCAGTTTCATTCAGTTTTTAATCTCAAGAGAAATAAAAGAACTATAAATGCGCTGTGAGTCAACTTCAGGAAATTTTAGAAGATAAAGAAACAAGTTTGATTTTTACAGACCAGGAATAAGAAATTATTAGTTCAATCAAAGAATTTTTGCCTTCCTCTCATCATCTTCTCTGTTTCTGGCACATTTTCAAGAATATCGAAACTCATTTCAGGAAGCAATTTAAATATGAAGATCAATAGAAGCCATTTGTGAAACAATGGAATCGGTTGGTCTTTTCCAAATCAGAATCTACTTATTGGGAAAACTTCACCAAAATTTCTCTTGTCTAGAATGTTCCCCTTCTGATTAACTTCTTGAGAACTGGATTCCTTCAAGAAGAAAATTTTTCTCCTATTTTGCCAACAAACACTATCACTTTAGAAATACAAGTGCCTACACAATAGAAGGCCTACACTCCTACATTAAACTTCTCATCAATTCTTCTATTGGCTCTTTCTGTAATGTAGTTCAAATAATTTATATTTTAATCACCATTAAAAACCATGAGAGAGCCATTGAAGCATCTCAGAAAAAATTCAAGAATCTCATTGGTTTACCTCAATTTGTGGATCATCTTTCTGGAAAAAACAGCCACTTTTTCCTAATAAAAATTCATTCATTTCATCAAGTTCCTGGATTTTACACCTGTTGCAAAAAAAGTGACAAATATTCTTACATGGGTATAAAACTTATTCACAAAGTCAAATTAGCTATCCAAAAAGGTGAACTCTTCCAACTTGAAGGTTTTCATCCTCAATGTAATGTCAACGCCCCATTATCAGTGAGTTTATTCATTTATTCATTTTTATTTTTGGATTCAAGATCAAATGATTAATTTCCTGATTTATTTTTTATTATCCTTTCTCCAGTTAACTCTGGAGCCTGATGCAACTGAATAATCTGAAAACCCTGAGTTTCCAAAAAGAGACAGTAATGAAAAAATATCTTTCACCAAACTCTTTGAAGAATTCAAAAATTTTCCACCTGGAGAATAGCTATATTATGTGGGCGAAAGCAGGAAGGTATAATGCTGAAAATATCATTTTAATCTGATTCAAGAGACCAATCCCACTCAAAGGTCCAAAGTAAGAGGAAGACTCAAAGGAGAATCCAATAAGTTCAAGAAATTCTCTCAGTCCTCAAGGAGAAAAGTTCCATCTGGTTTTGAATATTTAGAAGGACCCAAGAGGAGAGGAAGGCAAAAGAATAAATTTGTAGTGAATTCCAAGGTCAGTCACCATTCTTTGAAAAAAAATATAAAATTTCATCATTAATATTTTCTTCCTATGTGTTCAGGTTTAAAGAAATTGGAAGGCCATCAAGGGAAAGTGGAAGGGAAAAAATATGGAGGAATCAGAGGAAGAGGTAATTTTCTATATATTCCTACTTCTTCTGTAATGGATTTGGTTTTTGATGAGTCCTTTTCATTTTTTTAACATAGGGTAAATTCATGACTCAAGAAAAAAATTTAGAAGATGAAGAGGTGCAAGATTTGGATGAAGGAAAAAATCCAGCAGATGATGTGCTGCTGGACTTGGATTTTATTAAGATGGTGAGATTTAATTTTATTTTATTGTTTGTTGTTTTTTTGGACATTATTTTTCATTAATTTTCTCACTCAAATTTTATCAGAGGTCTGGAGCCATTGTGAATAAGCGGGTTTCTTCACCTGAATACAATACTGGGACAAGAATCAAGAGACTATAGGTATACAATTAAAATGGTGATGATCTTTACCATCCCTCTTGAAGAAATGTATTAGAATCCCAAACAATCAGTGAGAAAGTGAGTACATTTGATATTTTCTCATTTTTCATTTTGTCTTATTTATTTCGGAATTTCCCTCTAGGTTTCCTGCACATTATTTTATTCTTCTTCTAAATGATTCAATTTATTCTCAATTGAAGAATTGAGTTTGATCTTTAGAACATATTTTCTTTTATAAAAAATTCTGGTTATTGTTTTTAGTTCCCATCCAAAGATTTTATTTTCCCAAAAACAGCCATTCCATAGGGGATGGGAAGTGTGCCTTTAGAGCAGAAGCCATTTGTTTGGGGAGGATATCAGAAGACTGGATTGGAATCAGGAAATAAATGGTGAAAGAGCAACTCAAACCTTCAAGGAACCAAGATTACTGTGTGATATCTGGGGTGAAAATTTCCAAGAAGCATGAAGGCAGCTGAACCACCTTTCTGGCCAAGCTCCCATAAATATTTGGATGAAATTTCTATGCCATGGTTTCCTTCAGGCTGAAACGTATAAGTGTCCAGTCATTCTGTTTTCTTCTTTAATGCCTTGCAATTTTATTCCTCTGAATTACCCTCCCACTCCAATATCAATTTTTCTCCTATTTGGTTCATTCTTTTAGAAGATTTCAAAAATATGGTCTGATTCAATTTCAAGTCTGATCAATGGCCAGCTCCCAGGTTAGATCCACTTTGAAAAAGCTTTGTGACCAAGGATTCCAAATCTTGGAAAACCATTATTGAGAAAAATTCATAGCTTGGTAATGAGATTTTTTTTCCTCCAAGAAAATCCAGTAGAAACATAAAAACAATCATAGTTAAATAAAATTTAATATTTGAATCCATATTTGTTATTCATTTTTGATTTTGTGAATGAAGTTTTTAAGGTGTATGCATACATCCAAATGATCTTTAAAAATTATTCAGAAGCTATTTTTTCATTTTTTTAAATTTGTGAAAGCTTGAGTACCCCCAAAAAATATTTTAAAAGGAAAACTGAAGGATTCAAAAATGCAATGAGAAAATTCAATTTTTGGAGTTTTTGGTTTCTTGAAGGAATTTTTCAAGGTAAAAAATGACATCCAAAAATTTAGTAAAAAATATTCAAAAGCTCTTTGATAGTTGTGTTGAATTTATAAAAGATTGAAAAACCAAGAAATAAATAATCAAAAATGAAAAAAAGGATCCAAAAGTCTAATGAGGGAATTGAATTTTTCAAATTGTTTGCTTTTTTGAAGGAATTTTTTAATGTAATATGATACATCCAAAAAGTCTGTAAAAAATACTGAAATTGTTTTTTACTGATTTTATAACTTTTTGATAGCTTGGATAAGAAAAAATGAAACCAAAAGGAATATAACAGGAATAAAAATTCCAATGAGACATTTTATTTTTTGAAGGAATTTTTTAAGGTAAAAAGATACATCCTAAAATTCTGAAAGAATGATTGGAAATCTGTTTGAATGTTACTTTAAATATTTTTTAGCTGACATGAACAAAAAAAATAATAAATATATTTCCCCACATAAGGATCCAAAAACCCATGGAAAAATTGGTTTTGAAGAATTTTTTATTTTTTTTGATTCCATTTTTGCAGGGGTTCCAATGCCTCCAAAATTACCAAAGATTTTTTTTGGGTTCAATGAACCCCAACTACTGGACTGTGGGTTCAGAATAGAAAAAAAAGAAATTTTGAAAATTATCTTGAAATAAATTATTTGTTTAAGTAGCAGAACAATTGCCCAATGGCGCGCAGACATGATCTTCCATGAAACAAAGGATTTCTCTGTTAAAATACGGATGCACTCAGGTAATGTGCATATTAGTGTGTAATCCAAATAGGATGCACAAATGGGCCTCCACAGCCCATTGGACATCACGTGGGCCACATGGGCCTATGTGGATGTTATTTGTTTTGGGCATTTGTGCACCAAAACACATTTTCTAAGTCTATTGGGACACGGGCCTTAACGGGCCTTCCAGGGTGGATGGGCCACCTTAGCCAGACGGGCTTATCTGGGCATAACTTGGCCCAAGCTTTATTTTGGACATACTTGGCCAGATGGGCTGGCCCGCCAAAGTATGTACTTTGTGGTCTTTGGGCCTTGGCGGCCCATTGGGGCCGCCGCTTGTTTCTCTCTGGGGCCGTTGTATGGGGCAGGGGACTCTGTTTAGAGTCCTCCCACCCGCTGTGTGCGGGGCCGCGGCCCGGGTCAGGCCACCCGGCTGGTCGCAGCCCCTGCCTCCCTTCCTCCCCTTGCTCAGTCCTGAGGGGGAGGGAGGATGGCTGGTCCTCCCCCTCATCAAGGACCAGCATGAGGTCTGTTGCATGTGGCAACCAACCAGGGTGGGGGGGGGGAATTCATCACCCTCCCAACTGTTGGTGGTGGAGGTGATGATGCGGTGGGGGGGACCTGATCACCCTCCCACCAAGCAAAGCGGGGCCCTCTCCCCCCCCTGTTACCAAGGGGGAAGCACCAAGGGCTGGGGGGACCTGATCCCCCTCAAGCACATTCTTTTTGATGGATTCCCTGGGGAAAATTGCATCCCAGGCAACCAGAGGGGGATCTGACCACCCCTGCTGGTCACCTAGGTAGCGAATAGGGGGGGAGGCGGCATGCCCACTGGTTATTTCCCCCCATGTGAGCTTGAGAATGGACCCAGGTGAGTCCTGGGTCCCACCTGGCCCATATGAGGGGCCAGGGGCTGGTTGCATGAGGTAACCATCCTGTAAGTATGGTCAGAGGGGTAACAGGGCTGGTTGTAAGAGACAACCAGCCAGGGTATGAACAGCAACAAGGGCTGGTTCAGCCCAGTAAGGGTGGAAAAACCAAGTGTGACCGGTACAGACTGGTCATAAGGGTTCAAGGACTAATTCCAAGTGGGCTGAGTAAGCCCAAACCAATTAGCAAGGCTTGTAGAGCCTGTAGAGCCCATTTGAGGCGGAATTTTTGCCTTTTTGCTTTTTATTACATGAGCTCCACATGAGAACCATGTTTTGTATTTAAGGAGCTCTTCTCCCTGCTGTTTTCCATCTATTCATTCACCAATTCATTCACATTCACAAGTGTGCCATTGCCTCTGCCTCATATTAAGGATCAATCATAAGACATTATTTTCTCAGAATTTCTTTTGCTTTAAGTAATTCTCTTTGACTAGGGTTGTGGGCCAATAATTCTCACATTCTCCAATGAGAAAATTAATGCCCAAAATTTATTCCATTCATAAAAATGAAATATTTCCACTGGTATGTCAATGAAAATGTACCAAATAAAAATATATAGAAAGGTGCTCAATATACTCATCTTATTCTAGGAATCCAAAAATGTTAGAAAATTGAAACAAAAAATCCATCAAGTACATAAATAATTATAAAAGATATGAAAAACATATTTCTTGGAACAAAATTCAAGATTTCTGATGGAATTTAAAGAAATATGTACCAAAAATAATAAAATTCTGCACATATCTATTTGATGGGGGCGCTTTGAATAGTTTGAAAGGTTTGAATTAAATGAACCAAAAGACTAAATGAAAGAATCTCAACAAAAGAATAATGAAAACAGGAGAATAGGAAATGAAGAAGAATATCTCAATCTGAGGACAACAGATGAGGATAAAATCTTTAAATCATGGACTAGGATGGGAATGATGGAACATGGTGGAAAGGCGGAGATAGTTAAGTCATAGTGAGTAAGTTGTAACTTGAGAGTTCTGAAAAGAAGAAAATCTCACAAATGAACAAGAATGAGAGAGGAAATCAATGGTGATGAAAAGGTGTCAAAGTTGGTGATGCGGGTTTTAATTGTAGGTTGAGGGATGTTGATGTTTTGGATTGAGAGATTTTAGTCATAGGTTGGGAGATGTTGATGATTGAGAGCAAGTTGAAGAAGCAGAGAGGGTGAGGGAGCGGATGAGGAGCTGAAGTTTAAGAAGCGGAGTGGATGATGGAGCAGATGAGATTGGGATCAAATAGTGAGGAGTTTGAAGAAAAGAGAGAAGATGAGAACCAATGAGATGAGAGATGAGTGAGGAGTGAGGAATGGGGAATGAGGTGAAGGGTGGAGAGAAGTGAAGTTGAGATGAGATGTGAAGGAATTGTGGCAGGCAGGCAACATGATAGAGAGTCCTGCAGAGGTGAAGGGTGGAGCGGGTGTGATCTTAGATTTCCTCTCAACAAAATTAAATTTTTCTTCAATTTTCCAAAGAAAGCTCCCTCAGGTAAAAAACTAAAGAAATTAAATATAAAACCATATTTTCATTTTTTCATTAAAAAAAGAAGATATATTTCAGGTGAGACTTAAATAAATTATGAAAATCATAAATTAAACATCAAAAAGTTCAAGATATTCCTATTGTATGAGGAATATATAACTAATGTGAAATTTAACAACAAATATTTCATTTAGTAACATAATGAGAATGATAAAATAAAGAATTTTTTCTTTGAATAAAAATCAATGATTGTGATGGATTGGATATTTTTTTGAAAATAATAAAATTAAAAAAAAATGAAAAATAAATCATTCAAATCATAGTAATTGAGATAGAATCTAAAATTTCAACATCAACTGCATCAAGTGCAAGAATAATCAAAGAAATATAAAACCAGAATTTCTTGAAATCAAATTAGGAATCCCTAATAGAACATAGATATTATTTTTGAAAAAATAAAAAAACATAAGAAAATTTTAAATAAAAATAATCAATATGAAAAATTAAAGTATTCAACAATTTCCCAAAAAAAAATCCATCTAGTACAAGGAATTATAGAAAGAAGATCATATTTTTGATTTTTTGAAGTTTCTGATGAAATGTAGACAGATTTTTTCTCAATTTAATAAAATGATTAAAAAATGAATAATAGAACTATTAAAAGAGAGGAATTGGAGTATTTTGAAAAATTTAGGCAAGAAATTCTCCAATTACGAGAAAAAAACCAAATATTAATTCCTATGAAAACAAATCATTTTTTGGTATTTCTTTCATTATTTTTGGAATTAATGGATTTTTATTGTTAATTTCAAACTTTGTTTTAACAATTTGAATTGAATGGTTGTAAGTAGAATTTTTATTTTATGTTTTTCTTTGTTTTTTAAAAAGATATATAAAATCCATCAAAATGACACAATTTTATTAAAATAGCTGTTCTGTATTATTTTTATTAGCAGAATGTTTAGTCATGGCTATCAGAATCTTTATTCATTGCATTTCACTTTCCATGTCACTTAAATTGCTTATGTTGATTTTACCTTTTTCATTTTGTACCCAACCAGTTTTCCGCCAGTTTTGTATTCAATCTATATAAACACTGGTTCCTTCAAGTGGAATTGATCATCTATTCAGCCAACCAATCAACTGGAGTGCCCTTTTCCTCCTGTTCTAAGATCCGTTACGCTTTATGTTACAAGCTTCTTTCACTCATTGTATTAATCCTTTTACCTGATTTGAGCTTTAGCTCTTTTCATCTTTTACATGGTAAAAGCCTATGCTCAACCTGGGCCAACCTTCTTTCATATTCATCTGGTTTCCCTTCAAGAATCTCATCCTCATAATTATTTTTGACTCTTTTGGCAAGTAGGTGAGATAGGGATGAGCCATGTCTTTGGCGCTCTGGACCAGCCATCAACATCAATCAATCAATCCAATCCTAGAAAATTCACTCAGGATCAATTATAATCTTTTCCTTCTTCATCCAGCTTGGTCAAAACCAGACTGCTAACCAGGAAGCCATCTTTTTCCTTTTCATCCTCAGCACTTGCCTACTTGACCTGATCACTAGCTCACTTGATATCCTGTTTTGACTTGATTTTGGAGGATTGGCATATAAAACTGATCCCCATTGATCTTTCAGCTCATTATTGTTTTTTTCAGGACGCAAAATCAAAAAGTATAATTAAAGAGAGGCCAACCTTTTCTTTAGAATTATTTTCATTGGCATTGATAATTAAGGGGTAAATAATTTGACAAGCAGGAGGAAACATTTGTAGGTGATTCTTTCAATTTTTTTCTAAATTTATTTAAAAAAAAATTATGGAAATTTTGATGCCAGATATCAAAATAAAATAAAAAACATTGCAATGGATGTGTTAATTTGATGTGTTTTTATGGTGGATTGAATTATTGGAGGCCCAGGATTCATCCAAAAATTCAGAAATAAATAGCAAAAAGCTCTTTAATAGTTCAAAGGATCCAAAAGTCCAATGAGAAAATTGAATCTTTTGAATTTTTTGGTTTTTTGAAGGAATTCTTTAAGGTAAAATGAAACATCCAAAAATTCTAAAAAAAAAAAAATTGAATGCTCTTTAAATCGTTTTTAATTTTTTGATACCTTGAATCAGCAAAAAAAATGAAATGGAAATGAAAATAAAAGGATGCAAACATCAAAAGAGGAATTTATTTTTTTTGGTTTTTGAAGGAATTTTTTAAGGTAAGAGGATACATCAAAAAAGTCTGGAGAAAATATTGGAAAGTTTTTAGAATTTTGCTTGAGCTTTTTAAGATTTGAAAAAAAGCAAAAAAATTAAATTCAAATAGCCAAAATAAGGATTCAAAACACCATGGATAAATTGGTATTAGCAGATTTTTTGAATTTTTTGAATACATTTCTGGAGGGGTTTCAATGCCTCCAAAATTATCAATTTTTCAGTTTAAGGGTTGGAAAAGGGGGAAAAAAACGGGAAAAAACAAAAAAAGGAAAAAAGGAAACAAGAAAAAAGACAAAAGAGAAAAGAGAAAAAAAGAAAAAAAGAAAAAAAGAAAAAAAGAAAAAAAGAAAAAAAGAAAAAAAGAAAAAAAGAAAAAAAGAAAAAAAGAAAAAAAGAAAAAAAGAAAAAAAGAAAAAAAGAAAAAAAGAAAAAAAGAAAAAAAGAAAAAAAGAAAAAAAGAAAAAAAGAAAAAAAGAAAAAAAGAAAAAAAGAAAAAAAGAAAAAAAGAAAAAAAGAAAAAAAGAAAAAAAGAAAAAAAGAAAAAAAGAAAAAAAGAAAAAAAGAAAAAAAGAAAAAAAGAAAAAAAGAAAAAAAGAAAAAAAGAAAAAAAGAAAAAAAGAAAAAAAGAAAAAAAGAAAAAAAGAAAAAAAGAAAAAAAGAAAAAAAGAAAAAAAGAAAAAAAGAAAAAAAGAAAAAAAGAAAAAAAGAAAAAAATAAAAAAAGAAAAAAAGAAAAAAAGAAAAAAAGAAAAAAAGAAAAAAAGAAAAAAAGAAAAAAAGAAAAAAAGAAAAAAAGAAAAAAAGAAAAAAAGAAAAAAAGAAAAAAAGAAAAAAAGAAAAAAAGAAAAAAAGAAAAAAAAGAAAAAAAGAAAGATGATAAATTCACAGCTCCCACTTATGTGAGAGTTTGGTAGGGACCTAAACGGCCCATTTGAGCCGTGGGGGCCCATAAACAACTACAAAAGGCCTTTGCAACAATGCGAAACCCCTGGGGGGTTGTATAGGAGCCGTTTTTGGGGGCACACAGCCACCCCAAAGTTTTTCCAGAGTTTGGGCGCGCCCTGGACCACATTTGGGTTCCCTCAATCCAAATTTGGGATCAACTTATACTATGTGTGACTCCTAGGGAACTCACAGTGAAACCAAAGTGAAATTAAAGTAAAATTGGAGAACCCACAGTGAAAGGAAAGCAAAACCAAAGTGAAAGTAAAGTGGAATTTGAAATCATGTAAAAACCTGCAAACAATTCTTTCTCAACTCAAAAGTGAGAAAACTTTGCTTGTTCAACTGAAAGTTGGATTGAATACTGAACTATACCATTGCATTTTTTTTGCATGGGAACAGTGGCAAGCCCTCCTTATGACATGGCTTAGTTGAAGGACTAAATCAATAGTGCCATTAATAAAGCTTTTGAAAAAAAGGATTTTGGTAATGAATCATTTGAAGCCCCAATTGAATCCTCATCTAGGGTTAAAATTTAGGAACAAAATATTTCACAGATGAATTTGGCCTCTGGTCTTGAGTAAAATGTTATTTTACTGAGGTCTTTTCCAGATTTAATTTTACCAAAACTAAGGGCATGCATTAAACTGAAATTATGACTTGGCCATTGAATGTTTACTAGATCCACTTGACCCACCTCCTGTGAGAGCTTTTCCTACTTTGGGAAGAGGTGCAAAACTATTGAAAAACAAAAGCAATGAAGCATGGTTACCCTCCAACAGTTTTTAACTCAAAGAAAGATAAATAAAGGATTTAGCCTGTGATAGACATGGTTCCTACTTGGGGCAACTCCTGACCAAATGGTCTAGGCAAACTCACACAAGGAAAGTTGGGTGCAAATTTTTAATCCGTGCAATTTTTAAAAAGGTGGACCCCTTGTGGTGAATCTCCTACAAAGAAACTCAACATAACCATCAAACATCAGAACATCCCTCTGTGCATCCTCAACTGAGGAGAATTTCTGGGGTAGCCTTAGACAATCCAAAAGAAGGCATGAATAATGAGCTCAATACACTACAAATGAAATAAAAATTGAGCAACATTGATGGAGGAAATTATTTTGATGACCAAACAATCTAAAACACCAAGCGGAAGGAAGTGCTTGCAGAACTAAAGGGGAAAGGTGTTATGGACATACTCTATGAACAACTTGAAGAAACAAGTTGTATTCATTGGTTAAAATTCAGTGGAGAGGGTTACTTGGAGGCCCTTTACTTAGCACACCCAGAGTTATTAAAGCTTTCTAAGAAATTCCATCATATTGCTATGTTGAATTGTACTTATAAAACAAAACTCCCACCATTTCATCTTGTAGGAATGAAAGCCAACCAAAAGACTTTCACAAAAGCTCTTTTCTTTATAAAAAAAGAAACATTTGATTTCTACAGTTGGTCTTTAAATGCATTAAAGGATTTGGGTTATGATCCTGAGAGACTTTCGAAAGTGTAAAAAAGCTCTGATTCATGCAATTGAACCTAGTTTCCGTTAGTCATCAAGACAAGGTTGCACCTGGCACTTGTCTAAAAACATACAAGAAAAATGTAAAGCGCACTTTTTTAATGATGTTGAAGGATGGAAAAGCTTTATGACTCTGTGGGAAAAATATTGGGCCTCAAAGACCAAGGAGAAGGCAGAGGTCAATTATGCAGAACTCAGAGTAGGCCCAAATCAATGCTTCTTATTCTTCCTAGTTTTGGGAGCTGACATTATGAATTGAATAGTGTTTCTTGAAAGACCATGAGGATGTGCTTGAGTGTATGGAAAATTTTATTTTCCCTATCAAAGAGACTTCTGTGACAGCTTGGAATTGTATCAACCAAGAATTTGTAAACAAAAAAACTTCTTGGGTTGAAGGGGCCCATGCCACTCTCAAAAGATTCCTTGCAAAGTCTTTGGGAAACATATTGGATGTTTGGAAAAAACTTGATGGAACAGTTCCAAATAAAATTAAATTGCTTCATGCATCACTTTATAGCTCTCAAATTAAGTTAGGGACTGTTCTTCCCTCTGAACTGTTACCATTGGGATACAACTTGTCTTTAGAGGCAATTCAGCTTGTTAGGGAACAATCCAAGCAATTCAAACGTGACAATGATGGCAAAGTGTGCACCAAGTCATACTCCAAGACTATGGGTTAGCCCTGTTTCCACAAAATAGGTGACAGTCTAGCATTCAGAGGATCTGTGGTACCTGAATATGTTTATCCTCAGTGAAGTTTGGACTATGACCCTTGCAGTTCTAGTTCTGTAAGTTGGGTTAAGTGGAATTTGTAATATCACTTTGTGATGAATTCTTTTTGAAATGCTTGTTGATTGATTATTCCTAATTTACTAAGTGTTGATCCTTTTGAATTTTTGAAGCGCAATGTTGACAAAATCCTGAGAAATCCTCATTTACTTGAAAAATTTAATGAAATAATATTTGAATGTAAAGATCATGAGCAAGGCTGGTTATTGAAGTATATAATTTGGAAGATTGTGAAATATTGGTCAAAACAAAGACTAGAACCTGAAGTATTACAATTGAGTAGGGGTTGGCCAAAATTGGCAGATATGTGGGTAGAACCATCTTGGCTTGAGCATTTTGAAAAACAACTCAAGCAGGAGAGAAAAGAAGGGCACCAATGAAGAAAAGACAAAATATTTTTTAATTATTTTCTCTGGAGACATGTTCATTTTTTTGGTTTAATGAACAGATGATGATAATTGTTAGTCAAAGTTGGTGGGATCTGAATCTGAATTACATAGTTCAGAGGAAGAAACTGAAAGTGAATCAGCTTCACTTAATTTAGAATCTGAATCCTCTTTGGAGGAAGAGGTTGTGCAGAAAGGCTCAACCAGAAGCTCATCTTTGGTGAGTATTCATTTCATTGATGAGTACTAAGTGAGTTTTGATGATAGGAACTGAATGTGAAATACCTCAACAAAATTCCCAAGAAATTTCATACGTTCTTGGGTGAGGTTTGGGATCCAATTGGAGATGGGAATTGCAGATATAGAGTCATTGCTATATATCTTTTTTACAATGAACATGGATGTTTTAAAGTTAGGAAGGAAATGAATGAAACATAAGAGAAACATAAAGCATGCTACATTAATATGCTTAGTGGTGCAAAAGTGGTAGAAAAGCCTAAAAACATTCTTGATGTTGAAGGCATCAATAAAAATATTTCCTCTTCAAAATGGATGGATAAACAAAATATGGGACAAATACTAGCAGACACATATTCCAGACCTATATGTTTCATTTCATTGGAGTCATTTTTTTCTTATTCTCCAGCAAAAAAAGGTGTTACAGATCAATAAGACCCTATTTATATTTCCTTTGTAAACAATAAAAACTGGGTTCTATTGGTACTTGAGGTAGAAATGATTCCAATCCCACCCATTGTAGCAAAAACTGCGTTCCTTGATTTCTGTCAAAGCCTCTGGTTGGGTTTATCATCTCAAAGACCAACTGCAAATGTATTCTAGATTATAATATACTTTGACTTCATTTCATCATTAGGGTTCATATAATTTTTAATTATAATGCAGCTAACTATTTCTATCAATATAAAGTTTTATCACATTTTGAACATCATTATGTTGAGTGTTTTGAGTTAACATCATCATATTGAGGGTTTAGAATGAGAGTTTAATGGTAAGTCAGTTCAAATTTTGTTGGGCCGTTTCCATCATAAGGAGTGTTTTTACTTCTCGTGATGAAATCAGCTTAACACAAGTTGAACTTGTTTTATTTTTTGTTTCTTTTACTTTAGGGCTTTTCAAGTTACTTTTCTTTTTTTTTGGTGTTTTTAATTTAGGGCTTTTATAGTTACTTGTCTTTTTTTGGTGTTTTTCCTTTAGGGCTTGTAAAGTTACTTGTCTTTTCTTTTGTTTTTTTACTTTAAGGCTAGTCCTTTTGATGGTCCCAGTTTTGTGTTTTTTTATTTATTTTGATTTATTTTTATTTATTTTTTTATTTTTTATTTATTTATTTATTTTTATTTATTTTTTATTTATTTATTATTTATTTTTTTATTTATTTTTTATTTATTTTTTATTTATTTTTTGTTTTTTTAACCAAAAAATCAATATTTTTGATTTTTTGATTGATTTATGTTTTTTTTGAATATTTATTTGGTTTATGGGAACACTTAGTTTATTTTAATACCCTTTATTTCTTTCTTTATTTCTTTATTTATTTTTTTGGGAGACCCCCCCCTGATCTGGTGTCATGTGGGATGTCACACAACTACATTTGAACCATTTGAAAATCCACATGACTTGAATGTAGTCGTTTGACATCCTCCATAACACAGGACCATGGTTTGTGAGCCATGAAATTCTTCAAGCCTGATGGAAATGTACACGGCTCAATGAGTTGTGAATTTAACATTAATCAAAAAGAAGAAAAGGAAAAAAGGAAAAAAGATAGAAAGATAAAAAAAATGGGTAATGTTAAATTCACAGCTCATTGAGCCGTGTACACGACTCTGTAAACAGCTCCTTGAGTTGTGTACACAGCTCAATGGGCCGTGTGGCACCCTACACGACTCAAATGAGCCGTTTGGCATGCTACATGGCTTGAATAGGACGCGTGACATGCTACATGGCTCAAATGGACCGTGTGGCATGCTACACGACTCAAATGGGCTATGTGGCATGCTACACGTCCCATTTGAGTTGTACGGCACGCTAAACAACAAAAATAAAGTTGTTTAGCCTCCACTAAATCATAAATAATGAATAATAAATAATAAATAATAAATAATAAATAATAAATAATAAATAATAAATAATAAATAATAAATAATAAATAATAGATAATAGATAATAGGTAATAAATAATAAATAATAAATAATAAATAATAAATAATAAATAATAAATAATAAATAATAAATAATAAATAATAAATAATAAATAATAAATAATAAATAATAAATAATAAATAATAAATAATAAATAATAAATAATGAATAATAAATAATAAATAATAAATAATAAATAATAAATAATAAATAATAAATAATAAATAATAAATAATAAATAATAAATAATAAATAATAAATAATAAATAATAAATAATAAATAATAAATAATAAATAATAAATATAATAAATAATAAATAATAAATAATAAATAATAAATAATAAATAATAAATAATAAATAATAAATAATAAATAATAAATAATAAATAATAAATAATAAATAATAAATAATAAATAATAAATAATAAATAATAAATAATAAATAATAAATAATAAATAATAAATAATAAATAATAAATAATAAATAATAAATAATAAATAATAAATAATAAATAATAAATAATAAATAATAAATAATAAATAATAAATAATAAATAATAAATAATAAATAATAAATAATAAATAATAAATAATAAATGATAAATAATAAAAATAAATAACAATAAATAATAAATAATAAATAATAAATCATAAATAATATATAATAAATCATAAATAATAAATAATAAATAATAAATAATAAATAATAAATAATAAATAATAAATAATAAATAATAAATAATAAATAATAAATAATAAATAATAAATAATAAATAATAAATAATAAATAATAAATAATAAATAATAAATAATAAATAATAAATAATAAATAATAAATAATAAATAATAAATAATAAATAATAAATAATAAATAATAAATAATAAATAATAAATAATAAATAATAAATAATAAATAATAAATAATAAATAATAAATAATAAATAATAAATAATAAATAATAAATAATAAATAATAAATAATAAATAATAAATAATAAATAATAAATAATAAATAATAAATAATAAATAATAAATAATAAATAATAAATAATAAATAATAAATAATAAAAATAAATAAAAATAAATAATAAATAATAAATAATAAATAATAAATCATAAATAATATATAATAAATAATAAATTATAAATTATAAATTATAAATTATAAATTATAAATTATATGGAGTAGTGTATGGGCCCTAAAAGACTCCCACAGGCCGTGTGGAGCCGTGTACACGGTTCCCACAGGACTGGAGCCATGAATTTAGCATCACCCAAAAAAATTTGAAAAATTGAAAAATGGGAAAGTTGAAAAACTAAAAAATAAAAAAATAAAAAAAAAATAGAAAAGTAGAAAAATAGAAAAACAGAAAAATAAAAAAATTAAAAAATTAAAAAATTAAAAAATTAAAAAATTAAAAAATTAAAAAATTACAAAATTAAAGAATTAAAAAATGGGTGATGTTAAATACACGGCTGCAACCGTGTGGTAGTTTTGTAGGGCCCCTCACAGCTCAAATGAGCCATGGGGGCCCCAAGACGACTACAAAGGGCCGTTTCAAACATGCGGGGCCACTGGGGGGTTGTGTAGGAGCCGTGTAACTGCCAGAAGTTGTGCCAGAAATTTGGGCACCCCCTGCACCACACTTGGGTTCTGTCAACAAAAATTTGGGATCAAAAAATACTTTGTGGGACTGTTGTTCCACACCTAGAAATCCCAAAGAGAATTTAAAGTGAAACCAAAGTGAAATTAAAGTGAAAATTGAAATTATATAAAATTCTGCAAACAATTCTTTCTCAACTCAAAAGTGTGCAAACTTTGTTTGATCAATTGAAAGTTGGATTGAATGCTGAAGTATACCATTGCATATTTTTGCATGGGAACAGTGGCAAGCCCTCCTTCTTCTGACATTGCTGTGTGGAAGTTCTACATTGTTAGTGCCATCAACAAAGCTTTGGAAAAAGAAAAAAAAGGATTTGGGTAATGAAACATTGGAATCCCCAATTGCATCCTCATCAAGGGTGACAATTGAGGAACAAAATGTTTCAAAAATGGACATGACTTCTGGTGGTCGGTAACATTTCATGTTACTGGTCTTTGCCTTATTTCATTTGATGTAAACTGATGGAGTGCATGCCATCAATATAACTATGTAACTATGGCAGATCCACTTAGCCCACCTGCCTTGAGAGCTTTTGCTACTAGGTAAGAGGCACAAAACTATTGTCAGACATTGGTAATGAACCATGGTTAATCTTTAACAGTTTCAACTCAAAGTGTGACCAATCTGTGGGTTTAGCCTGTGATAGAGATGGTTCCTATTCGGGAAATCTTCTTACCAAATGGTCTAGAAAAACTCACACAATGAAGGTTGGGTGCAAGTTTTTAATCAATGCAAGTTGCACAAAGGCAGACCCCTTGTGGCGTCTCTCCTAAAAAGAAACCCAACATAACCATCAACCATCTAAAAATCCCTCTGTGCATACTCAACTGAGGAGAATCTTGGGGGTGACCTTAGAAAATCTAGTAGAAGGAATGAATGATGGGCTCAATACTTTACAACTGAAGAGAAAATTGAGAAAGATTGATGAGGGGATTATTTTGATGAAAAAACAATCTATAACACTAAGCAGAAGGTCACACTTGCAGAACTAAAGGGAAAAGGTGTTATGGAGGTACTATATAAACAGCTTGAAGAAACAAGTTGGATTCACCGGTCAAAGTTAAGTGGAGAGGGTCACTTGGAGGCCCTGTACTTAGCACATCCAGAGGCAGTAAACCTTTCAAAACAATCCCATCATATTGCTATGTTGGATTGTCCTTATAAAACAAACAAGTGGAAAACCCCACTATTACATGTTGTAGGAATGACAGCCAATCAGAAAACTTTCACAAAACCTCTTGTTTTTGTAACAAAAGAAACTTTTGAGTTCTACAGTTGGTCTGTAAATGAATTAAAGGAGTTGGATTATGATCCTGAGAGACTTCCAAAAGTATTTGTGACGGACCATGAAAAAGCTCTGATTTTTGCTATTGAATCTATTTTCCCAGGGTCATCAAGACAATGTTCCACTTGGAATGTGTCTAAAAACTTTCAAGCAAAATGTAAAGTGTGCTTTGTCAATTATGTTGAAGGATGGATAAGCTTTATGAATCTGTGGGAAAAGTACGGGTCCTCAAAGACCAAGGAGGAGGCGGAGGTCAATGATGCAGAACTCAGAGTAGGTCCAAATGACTGCTTCTTATTCTTCCTAGTTTTGGGTTCTGAACTTTTGACTTGTATATTGTTTCTTGCAAGACTATAAGGATGTAATTGAGTATATGGAAAATAACATCTTTGCTATCAAAGAGATGTTTGTAACAGCTTGAACTTGTATAAAACCAGATTTTGGAAACAAAAAAACATCTCAGGTTGAAGGGGCCCATATGACTCTCAAAAAATTCCTTGAAAAATTTTTGGGAAACCTGTTGGACATTTGGAAAAGCCTTGAAAGAACAGTTTTGAATCAAATTAAATCAGTTCATGCATCACTTTATAACTCTTGAATTAAGTTAGGGACAGTTCTTCCACCTGAACTGTTACCATTGGTTTACAAATTGTCTTTAGAGGCAATCCATATTGTTAGGGAACAATTTGAGAAGTTCAAACGTGATCATGATGGAAAAGTCTGCACCAAGTCATATTTCAAGACTATGGGTTTGCCCGGTTCCTGCCAAATAGGTTTCCGTCTAGCATTCAGAGGATCTGTGGTACCCAAAGATGTTCATCCTCAGCAGAGGTTGGACTATGACCCTTGCAGTTCTTGTTCTGTAAGTTGTCTTAATTGGATATTTCACATCAATATGTGATTAATGATTTTTTATTAATGAGTCCTAATTCACTAATGGTTGATCCTTTTGAATTTTTCCAGTGTGATGTCAATGAAACGCTAGGCATTACTAAGTTATGTGAAAAAGTCAATGCAATGATCTGGGACTCTCCAGATAATGAGCAAAGCCAACTATTGAAGTATATCATTCAGAAGATCAAAAAATATTGATAAAAGCCAAGACTTGAACCTAAAGTCTTACAATCAAGTAGGGGCCGGCCAAAATTGACAGATAAGCGGCAAGAACCATCTCAGTTTGAGCTTGTTGAAAAACAACTCAAGGGGGAAAAAAGAACTAGAAGGGCTCCAAACAACAAAACACAAAAGATTGTAAGTTTTTTCTTTTGGTACATTTTCATTTTTTTGGTTTAATGAACTTAGTTACTAACTAATGATAATTTGGAATCAAAGTTGGAAGAATCTGAATCTGAATTTCATGTTTTAGAGGAAGAGACTGAAAGTGAATCAGGATCACTTAATTTGGAATCAGAATCCTCTTCAGAGGAAGAGAAAATGAAGAAATGGTCAACCAGAAGCTCATATATGGTGAGTATTCATTTCATTGATCCAATTAAAGAAATGAATACTAAGTTAGTTTTAATGATAGGAACCAAATGTGAAATACCTCAATAAAATAACAATAAATTCTATAAGTTCTTGTGTGAGGTTTGGGATCCAATCGGAGATAGGAATTGGGGATTTAGATTCATTTCTAAATCTCTTGGTTATGAAGAAAATGGTTGGTTTAAAGTTAGGAAGGAAATGATTAAAACATTAGAGAAACATAAAGCATGCTACATTGAGATGCTTGGTGGTCCAAAGGAGGTTTAAAATATTAAAAAAAGACTTGATGTTGAAGAAATCAATGAAAGGATTCACTCCTCAAAATGGCTGGCTAAATTGGACATGGGTCAAATCATAGCAGTCACATATTACAAACCTATATGTTTCATTTCATTGGAGTCATGTGATACTTATACTCCAATGAAAAATGGTTTTACTGATCAATCAGATCCACTGTTCATTTTCTTTGTAAAAAGTAACCACTGGGTTATTTTAGTACTTGAGGGAAAAACGATTCCAATCCCGCCCATTGTAGCAAAACCATGTTCCTTGATTTCTAAAAAAGCCTCTGGTTGGGTTGATCATCTCAAAGATTGACTGCAAATGTATTCTGGATTGTAATGGACTTTGACTTCATTTCATCATTGGGTTTCTTTTTAATTATAATTCTAATGTAGCCAACAAGTTCTATTAATATAAAGGGTTATCAAATTTTGAACATCAATATGTTGAGTTTTTTGAGTTATCATCATTATATTTAGTGTTTTGAATGAGAGTATAATGGTAAGTCAGTTAAACTTGTGTTGGGCTGATTCCATCACAAGCTTAACTTATGTTAAGCTTGGGATGGGATCGGCTTAACACAAGTTGAACTTTTTTTTCTTTTGGTGTTTTTACTTTAGGGCTGGTCAAAAGACTTGCATTTTTTTGGAACTTTTAATTTAGGGTGGTCAACAGACTTATTTAATTTTTTGGCCCTTTTACTTTAGGGCTAGTCAAGTTGAACTTACTTTAGGGCTTTTCTAGTTACTTGTATTTTTTTTGGTGTTTTTACTTTAGGGCTTTTCAAGTTACTTGTCTTTTTTTTGGTGTTTTTAATTTAGGGCTAGTCCACTTACTTGTGTTTTTTTGGGTCTTTTTACTTTAGGGCTAGTCCATTGGATAGTACCAATTTTTTCATTTTGATTTATTTATTTAATTTTGGTTTTTTTGCAACCAAAAAATGAACATTCTTTGATTTTTTGGTTGATTTCTGTTTTTTTGGAAGGTTTATTTTGTTTAACGGTTGTGTTAGTACCCTTTCATTCATTTTCCTTTGTTATTTTTTTTGCTCACCGCAGTCTGGTGCAGTGTGGGATGCCACAGGACTACACTTGAGCCGCATACAACTCCACACGGCTCAAATGTAGTTGTGTGGAATCCAATACACCATTTGACCGGGCGGGATGGGCAGTGCAACTCTTTGAGCTTTGGGGGGTTTTACATGGCTTGGATTGGACCGTGTGGAGTGCCACATGGCCCACTTTGAACCATTTCCACATCTCAATGAGCCAAGAATTTAGCATTAACCGATAAGAAAATAAGAAAATGAAAATAAAGAAATTTAAAAAATTAATAAATTAATAAATTAAAAAATTATAAATTATAAAAAAAAAGAAAATTTCAAAAATAATCAAAAATAAAAAAAATAAAAAAATAAAAATAAAGTTAAAATATAAAAATATAAAAATGTAAAATATAAAAATAATAAAATTTTAAAATATTAAAATATTAAAATATTAAAATATTAAAATATAAAAATATAAAAATAAAAAAATAAAAAATATAAAAATATAAAAATATAAAAATATAAAATTATAAAAATATAAAAGTATAAAAATATAAAAATATAAAAATGTAAAAATGTAAAAATATCAAAATATAAAAACATAAAAATATAAAAATATAAAAATATAAAAATATAAAAATATAAAAATATAAAAATATAAAAATATAAAAATATAAAAATATAAAAATATCAAAATATCAAAATATAAAAGTATAAAAATATAAAAATGTAAAAATGTAAAAATGTAAAAATATCAAAATATAAAAACATAAAAATATAAAAATATAAAAATATAAAAATATAAAAATACAAAAATATAAAAATATAAAAATCTAAAAATATAAAAATATAAAAATATAAAAACATAAAAATATAAAAATATAAAAATATAAAAATATAAAAATATAAAAATATAAAAATATAAAAATATAAAAATATAAAAATATAAAAATATAAAAATATAAAAATATAAAAATATAAAAATATAAAAATATAAAAATATAAAAATATAAAAATATAACAATATAACAATATAAAAATATAAAAATATAAGAATACTAAATATAAGAATATAAAAATACTAGAATATAAAAATATAAAAATATAAAAATATAAATAAATCCAGGGTTAAATAAAAAAAATGAATAAATGAATAAATGAATTAATAAAAAAATTAAAATTAAAACAGAAACAAAAAATTAAAAAATAAAAATATTAAAAAAGAAATCAAAAATTTAAAAATTTAAAAATAAGAAAATAGAAAAAAAATGCAAAAAATAAAATGAATAAAATAAAATAAAATAAAACGGAAATGTTAAAGTCATAACTCAAATGAATTGTGTACACAACTCATTTGAGTTGTTTGGCACTGCTAAACGACTACATTTGAGTCATGTAAAGCCCCATACAGCCTAAATGTGGTTGGGCTGTAGGCCACATGGCACTGGACCGCTGTGTAGGGGCTGTGCCGATCTCTACACAGCTCAAATGTAGTTGTGTTGCTATGCCACATGAGCAGCCTGACCACATTTGGGGGTTTGGGGCTCTACACAACTTAATTTAGTTTTGTGGCCATTCCACACAACTAGAAGTCTTTTGGGCCAAAAAAATTAGGTATAATATAATAATAATAATGATCATAATAATAATAATAATAATAATAATAATAATAATAATAATAATAATAATATAATAATAATAATAATAATAATAACAATAATAATAATAATAATAATAATAATAATAATAATAATAATAATAATAATAATAATAATAATAATAATAATAATAATAATAATAATAATAATAATAATAATAATAATAATAATAATAATAATAATAATAATAAATAATAATAATAATAATAATAATAATAATAATAATAATAATAATAATAATAATAATAATAATAATAATAAATAATAATAATAATAATAATAATAATAATAATAATAATAATAATAATAATAATAATAATAATAATAATAATAATAATAATAATAATAATAATAATAATAATAATAATAATAATAATAATAATAATAATAATAATAATAATAATAATAATAATAATAATAATAATAATAATAATAATAATAATAATAATAATAATAATAATAATAATAATAATAATAATAATAATAATAATAATAATAATAATAATAATAATAATAATAATAATAATAATAATAATAATAATAATAATAATAATAATAATAATAATAATAATAATAATAATAATAATAATAATAATAATAATAATAATAATAATAATAATAATAATAATAATAATAATAATAATAATAATAATAATAATAATAATAATAATAATAATAATAATAATAATAATAATAATAATAATAATAATAATAATAATAATAATAATAAACTAAATAAAAATACAATAAAGACAGAAATCACCCCAAATATTGCAAAAAACGAATTTTTTGGTTAAAAAAAATATGAAATGAAACAAAATTAGTAAAAACAAAAAAAAAAAAAACAAAAAACAAAAAAAAAGCAAACATAAAAATCAAAAAACAAAATAAAAATATAAAAAAAAATAAAAAAGGAAAAAAAAAAAGAAAAAAAAGAAAAGAAAAAAAGAAAAGAAAAGAAAAGAAAAGAAAAAGAAAAAAAAGAAAAAAAAAACACATTTCTTGACTAGAACTAAATCAAAAGTGCAGAAAGTACACAGTTTTTATGGCCAGTCCTAACATAAAAACACCAAAAAAATCAAGTCCAACTTGACTTAAGCTTATCCCATCACAAGAAGAAAAAAATACTCCTTAGGATTGGCCCAACACAAGTTGAACTGCAGTAGCAATAAAATCTCATTCAAAACACTCAACAAAATGATGTTAACTCAAAACACTCACCAAAATGATGCTCAAAATTTGATAAACCTTTGTATTAATAGAATTTCAAGATCAGCATTAGAACCAAAACCTAATTGATCAAATTGATCTAAAAATGAGAATATAACTCAAGTTGATCTTTGAGGTGATCAACCCAAACAGAGGCTTTTTTGGAAACTGTGAAACATGGTTTGGAAACTATGGGCATCATTTGAATCAAATATCCCTTAAGTACAGGCTGGACCCTATGGTTACTGTTAACAAAGCAAATGAACATAGGATCTGATTGTTCTTTTACACTCATTTTCATTGGAGTAAAATTGCAACATGATTCAAATGAAATGAAACGTATTTGTTTTCCATAAGTATCTGCTATTATTTGACCCATTTCAAGCTTTGAAAGCCATTTCGAAGAGGGAATCTTTTCATTTATTTCATTAATATCAAGTCTTTTTTCTATCTTATCAAAGTCTTCAATGCCACCCAGGATCTTAGCATAGCAATTCTTATTTTTCCTTAATGATTCAAGCATTCATTTTCTTACTTGAAACCATCCACACTCATCATACCCTAGTGATTCAGCAATGACTCTAAATCCACCATTTCCATCACCAACCAGATCCCAAACCCCACCCAAGAACTTATGTAATTTTTCAGGTATTTGATTGGGGTAATTCACTTCCTAAAATAAAATAATAGTTAGCCAAAATTCTAACCTCATTATAGGAATCAACAATCACCATAGATGAGCTACTTTTTGACTCCTACATTTCTTCTGCTTCATACTTCAAAAATGAATCTGACTCCAATGGCACCAAACCCAAAAAACTTTCAGTCTCTTCCTTTGAGCTATGAAATTCTGATGAAGATCCTGACTTGGATTATAAACATTTCTCCATCAGTTCATTAAACAAAAAAATGAACCTTTCACAAAAGAAAACACTTAAAATATTTTTTCTTTTCCTCTTTGGTGCCCTTCTAATTCTCTTTTCCCACTTAAATCCCTTTTAAAAGTTTTCAAATCAAGAGGTATGTTTCCAGTTATCTGTCAATTTTGGACGGAATCTGCTTGATTGCAAGACTTTAGGTTTAAGTCTTTGCTTTGATTGATAATTTTCCGTCTCCTTCATCACGTGCTTCAACAGCCTGCTATAATGTTGTTCAGGATGAGCCAAGATAATTGCATTGAGCTTCTCATGTAACTGAGAATTGTTGAGCATTTCATCAACATTGACCTTTAAAAATTCAAAAGGATCAAACATTAGGAAAGTAGGGATCATCATTTTAGTCAAGCAGGAATCATCATTGAAAAAGCATTTATCAAAAATTACTAATCCCATTAAAGCAACTTAAAGAGCTAGAACTGCAATGGTCATAATAAAACCTCAATGGAGGATGAACACCTTCAGAAAAAACAGAGCCTCTTGACACTACTTGGTCACCTATTTGGTAAGGACAGGGCAAAACCATAGTCATTGAGTATGACTTGGTGCACACTTCACCATCATGGTTCCGCTTTAATCTCTATAATTGATCCACAAAAATTCTGATTGCCTGTAAAGACACCTAGTATCACAATGGTAACAGTTCAGTAGGAAGAACTATTCCAATCATTATTTGAGAGTTGTAAAGGGCAGCCTGAAAAAATTTAATTTGATTTAAAACTGTCCCCTCTAGGTATTTCCAAACATCCAACATGTTTTCTGACAAATTTGCAAGGAATTGTTTGGGAGTAGCATGGGCCCCTTCCACCCAAGACTTTGTTTTATTTCCAAATACAGGGATTTTGCAAGTCCAAGCCTTTACAAATGTCTCTTTGATATGTAGGATATCATGAGACATTTACTGAAGGAAATCCTCATGGTCTGCTAAGATAAACTTTATACAAGTCATAATGTAAGAAACCCAAAACTAGTATGATTAAAAGTAGAGGCAGTGATTTGGAACTTAATCTAAGTTCTGCCTCATTGACCTTTGCCTCCTCCTTTGTTTTAAAGGCCTCATACTTGGCCCACAGAGACATAAAGCTTTGCCACCCTTCAGTTTAATTATTGAAGAACACTTTGCAGTTTGCTTGTATGTTTTTAGACAAGTGCCATTGACAACACTGTCTTGTAGACTCAGGTAAAATTGGTTCTAGAGCACAGATCAAAGCTTTTTCCGTTGTAAGACTCCAAACGGTGCTAGGCCGTGGCAGTTCTGTGGAGGGGAAAGGTTCTGTTTAGGCTGCCCTCCTGAGTGTTACAAAAATATTTAAATGTAACCAAGATCAAGGTCCAGAAACTGGTAAATGAGGAATCAAGAAGTAAAGGATAAAGATGATAGTAGTTTGGTAGCAATGTAACAGCACTATCTAAGCCAAGATTATGTGGGAAAAACTTGGACAAAAGAAGCTAAAGTTTGTTTAAAGTTCAAAGAACAAAGCTGTTGCATGTAAACAACACCCACAAGCTAATAACTCTTGTTTTCACCAGAAGATTGGGGATGATCAACTCAAACCCAACCAACCTCCAGGTTCTCAATGAACCTGCCCAACTCTCCGCAATCAAGCGCTTGAAGGGTACCAGATAACTGAGGGTGGCTGTAAAAGACAAAGCACTATGTTTAAGAAGCTCTAAAAGCAAACAGTAAACTGATTTGAAGAAAGGATAACCTCAAAACTTCTCAAGGAACTCAAGAGTAGGATGGCAGAATGAAACTCCAAAAAGAATAAGGGAGGTAACACTCCAGGTCTTAAGCTTTATAAGACCTCTTCAATCAATTGTGATTGGCTCCAGAAAGATGATCAAGGAGGGATCAAGACCAGTATGGTCAGAGAAAGGGATAAAGGAGTGGTATAAAACACTCAAGAATTCCAACAGACAGAATTCTCTTCAACCGGAAAGGCTATTGGTTGGTGATAAGGATCAGGCCACAGAGGGGCAAAGACTAAGGATCAATGGATCAGGGGGAAATCATAGATATACCCAGGATGAGGATGGGGATCAGATTTCAATGATAACGGGGGGGACATATGCACAGCCTCCCCTCCTATTATGGGCCATGGTTCCCTGTATACTATTTACAAGAGATACTACAAATAGAGCAGAAAACAAGTTGTTTTCAAATAAATGATCAGGTCCAGAACAACAAACAAGTGATGATGAACAGAACACATCCGGGATGTGTCATAAACAAATTTACACAGAAAAATAAATAGGAAATGAGGATGAACAAACAAAAACAACAAAAAAAGAGGCTGGCCAGAGGTCAGAGTTGGCTGCGGCTGGTGATGATGGACAGGTGAGGATGGCTGCGCAAGATCAAGCTGCGGCCAGAGGAGGTTCAGCCGCGCAATTGGGCGGTGCAAGGTGGAAATGCGACAAGTTTGCTGTTGAGGATTGGTCCAAAGGCAATCAGGGGGATTGTTTGATTGATTAAGGGTGACCAATCACCTTCAATGGATTGGTCATCCTTGTTGATAGCTTGATTGGGGTTGCAATCAAAGGATGGGAGCAAGTTGGTGGATCGGCAGGGATTGGATGGGTGAGTGGATTGGACTGGAGATTGTCCAAAGAAAATCAGTCTTGAGATGCTTGGCAATCAGTCAAATCAAGGTGGGGGGGGGCTTGGGGAGCCGTTGAGGTTTGCGCAAGATGAGGAAGAGGGGCCGCAAGTGATTGGTCAACGGTCAATTGTCCTTGCAACATTGAGGCGATCAAGGGTGATCAGTTGATTGATAAGTGGGACCAATCACTTGCAGATTGATTCATTGATGATGGATTGGTTGGAGTATTGGTTGATGATGAGCCAAGGCAGAGGAGGGATGAAGGATGGATGGACTGATGATCATTGACCAATCAGTTGGATTTGATTGGTTGCCCATTCTTGGTTGAGGTGAACCAATCAACTTTGGACAATCCAAATGTCTATGATGGGGGGTGCAGTGATGATGAGCATCGGATGAAGAAAGAAAAGTTGCTTGCAACCAGTCCTTGGCCCAAAAGGGAAGGATTACCATCAGAGAGGGGGGATGTGAACACAGGACCGGGCGCTAGGCACCCAAGAGATGATCCTAGACAACTAGGAGAGTGGGAGCTGGAAGTTTGGGAACTGGATATGGGAATCATTCCGGATCAAAAAGTTTTTTCCAGATTGGGAACCACATCTCTCCCCAACTTACAGACTGTCCCTTGTCTGCATCTGAGTATATTTGATGATATATATAAAATAAGAAACTGAGGAATTGAACCAGAAAAACGCCCGTTTGATCTTGAGGGTGATTGAAAAGGGAGCTTGATCCATTCAAAGAAAAGGTCCTGGAAGTGGCTGAGATAAAAGAATGAAGAAGGCGTCCCAGGTGCTCACATATGTGGCATACAGTAGAGTTTCACAACAAAAAGAAGCAGATGACCTAGGGTGGTGCACAATTGAGAGGACTTACTTCTGGAACAAATTGCCTCCACAACAATGAAATTTCTTGACCTGATCAGCAGAGAACCTTCTGGCCATCTGAGTACCATCCGGCTCCTCCAAAACATATAATTGACCTCTGACTTGACGGACCACTTGATAAGGACCATTCCAGCAGTTAGAGAAAAGATTTCCCCACTGATTTTCCAAGGATTGATCATAAGCTAAGACTAAATCACCAGGATTCAAGGGATCCCTGATTTGATTGGAGTGCTTATCCTCCAAATACTGGACTGATTTTTCTCTTGACTCCATCATGTTCTGATAAGCTCTGTCACAAACATCTTCACTTTTCTCCAGTTTCTTGGATCTGGAAACTGATAGATCAGTGGTGGAAGAAACCATTTCCCAAGAAATACCTAAGAAAGATTCCATTTCCGGATCAAGAGGAAGGACAGCCCTTTTTCCAAAGATAATTTTTATAATGTAAGTAGCCAGTGGTTTGTTTTTTTGAAATTCAATCAGAGAAGAGTACCAGAGGAAGAAATTTGCAACAATTCTTTCCACTTTCACCAGCCAGCTTGAAAAGGGCAGCCTTCAAAGGAGCATGGCCTCTTTCCACCATTCATTGATCTTCAGAATAATAAGGAGTGGTCACCCTATGTTGACCAGGAAGCAATTGGATCATTTTAGCCAGTTTGCCGCCAAACTCAGAGCCACCATCAGTTGAATAAGATTTAGCCAAGCCATAATGCATTGTCCAAGTCTCATAGAGGAAGGCTGCTACTGATTTAGAGCTGAGGGTCTTAAGGAATTTTGCTTCAACCCATCCAGAAAAATCATCTCTAGCCACTATCAGGTAATTAGCTCCACCAGCCTTAATATGAACCACATCCATAGCAATCATTCCAAAGAAAGTGGACTCTCTGGCGGGATAATGAATTTCGTCTGGGCGCCTAAGATCACGTTTCTGACATACTTCACAACTCTTGCACCATTGAGAGACTGATTTCTTCAAGGATGGCCACCACAATGGTTTGGATATTTGACAATAATTTTTGGTTTCCCCACAATGACCAAGGCCTTCATGGAGACTTTCAAGGATTGAATCTTGTTTAGAAGGGATGGTGACAAAAATAAGAGAACAAGGGTCGCCTCTTTTCATAAGCCTAGTACGTTGGACAAAGAAATTGGAGGACTTCCTTTTGAGTGATTGAAAATCTTTAGCAGAGAGATCAGGAGGCCTTTGGGGAGTGGAGATATACTGCTCTAATTTAAGCCAGAAGCCTTGTTGGAAGCCAGAATAATCTTGAGAGGAAAAGGTGAAGACAGGATAAATTAAGGGTTCCTCCTCATTTAAATCCATTCCAACATCCAATCCTTCATCTCCAAGAGGGGGTCAAGATAAACCATCAGGAATTGTGAAAGATTTTCCAGGCCTATGAACAATATAAAAAGAGAAAAACTGGATGAAAGCCACCCAACAAGTCATTGGAGGGTTTGGAAGACTGGGGGCATTGATCATTTTGATAATGGATTGTGCATCAACTTGTAACTCAAAGTGTTGACCCCAGAGAACAGTTTGGAGCTTCTTCAACATTCGGGCCACACCAAAAAGTTCCAGTTTTGGCTGGGAGTACCTGGATTCCACCTCTGAAAAGAGAAGAGATTGATACAGAGCAGGATGATCCAAACCATTTTCATCTTCCTGAGTAAGGACAGCCCCAACAGATTGATAACTAGAGTCCACAGCCAGCTTGATATTAACAGCCCTAGGTCCTTAAGTGATCTTCTTCAAGACAATGTATTTTACAACAATTGTTTTGAGCATCTGAAATGATTGTTCACAAGCTTGGGTCCAAAACCATTCAGCATCCTTCCTGGTTAAGTGATGCAAGGGAATGCAAATTTTGGATAGAGAAGGGATAAAGATCCAAACATAGATTAAAACACCTAAGAAACCTCTGACTTAAGTTGGATTGATGGGAGTAGGCCAAGAGAGAATTTTTTTGACTTTGGATGGAGCCATCCTTCTTCCTTCCTTGAAGACCACATGACCAACAATTTCCAAAGCAGGGACACAGGAAGCCAATTTGGATCCAGAGACAGTGAGACCAGACTCCTCAATTTAAAACAGGATCCTTTCCAGAGTGGTTGTATATTCCCAGATAAATCAATGTATTCCTGAATGCCAGAGTAAGAGCTCATTGTTATAATCAGAAACTGGACCTTTAATCCCACCATTGTCAATAAAGATACCAGCATGATCAGGGATTTCATCCTGGAGGATCCAAACCATCTGAGCCTGATAGACTGCAACCAAATTGGTGGCACCTTGAGGTAATTGAGTAAGTTGGAAACAACCAAGAGGATTATCAAAAGTAGTGAGAGGAAGAGAAATTGGATGTAAGGATTGTTTGTCATAGCCACCCATAATGTCACCTAGACCATAGCAAGCTCTCCCAGAGAAGGATTCAACAAATTCTTCAGTAGCAGGGGGAATACCAGAGTCTTTAATAGTAACATTATTTAGAGGCTGGAGATCATGAACTATTCTAAGTTTACCATTACTCTTGAGAACAAAAAAAACAGCACTGGAATAGCTAGAATTTGATTGTTCATATAAACCGGTTTGGACTTGTTAACGGACCAACTTGATGAATTTGTCAACTTTAGCAGCAGGGATTGGGATCTTCTTCTTTTGCCAGGGATCATGTTCTACCAGAGGGATAATCTAAGGGAGGCCATAGGATTCTTTCAAGAGACCTCTCTCTTCTTCACAGAAAGCAATAGATTTTTACCTAAGGGCTAAGATATTTTTGATCAAATTCAACTCATCAGGAAGAAGCCATCCATCTGGACCAAAGTTGACCACTTTCAGAAATTCTTTAGTGACACAACCAGAGGGGATGAATGAACCAGTAAGAGATTGAGGTAAGCCACAGTAAGGATTGCGGGATAGAGGGGGGCGCATAAGAGGAGGGTTGAGGTTGAGAGGCATTGGTTGGTTGACTGGTTGAACCTTTTTTGAAACTGTTTTATACTTGGTGGCAAAAGAGAGGAATCCTTTCTTCCTTTAAGCATTGACCAGTGATACCTGACTACAAAGACTGAGGCCAATTTCCTGAAGAGCTGAATAATTAAAATTCCCTGAACCAACGGACTGAAAGAACAGAGGTCAACCAGAGTGAAGAAGGCAAGGGAAGAAACAAATGACAATAGTGAAGGATTCTCACTCTGTTCTGACTGGAAGGAGTGAGAGAAACTCAAGGGTAAAAGAGAATGTAACAAATGATGAAGGATAAGAGGGAAGTGGGAGAAACTATACAGAAGTCTGAACACATGGCAATGAGGAGATTAACACGGGATAAGTCATTGGTTGGTTGAAGCATCAGATTGGAGGCAACCTCACATATGAACAAATAAGAAAGGAAATCGGCTTTGACGTCCAAGAGGTGAGGGTCAGAAGATTGAGCAGTTTGACGTCGTTAGAGCAATATGTTTGAAGATAGGAAGTCGAAGTTGTTAGAGCAATATGTTTGAAGATAGGAAGTTTGGTTTTTGAGGTGATGAAAGAGGAAGGGTAGATAGCGTTTTAGGAGGATCTGAGGCCGGGAAGATGGTGTTGATGGTTTGATGGGAGGATCTGTGGAGAAGAAGGTTGAGGTTGGGTGGAAGAATGAGAATAGGATGGTTGGAGGAGCAATGACTAGGAGCGGGAAAGAGTGGAAGAAAGAATTCGGAGAGAGTGAAGAGGGGTGAAGGAATTGGGAGATGCGGATGATGATCAAGAGCGGGAGTCGGATGAAAGGAAATGTTGTCAAGAGTGTAAGGTGGCGCGCGCTGAGAGATGAATCAGTGAAAGGTGAGTGACACAAGAGTTAGTTGGAGATTTCCTTTCAACACACCGCCGTGTTCAAATGAGAGGTTGAAGGATGGCAGTTGTGAGGTTTTTGACGGAGGGCTTAATGGATGATTTATTCAACGGGTCGGCCAACATTGATTTGGAGGAGACAAGATTGGTGATGAGTAAGTTATTGTCTTTTTGCTCTCTGAGCCATTTGATCTGAGTTTCCACGTGCTTGAGGGCGCTGTGATGGGATTTGGAATTGATAAGGTTGTTTAGGGCCTTATTGTTGATGTGCGAGGTGTGAGTGAGTGAGATTATAGGGTTTAAGTCTTTTAGTAGATTCAGGATCCAAATTTTCTCTTGAATTGCCAGGACAAGCAACTTGAGTTCTCCTTCCGTTGAGGACAGTGAGACAGTAGGTTGAAGCTTGCTGTGCCATGAAACGGCGCAGCCATAGAGTAGCACCAAGTAGCCAGTTTGGCTTCTCCGTGAGGAGGGCTCATTTCCTCTGTCTGAATCGCTCCACGTTTTGAGATCAAACTCAAAGGAGTCATTCTTCAGGCGGAGAGCTAGGTTGCTTGTGGTTTTGATGTATCTCCAGGCATGCTTTGCTTTGATCCAGTGAGGGATTCCAGGTTTTGCGTTGAAACGTGACAAGGATGATACGGCGTAAGCAAGATTGGGCCGGGTTCAAGTTGCGATGAAGTTAAGGAAGCCAGTTGATGAATGATAATTGATGTTCAGGTCAGAGAATGCGGAGGCTTCAAGGTCGGTAGCAGGTTTCAGAATAGCTCCAGGGGCCAAAGGTGTGTTAATAGGCTTGGATTCTGATAATCCGAGTTTGATCAGGGCAGTGTTGATATGATTGGGCTGATGAAGACACGGTCCTTGTGATGACTCAGTGACGTAATTTCCAAGGATTTTGGTGAGCGGGCCTTCATGTGAGATTGAGAACTTCCTTTTCAGTTGCATCCGGAGTTCTTGTGAATCACCTATGATGACCAAGTCATCAACATAGCAAAAGATGAAGATTTGAGAGGATTGGTTGATGAATAAGCAGGGGTCGGCTGAGGAAATGATGAAGCCTTGATCAAGGATCCACCGTTTCAGTGTGTTGAACCAACTTTTTGGCGCCTGTTTTAAGCCATACAGTGCCTTGTTTAGTTGAGATAGGGAAATGGAGAGTCGTAGACGGGAGGTGTTTTGATGAAGATGTCTTTGTCCAGTGGGGCATGTAAGAAGGCAGATTTGATGTCCATTTGCACAATTGGAAGATTTTGATGGAACGCATAGACTAGCAGTATTTGAAGAGTGGTGATTTGTCCAGTGGGTGCATATGTTTCACCATAATTGATGAATTATACCTGCCAAAATCCTTGAACGCACAAACATGCCTTAAAAATGACGCTGTCATTCTTGGGATTGGATTTGAGTTGGTAAAACCACACGATCGACAGAGCTTTCTTGCCTTCAGGAAGTGAATGGCAGCCGGTCCAGACTCCCAAGGTTTCTATCCCGTCAAGCTCAGTTTTCATACCCTTGAACCAATTCATGTGATCAGGTGAGCGTTTTGCTTCATCATAGTTTTGGGGAACTGCCCTGGAAAGAAAGCCGTAGCGTTGAGGTTGTTGGATGTTTGAGCGGTCTCTCAGGTTCATGGATGGAGTAGTAAGCTGATTGACAACATTTTTGTTGTCGGAGGATTCAGTGGAAAGTTGATCGGAGTGAAGTGATTCATTCAATGGGAGGGAGTCATGCAAAGTATCTGCTGGCTGAGATGGCTCAGCAGTTGTTGAATCAATGGGAGCAATAGAGGAAGGAGTGGGGACATTGGGTTTAGGGAGGAAAGAGCATCAAGGAGATCGAGATTGGATTGAAGGAGAGGTTCAAATGGGTTTTCAGATAAGGGGAGAGAATCAGTTAGTTTAATGTTTTTGAGGATTTTAACATGCTTTGAATGGATCGTTTCGCCAAGTTCTGGGATATAGATGAGGTAGGAATTGAATTGCAGGTCATGACCTACAAGAATTCCTTCCCAACCTTTCTTTTCAAATTTTCCAAGATGGTGACAAAGGTTGAGAACAATGGCCTTTGATCCTAGGGTTCTAATTAGGCTGAGTTTTGGTTTGACACCGTACCATAATTCAGAGGGACTGTATTTAGAGTGTTTGGAGGGAAGAAGATTGAGAGTTTCGCAACATCTGACCAGAATTTGGTCCCACAGTTCTATTGGAACGGACATGTCAATGATGGTGGTTCTAGCGGATTTGACGATTGTACAATTTCCACATTCAGCAATGAGATTGTGTTGTGGGGTGTAGGGTTCAGAGGTGGTATGCACGATGCCTGAGTCTGATAGAAAGCAGGAAAGTTTTGAATTCACAAATTCCCCACCGTTGTCTGAGTGGAGAGATTTGAGTTGATACCCGAACTGATTTGAGTGGAGTTTGATGAATTTAATGATTTTGTCCGTGACTTCTGATTTCAACTTGATGGGGATGCAGGTTTTAAAGCGGGAAAATTTGTTGGTAAGTAGCAGGAAGTATTGATTTCCCAATTTTGACACAGGATTTATAGGACCACATATGTCGGCGTGGAGGCAAGTAAAAGGCTTAGAGCAGGTGGGAATGTGATTTTTAAAAGATGACCAATGAATTTTTCCCAGGACACAGGATTCACAAGAGAGTTATTTCCATCGTATTTTGGGAAAGTCTTTAGAGAGCAGTTTAGTTTGATCAAGATGAGGGTGACCAAACCGTTTGTGAAGAGTAGTGAGGGTGACAAAAGCATGAGAAGACTTGGATTGAGGGAGAGCAAAGTCCTTGATTATCAGGAGGTTTTCCTCAATCAAGCCAGTGAGTATGGTCTTGTTTTGAAAGTTAACGGCAAATTTTCCGTGACTGGAGAGATGGAGGGAGCAACCTTGATTCAGCAGTTGTCCCAAAGATACAAGGTTAACCGCTATTTGAGGTACGTATAGCAAATTACTGAGATTGATGTTGCAGTGTTCCAGAAGGATTTTTGCGACACCAACTCCTTTGGCGCTGAGAGAAGTATTTTCTGTTCCAGTCTGAATTTCAGTATGATCTTCCAAAAGACTTTCAAAGAAGTCGAGCGAGTTGAACATCAATTGAGACGCACCGGATTCCAAGATGATGGAGTGTTTGGTGAGAAGCCAAGAGTTTGTCATGGCAAAGTTGTAAGATGTGCAGGTGAAGTTAGCAGAAGCTGTTTTGTTATTGTTGGGTTTTGGGTTATTATTGATGTCGTTACAATTTGGTCAAAGATGAGGGTAAAGCCACCAGCAGGAGTTTTTGGGGTGTGATGATTGAGGGTTGTGCCAGGTGGGTTTGCACTTAATTACTTCTTGATTGACGCTCTTATTCAACATAGCCGAAGCATAAGTTCCTCCTGCTATCTTGTTCTTGATTTGATTCAAGTGTCAAAGGACAAGATCGCCATCAATTTTGGATTCGCCTAGAAAGTGAGTAATGGTTGTCTTCAGATGTTCCAGTTGTGGCGGGAATTTGTAGAGTATTAGGTAGGCCACTTTATCGTTGTCCATTTGAATGCCAATTTCAGAGATTTGAAGGAGACAGGATTTTACTTTGGTTTTGAATTTATCCACGTGCTTAGTGTCAAATTGAAGATTCAGAAATTTAAAGAAGACCCAAGAGCGATTTGCTGTTTGAGAGGAAGCGTAAAATTTGTTGATGGATTTCCAAAGTTCAATCCCGTTAGTGAGAAGATGATCTTTGACACAGTTAATATACGTTCTGTTGTTGAGCTTGGCGAGAATATATCCTACTAATTTGAGATGAACTTTGGGAGGGAATTTTTTGGGTTCGGAAGACAGGAGCCATTGACCTATGCCTTTTAGAGCGAATATGGTGGTTAACTTTGAGCGCCACAGCAAGAAATTGGATTCAGTCAGCGTAGGAATTGAGTCCGTAAGGGTCTTGAGGAGGGATCCATTCAGATCTGTCGGTCCAGGAGAGAGGGACATGATTCAGCTTCAGTGGTGAATAGGTTGCGATTTGGCTTTTAACCGTGAAGAGCTGAATAATTAAAATTCCCTGAACCAACAGACTGAAAGAACAGAGGTCAACCAGAGTTAAGAAGGCAAGGGAAGAAACAAATTACAATAGTGAAGGATTCTCACTATGTGCTGACTGGAAGGAGTGAGAGACTCTCAAGGGTAAAAGAGAATGTAACAAATGATGAAGGATAAGAGGGAAGGGGGAGAAACTAGACAGAATTCTGAACACATGGCAATGAGGAGATTAAAACGGGATAATTCATTGGTTGGTTGAAGCATCAGATTGGAGGGAACCTCACATATGAACAAATAAGAAAGGAAATTGGCTTTGACTTCCAAGAGGTGAGGGTCAGAAGATTGATCAGTTTGACGTCGTTAGAGCAATATGTTTGAAGATAGGAAGTTGACGTTGTTAGAGCAATATGTTTGAAGATAGGAAGTTTGGTTTTTGAGGTGATGAAAGAGGAAGGGTAGATAGCGTTTTAGGAGGATCTGAGGCCAGGAAGATGGTGTTGATGGTTTGATGGGAGAATCTGTGGAGAAGAAGGTTGAGGTGCAGTGGAAGAATGAGAAGAGGATGGTTGGAGGAGTGATGACTAGGAGCGGGAAAGAGTGGAAGAAAGAATTCGGAGAGAGTGAAGAGGGGTGAAGGAATTGGGAGATGTGGATGATGATCAAGAGTGGGAGTTGGATGAAAGGAAATGTTGTCAAGAGTGTAAGGTGGCGCGTGCTGAGAGATGAATCAGTGAAAGGTGAGTGACACAAGAGGTAGTCGGAGATTTCCTTTCAACAGTTCCAACATCTTCCAAGTTTTATTTTCCGCCTTTTCCTTGAAAGGTGCCTTTTCCATAAAAGAGGATCCAAAAGCTAAAGCATTGTTCACATGTGTGGCACAGGGTAGAGCTTTGAAAATGACAGTAGTAGAGGCCCCTGATGGTGCACAATTGGGAGGACTTACTTCTACCCCACATTGCCTCCATCTAAGACCATACTCCTTCATACCAAAACCACCAAGAAAAGAATTGAGATCCGGATCTAGTTTAGAATCATTGCAGAGATTCAAAACCGGAGTAGAGGACAATTGATCAGGCTGAAGGGAAAAAGGAAAAGAAGTTACAACAAACCCAGAGAGAGAAGAAATATTTTCGGAATTTTTGTATTTTTTATGTTTTTGAATTTTGATCTTATTTGGATGAGGAAGAGATGATGAGGAAAAGAAAATATGCCTCTGAGTTTGAAGCTGATCCATAAGTTGAATTCTGAGGCTGAGAGGAACTACAACCATCAGTAGGATCAACTAATCTGATAAAAAATGAGGCTGAGAGGAATGAGAGTTGTCCTTCTGCTTTCCCTTTAGAACTGTTTTGGGAGAACCACCAGGAAAATCTTTTTCCCAACAACCAGAATCCAAGGAAAAAAGAGGAAATTCAATTTTTCTGCCATCAGCATCAGGGAGAAGGATTCTCTCCCCAACTTGATCAGAAAAAATCAGGGTAGCACCAAAATCCATTAAGAACGGTTGGCCCAAGATCATAGGAACTTCCAAACAAGTGATCCAGAAGTGACAAGTTCCAAAAATATTTTGACCAATTTGAACAGGAACATCCTCAGAAATACCAACCAGTTCACATGACTGATTCCCTATACCATAAACCGCAGAAGTAAAGCTGACTCTGGGGCTAAGCTTGAGTTTGCAGGCCATAGCATCTGAGATTAAGTTGAACTGAGAACCTGAATCCACAAGAGGAGAAACTGTTTTATCCAATTCACCAAGATAGCAGGGAAGAAATCCAAGAGTGCAGGAATACAGATTGGCATCTGAAGGGGGATCTGTTCCACCAGAGTCCTCCATCAAAGTGCCAGAAGAGACCTTCAATTTGTCCGGACCAATTCGACACATCAAGGAGAAACCCATTTCTTCATGCCTTCAGCCACAGATGGAGAGATAGAAAGCAGTTCAGCCACAGACAGATCAGGGATTTTGAGATTGGAAATTTTCTTTAATACTCCTTCCACAGCATTAGGGTAGTTCTTGGAAATGCCCCTCTCAAAATAAACTTTGGGCTGGGTGGAGGGAGGAAGATTAGGTGAGGCAGGTACTGGAAGAGGATCAGAGGATTGAGGGGAAAGACCAGATTGAAGAGGAGGAGAAGGATCAGAGTGGACCTGGAACCTTTCCATGAGTGGTTCCCTTTCTACTTCCATTTCTTCCACATCAGAGGAAGGAGGCTCAGGCAAAGATTGATGTTTGACAGATTTTCAAAGGATTGAAGATGGAACAGGAGGAGACATGTGATGTTTGAGTTCCTCATGGCGTTTTGATGAAAATGAGCTATATTATTTGAGAACCAAACCAGTCATGTGGAGATAGCTGAGAAGATAGTAGACAATAGAGATAGAGGAGAGGACCGTAGAGGGACAGTGAATGATGACAGACTGAGTAGTCCCATAGGTTATTGATTTATAAAAGAAAAAGTATGAGAAAAGTTAGAGAATAAGATAGCAATCTCACCAAATAAAGGGAAGTCTTGATCTGATCAGAGTGTAGTTGAAGGATGACAAGAGAAGAAAGGAAACACAAAAGAAAGAGAACTCAAGAGACAAGGACAGAGCCAGATAACTTGGTAGTGTGACATGAAAGTGACATGAGAAAGTAACATGAGACATGAGAGAGGAGACCGCCTGGATCAATACCTAATTTCCTTAAAAAATTCCAACACCCCAGGTTGTTCGGTGAGAGAGAGTATTTTGCCCTCATAGAGGGCGGAATTGAGAATCGCAAGAGAGGAGAGTGGTGAGCTCTTGGAGAGAGAGTCTGCTAGCATTTTAGAGGATGTAATCAATTCAACAGCTAGGTTGCCTTTGGAGTGGAGTTGTCTTACAAATTTCATTTTGATGTCAAGGTGTTTAGTCTTTGAGTTAGAGCCAAAGTGCAAGATCTTGTCTTTCAGGCCTTTGTTTTCAATTTTGAAGAGAGTTTGAGAAGGTTTGGTCTTCCAGAGTTCTTTGACTAGATGCTGGAGCCAGAGGCTCTCTTGGATACCATCTGACAAGGCATTAAGCTCTGATTTGGTTGATGAGAGAGTGATGTTATGCTGCTTTTTACTACCCCATACTACTGGAAAATTCTTCCACAGGCCTAAATATCCCAATTGCAACAATCAGTCGGACCCATCATTACCTCAGGTGGCGTTGGTGTAGAAGGTGAGGTGATCAGGTTGAGAATTTGAAGAAGGGTTCAGTAATAGTTTGTAGTGGATACTCCCCTTCAGATACTTCCAGCAGTGTAATACCTCCTTCCAGTGAGAGAGTCCGGGAGCATGGTTGAATTTGGAGAGCAGAGAGACGGCGGCTGATAGATTGGGACGTGTGCAGCACGCTAAATAATTTAGCATCCCAGTGTAGGTTTGATAGTTTATGTTCAGCTTTGCAAACTCCAGTATGTCATTTTTGGAGGCTTATTTCAACTGAATGCCTGGAGTCATTGGGGTACACACAGGTTGACTGTTGGTCAGATGAAGTAGATCAAGTCCCTTGGTGATGAGAGGTTCTTGAGATAGCAGACACTGTCCATTTTTCAAGCTGACCACCATTCCAAGAAGGGTATTGGGTTCATGAGCGGAGGAATTGGGAAAGCCAGCAAGAAAATCTTATTGAAACTTATCTACATCCCCTACAACAATCAGATCATCTACATGAAAAAAGATGAAGGAAGTGTGATCCTGACTGTAGAACAGACAAGCATTGGAATCAGACTGCTGATATTCAAGCAATTCCAACCATTGAGTGAATGTACAATTCCAGTTGTGAGGAGACTGTTTGATTCCGTATAGGGATTTCTTTAACTTGAGATAGGGAGCCGTGCAATGAGATTCTTTAGGTGTTTTGATATATATGTCCTTGTCAAGGGGGGAAAATAGAAACTTGATTTTAACGTCAAATTGTCTAATAGGGAGTTGTTTTTCCAAGGCTAATATTATCATGAAAAGAAGGGAAGAGAACTTTCCAGTAGGTGCAAAGGTCTTGCTGAAGTCAAGACCAGGAATCTGAAGGAACACTTGAATGCAGAGGCGGGCTTTAGTTTTGGTGGGAGAAGAGGCAGTTCCATGTTTTTCCTTCACAGCCCACATGGTGTGCAGTGATCTATCAGGTTTTTTCCAATGGTCTTCCCATACCTTGTGTTCCTCAATGTTTACTAATTCAGCTAATTTGGCATTGATGACAGACTCACAAGACTTGGAGAGGTAGGAATACTTGATTGGCTTGACTGCTAGAGTTCTCTCTTGTAGTGAGCAAGCGTTGGGTACAAGCTTGGCCAAGACATTTTCATCATCTAAACTTGAGTCATTGGATTCAGCTTTGGAGGGAAGAATAGCAGATGCTGATGTGCCAGGAAGGTCATCTGATTTGGAAAAGTCAGGAGGGATATCAGCAGAGGTAGTTTTGAGTTCCTTAGGCTGATAGGAATTCTCAACATAGAAGTCATTGTGTCCAGATGATTTGGATGGTAGTGGTTCATAGTCAAGAAATCGGATGTTTTTGGATTCTACAATCTGATTGTCTTGAACTAGTATTTGATAGGAGAGTAGTTTGGGATTGAAGCCTATCATTCTCCCTAAGGCACCAGGAGGATTGAGTTTTGAGTGACTGGTTTTTGGAAGATTGAGGAACACCATGGGATTCCCTATTGGTTTAAAGTAGGACAGAGGTAGCGTTGAGCCTTTGAATAGCAAATAGGGAGAGGGTTTGGACTTATGCGCCAGAACTTGATTAAGGGTGAGAGTGGATGCCTTGGAAATTTCATGCCACAAGCCAGTGGGGAGATTGGAGTCCTTTAGGATGGTGCAAATTGAGTCCAGTATGGTATGGTTGAATCACTTGGCCAGTCCGTTCTGTTGAGGGGTGTATGGGTCTGAGGTTCGATGAAGAATGAGATTATCCTTGCAGAAATTGTTCAAGGTTGAGTTCACAAACTCCTTCCCTCAATCAGAATGAATAATAGAGGTAAAATACTCAAATCGTTTGGCTTTGTATGATATGGATTTGATCAAGAGAGGAGCAATTTCATCCTTGGAGCGCACAGGGATGGAAGAGCAGTATTGAGAGAAGGAGTCAACAAGAACCACTAGGTAGCAGTGTCCTTTATTAGAGGTATGTAGGGTTCCTATAGTGTCCAGATGTATCTCTTCAAAAGGTTTCAAAGCAGCTGAGGATCTGGACTTGAAGGTGGCACACGTGATTTTAGACAGGGAGCAGGCAATTCACTCCTTAGGTTTCTTTACTGGAAGATTGAGCTTATGTTGTAGGCAATGATATCTTACATTTCCTAAGGACTTATGGACATGTTCTGATTCATTCAAATTGCAGGTGGTGGAGATAGGAGACAACTGGATATAAGGGATGTGATTCCTATAGTAGCCAGATAATTTCTGCCCGTCACTGCTAGTGATTACAACATGATTTGATTGAAAGATTATGTGATAGTTCATGAGAAGCAGACGCCGTAATGATAGAAGATTGAAGGATATATCAGGCAAATACAGTGCTTCTTCAAGGAGAATAGGCCCAGAGTCAGTCAGTAGTTGAATGGTTCCTCTGCCTTCAAACTTCAGTCTAGCTGGTCCACAGCTGGTTTTAATTAGTCCTTTTTGGGATTTTTCTAATGATTTGAAGAAGTTCTTATCAGATATCATATGATCTGAGGACCTGGAGTCTAAGACAAACATAGGAAGGTCAGAAGAGGCAGTGTTAGAATGAAAGCTGACATGATCCTCCTGTTTGGAGTTGTTGTTTTTAGGACGTAAGTGAGGATACATCATCCAACATTGATGCTGGGGATGGTTGGCCAAGGAATTATGTCTACCGGGTTTGCATTTTCCTGAGGCATTGGTGAAGAGGGAGGTAACTTTTTGTAGAGAGGCAGTTGACATTCTTTGCTTGTTCATATGGATGCAAAGATGATCAAGAACCGCGTTGGGGTTGATTTCAGATTCCACATTGGAGTGGGTGATCTGTTGTTTTATATTTCTCAGAGATTTGGGTAGTTTGTCGAGTATCATGTAGGTGAGTTTATTGGGTGGTAGATCAATGCCAATTTCATGAATTCTGTTGAAGCTGGTCTTGATCTTGGTAATAAAAGTTTGGATGTCAGCCTCATTGAAGATTATCAAAGAAAAATTGCTGTAGACCCTTGCCCTATTTGCCGGTTGAGACAACAAGAAATGTTTGACAATTGACTTCCAGATTAGCTTAGCATCCTCTTTGTTGGTAGAGTTGATAATATTGGTATGGATTCCGGGAGATAGTTTATAAATCAATATAGAGGTCAAGATGGTTTTATCCAAGTCTCCTATTTTTTGATCCAAGTTGATAGCTTCCTTTAGATTTGCTAGTTTGAGTAATGATAGTATTTGAGTCCGCCAGATAGTGAAGTTGTCCTTGGTCAGTAGTGGAATAGCCTCAATGTTTGTCTTGAGGATAGTAGGATTAATGTTCTCCCTGATGAAGCGTGACTGGTTGGTCAGGAGCAAAGAGGTTGTTTGGTTCCGTACACGTTTGTTTGACTGTTAATTGTGATGAAAATGAGCTATATTATTTGAGAACCAAACCAGTTACGTGGAGATAGCTGAGAAGATAGTAGACAATAGAGATAGAGGAGAGGACCGTAGAGGGACAGTTAATGATGACAGACTGAGTAGTCACATAGGTTATTGATTTATAAAAGAAAAAGTATGAGAAAAGTTAGAGAATAAGATAGCAATCTCACCAAATAAAGGGAAGTCTTGATCTGATCAGAGTGTGGTTGAAGGATGAAAAGAGAAGAAAGGAAACACAAAAGAAAGAGACCTCAAGAGACAAGGACAGAGCCAGATAACAGGGTAGTGTGACATGAAAGTGACATGAGAAAGTAACATGAGACATGAGAGAGGAGACCGCCTGGATCAATACCTAAGTTCCCTACATAATTCCAACACGTTTCCCAGCTGGATCAGATTGATAAGCACCAGAGAAGCTGGAAGAAGTGATAGCTGGAGGATACCAAGGTTGAAGAGTGCCACAGGATGATTGAAAATCCAAAGAGACCAGAGATGCCTTCTTGGGAGTTGGTGGTTGGTAAGAAGCCACCACATGACGGATTGGACAAGATGAGTCAAAAGGGATCAAAGCACCATTAGAAAGAAAGAAATTATTTCCCTTCTGCTCTACTAATTTATCCTCCTTGTCCTTCTGGAGTTGAGGACATCTACCAGTACCATGGCCTTCTCTATAACAGTAATAGCAGACTAAGGTGGATTTAGGAACAGAAGTAGCAGGTTTAGGGGAAGCTAAAGAGGATATTTTCTGATGTATTTTATTCTCAAAGTCCTGAAGTAGGTTAGTAATCTCATCTATTGCAGCAGTATCCTTATTGGCCTTAGGGCTTGATTTAGGTCTGCAATTCACTTCCATCTTGTTCATGATTTCATTGGATTCTTGGAAGGAAGGAGCATAGACCGGTTCAGTGATCCTGGGATTTTCAAAAGTTAAAGCAGTTTGACCTTTCATGACTTTTTCCACCACATTCCTAAGGACCAGAAAGACAGGGAGTTTGAATCAATTATCCCTAGTAGTGATCATGGATTCAGACTTGACCAATTCATCCCTAATCCTTTCCTGCACTCCTGGCAAAAAAGATTGGAAAAATCAAACTCAAATTTTGTCCACAGTGTCAATGTGATTGTTCCTGATAAGATAAGACTGAGTAGGATCCCAAGACTTTCTGAAAGACTGATAATCAGAGGCTGAAGAGACACCACCATTGGAGATCCATTGAGAAACGAGAGCATCCAAGTCCTGTAAGGTAAACCTGCCACATCTGTTTTTCCCCAATAAGCCAACATAGCCTCCTTCAAGAGCCTCCAGTTATGAGTTTTAAAGCCATTGAACAATTTTATCACTTCCATAACTTCATCAGAGGAGATAAAAAATCATAACTAATAGGCCATATCCTGTTCACTTGCACCATCCACTTCAGCAGCCGTTTCATAGGAGTCCAAAAATTGTTCCACGTTTGTTCCATTGAAGCCTAGGTTCTTGTTCTGGGGTTTGATCTTGACCATCTTGGCCCAAACAGTGGTGGAGGGAACAGATTCCATTTTGAAGACAGAGCTCCTAAGGAGATCCAAAAAGCAGAGTTCCAAGGTGGCTCAAAAGCGTGGCAAGGGTAGAGTTTCACAAAAATGACAAGAATCCTGCCCAGATGGTGCACAATTGGGAGGACTTACTTCTGGAACAAGTTGCCTTCACAAAACAGATCTGGATGATTACAGCAAGAAAAGAAAAAAAGAAAAGGATTGGATTGGATTTAAGTGTTGATTCTTCAAGTTGGGACTGTAAATCCCAAGGGTGCTGGTTTGATCCCGGCCTGGGGGACCAAATGTAAGAATCCAAACGGTGCTAGGCCGTGGCAGTTCTGTGGAGGGGAAAGGTGCTTTTTAGGCTGCCCTCCTGAGTGTTACAAAAATATTTAAATGTAACCAAGATCAAGGTCCAGAACCTGGTAAATGAGGAATCAATTATTAAAGGATAAAGATGATAGTAGTTTGGTAGCAATGGAACAGAACTATCTGAGCCAAGATTATGTGGGAAAAACTTGGACAAAAGAAGCTAAAGTTTGTTTAAAGTTCAAAGAACAAAGCTGTTGCATGTAAAAAACACCCACAAGCTAATAACTCTGGTCGTCAGGAGAAGATTGGGGATGATCAACTCAAACCCAACCAACCTCCAGGTTCTCAATGAACCTGCCCAACTCTCCGCAATCAAGCGCTTGAAGGGAACCAGATAACTGAGGGTGGCTGTACAAGACAAAGCACTATTTTTAAAAAGCTCTAAAAGCAAGCAGTAAACTGATTTGAAGAAAGGATAACCTCAACACTTCTCAAGGAGCTCAAGAGTAGGCTGGCAGAATGAAACTCCAAAAAAATAAGGGAGGTATAACACTCCAGGTCTTAAGCTTAATAAGACCTCTTCAATCAATTGTGATTGGCTCCATAAAGATGATCAAGGAGGGATCAATACCAGTATGGTCAGAGAAAGGGATCAAGGAGTGGTATAACACACTCAAGAATTCCAACAGACAGAATTCTCTTCAACCAGCAAGGCTATTGGTTGGTGATAAGGATCATGCCACAGAGGGGCAAAGACTAAGGATCAATTGATCAGGGGGAAATAATAGATATACCCAGGATGAGGATGGGGATCAGATTTCAATGATAACGGGGGGACATATGCACACCCTCCCCTCCTTTTATGGGCCATGGGTCCCTGTAGCCTATTTACAAGAGATACTACAAATAGAGTGGAAAACAAGTTTTTTTTTTCAAATAAATGATCAGGTCCAGAACAAAAAACAAGTGATGATGAACAGAACACATCCGGGATGTGTCATAAAAAATGAACACAGAAAAATAAATAGGAAATGAGGATGAAAAAACAAAAACAACAAAAAAAAGAGGCTGGCCAGAGGTCAGAGTTGGCCGCGGCTGGTGATGAAGGACAGGTGAGGATGACTGTGCAAGACCAAGCTGCGGCAGGAGGAGGTTCAGCCGCGCAATTGGGCGGTGCAAGGTGGAAATGCGACAAGGTTGCCCTTGAGGATTGGTCCAAAGGTAATTGGGGGGATTGGTTGATTGATTAAGGTTGACCAATCACCTTTGATGGATTGGTCATCCTTGTTGATGGCTTGATTGGGGTTGCAATCAAAGGATTGGAGCAAGTTGGTGGATTGGGAGGGATTGGATGGGTGAGTGTATTGGACTGGAGATTGTCCAAAGACAATCAGTCTTGAGATGCTTGGCAATGAGTCAAATCAAGGTGGGGGGGCTTGGTGAGCCGTTGAGGTTGCGGAGAGATGAGGAAGAGGGGCCGCAAGTGATTGGTCAACGTTCAATTTTCCTTGCAACATTGAGGCGATCAAGGGTGATCAGTCGATTGATAAGTGCAACAAATCACTTGCAGATTGGTTCATTGATGATGGATTGGTTGGAGTATTGGTTGATGATGATCCAAGGCGGAGGAGGGATGAAGGATGGATGGACTGATGATCATTGACCAATCAGTTGGATTTGATTGGTTGCCCATTCTTGGTTGAGGTGAACCAATCAACTTTGGACAATCCAAATGTCTATGATGGGGGGTGCAGTGATGATGAGCATCGGATGAAGAAAGAAAAGTTGCTTGCAACCAGTCCTTGGCCCAAAAGGGAAGGATTACCATCAGAGAGGGGGGATGTGAACACAGGACCGGGCGCTAGGCACCCAAGAGATGATCCTAGACAACTAGGAGAGTGGGAGCTGGAAGTTTGGGAACTGGATATGGGAATCATTCTGGATCAAAAAGTTTTTTTTTTTTTTTGGATCTAAATGAAGGCTATAGAAAAGTTCATGAAAATTTTACTTTTTCCATACTGGTCCAGAGGTTTCCCAGATTGGGCACCACAACGGTTCATCACAAAGACTTTGGGAAGTCTCTCAGGATCATAGGCCAGCTCCTTTAGCACATTTACATACTAACTGTAGCACTCAAAAGTTTCTCTCATTATAAAAACAACAGCTTTTGTGAAAGTTTTCTGGTTGGAATTAATTTTTATGACATGCAATAGGGGTATTTTGTACTCATTTGTTTTATAAGTACATTCCATCATAGCTATATGATGGAATTATTTGCAAAGCTTTGATTACTCTGGGTGTTCCAAGAACAAGGCCTTCAAGTGACCCTCTCCACTGAATTTTTCTCAATGAAACCAATCTGAATTACCAAGTTGTTCAAAGAGGACCTCCATAACACTTTTCCCCCTTTACTTCTGCTGGTGCTACCTTATGCTTAGTGTTATAGATTGTTTGGTCATGAAAATATTTGCCACCATAAATCCTGCTAAATTTTCTTTTGAGTTGAATTTCATTGAGCCCATCATCAATGCCTTCTTTTAGATTGTCTAAGGCTACCCCAGATATTCTCCTCAGGTAAGGATTCACTGGGGGTGTGGAGATGGTTCATGGTTATGTTGATCATTTCTGTAGGAGATATTCCACATGGGTTCTGCCTTTGCGCAACTTGAACAGATTAAAAACTTGCACCCAAACTTCCTTGTGTGAGTTTGCCTTGACCATTTGGTGAGAAATTTCCCAGAGTAAAAACTATGTCTATCACAGCCTAAATCCACATATTTATCACGCTTTCAGTTGAAAACTGTAATAGTTTAACCATGCTTCATTGCCCATGTTTTACAATAGTCTTTTGACTCTTCCCTAGTAGCAAAATATTTCACAGGAGGTGGGGCAAGTTGGTCTGTCATAGGTACAGCATATTCAAATTTTCATATTTCAGTTTCCATTGAATTAAATCAGCCAAAAAGACCAGAGTAACATAAAGTTTTATGAACCACCAGATGTCATGTCTATTTGTGAAACATTTTGTTCCTCAATTTTCGCCCTTGATGAGGATACAATTGGGGCTTGCAGTGTTTCATCACCCAAATCCTTTTTTTCCGCAGCTTTGTTCATGGCACTATCAATGTAGTCCTTCAACACAGCCATTTTACAAAAAGGAGGGCTTGCGACTGTTCCCATAATGCAAACACAATGCAATTCTACTTCAGTATTCAATCCAAATTTCAATTGAACAACTACCAATTTTGCTTACTTTAAAGTTGAGAAAGATAAATTTTGTGGGATATTTGTTGACAGTTTCTCTTTAGTTTCAATGATTCTGTTCACAGATTCACTTTATTTTACTTTAGTTTCACTTTGGTATTTCTAGATGTGGTACAACAGTGCAACATAGTATGCTTTGATCCCATATTTAGGTTGTGGAAAACCCATATGTGATTCAGGGGGTGCCAAAAATTTTGGCACAACCCCTGGGGGTTGTATACCCCCGGCCATGCTTCAAAACCGCTGTTGATGGGGGTACACAACTCAAATATGCCTTATACAGGGGTTATACAGCCCCTGGGGGTCACACGTCTTTGAGAAGACCCCTTGGGCGGGGGAAGACGCGTTTTTTGGGCCACATGCGTGTTTTGGACGTGTGTATGGGGCCCCACAAGTTCAATGGGCCGTGTAAGGCCCCACACAACTGGGAGTTATGAATTTATCATAACCCAAAATAAAAAAAATATTATGATAAAATAAAGAAAAAAAAAAGAAAAACAGAAACAAAAACAAAAACAAAAACAAAAACAAAAACAAAAACAAAAACAAAAACAAAAACAAAAACAAAAACAAAAACAAAAACAAAAACAAAAACAAAAACAAAAACAAAAACAAAAACAAAAACAAAAACAAAAACAAAAACAAAAACAAAAACAAAAACAAAAACAAAAACAAAAAGAAAAATAAAAACAAAAGAAAAATAAAAATAAAAATAAAAAAAAAAATAAAAAGAAAAAGAAAAAAGAAAAAGAAAAAGAAAAAGAAAAAGAAAAAGAAAAAGAAAAAGAAAAAAGAAAAAGAAAAAGAAAAAAGAAAAAGAAAAAGAAAAAGAAAAAGAAAAAGAAAAAGAAAAAGAAAAAGAAAAAGAAAAAGAAAAAGAAAAAGAAAAAGAAAAAGAAAAAGAAAAAGAAAAAGAAAAAGAAAAAGAAAAAGAAAAAGAAAAAGAAAAAGAAAAAGAAAAAGAAAAAGAAAAAGAAAAAGAAAAAGAAAAAGAAAAAGAAAAAGAAAAAGAAAAAGAAAAAGAAAAAGAAAAAGAAAAAGAAAAAGAAAAAGAAAAAGAAAAAGAAAAAGAAAAAGAAAAAGAAAAAGAAAAAGAAAAATAAAAAGAAAAAGAAAAAGAAAAAGAAAAAGAAAAAGAAAGAAAAAAAGAACAATGGAAAAAAGGAACAAAAGGGAAAAACCCAAAAATAAAGTAAAAAAGGCAAGAAAGGTAAAAAGGTAAAAAACGTGAAAAAGTTGAAAAAGGTGAAAAAGGGAAAAAAAGGAAAAAAAGGAAAAATAGGAAAATGGAAAAAATGGAAAAAATGGAAAAATGGAAAAAATGGAAAAATGGAAAAAATGGAAAAAATGGAAAAAAAGGAAAAAAAAGGAAAAAAAGGAAAAAAAGGAAAAAAAAGGAAAAAAAAGGAAAAAAAAGAAAAAAAAAGGAAAAAAAGGAAAAAAAAGGAAAAAAAAAAAAAGGAAAAAAAAGAAAAAAAAGAAAAAAAAGGAAAAAAAAAGAAAAAAAAGGAAAAAAAAGGAAAAAAAAGGAAAAAAAAAAGGAAAAAAAAGCAAAAAAAGTAAAAAAAGTAAAAAAAGTAAAAAAGGAAAAAAGGAAAAAAAGGAAAAAAAGAAAAAAAAGGAAAAAAAAGGAAAAAAAGGGAAAAAAAGGGAAAAAAGGAAAAAAAGGAAAAAAAAGGAAAAAAAGGAAAAAAAAGGAAAAAAAGGAAAAAAAAGAAAAAAAAAGGAAAAAAAAGGAAAAAAAAAGGAAAAAAAAGAAAAAAAAAGGAAAAAAAAAGAAAAAAAGGAAAAAAAGGAAAAAAGGAAAAAAAGGAAAAAAAGGAAAAAAAGGAAAAAAAGAAAAAAAAGGAAAAAAAGGAAAAAAAAAAAGGAAAAAAAGGAAAAAAAAGGAAAAAAAGGAAAAAAAAGGAAAAAAAAGGAAAAAAAGGAAAAAAAAGCAAAAAAAGGAAAAAAAAAGGAAAAAAAAAGGAAAAAAAAGGAAAAAAAAGGAAAAAAAGGAAAAAAAAGGAAAAAAAGGAAAACAAGGAAAAAAAGGAAAAAAAGGAAAAAAAGGAAAAAAAGGAAGAAAAAAGGAAAAAAAGGAAAAAAAGGAAAAAAAGGAAAAAAAGGAAAAAAAGGAAAAAAAGGAAAAAAAGGAAAAAAAGGAAAAAAGGAAAAAAAAAAAAAAGAAAAAAAAAAAAAAAAAAAACAAAAACAAAAAAAAAAACAAAAAAAAACAAAAAAAAAAAAAGCAAAAAAAAGGAAAAAAAGGGAAAAAAGGAAAAAAAGGAAAAAAAAGGAAAAAAAGGAAAAAAAGGAAAAAAGGGGAAAAAGGGGAAAAAAAGGAAAAAAAGGAAAAAAAGGAAAAAAAAAGGAAAAAAAAGGAAAAAAGGGGGTAAGGAAAAAAGGCACAAAAGAAATTCAATAGGGCGTATGAAAGTTAAAATTTTGAAAAATTCCAATAGCTTATTTCAGGAAAAATATCAATTTTTCAAAAAAATATCTTTTTATTAAAACAAACAATGAATCAATGGTTTTATCTGCAAAAAATAAAATATTGAAAAAATAGGCGTGAAATCAGCCATTTAATTTTTTGACAGTTTTAACTTTGATACGCCCTAATTCTAGATTGGACCAGAAGGTTTCTGGGGAGGCGTGGAATTATCATGAGAAATGTTGGAGTATATTCATATCTCCATATTTACACATCTTCTTCTGTCTATTTCCTCTATTCTTTATTTACTTTCTGTTATATTCAATTCCTTTTTCTTTATTTCTTATTTTACTTTCTGTTATATTCACATTTCTTTCTTTCCATTCCATTCCTGTTCTCTTTGTATATCACACACTGAACATGTCAGTGTTCCTCACCACTCAGTCTCCAAACCCGCGCCCTCTTTTCTTTCACACTGAATGTTCTCTGTATTCCTACCATGTCACACTGTACGTGACACCTGACAGCTAGCACCTATACCTGAGGACAGAGGTCGAGCAAAGTAGAAGGATTTCTTTCCTCATCCTTCTATTTCATCTCACACCTCTGTTATTCCTCAGGTAAGATCTGTTTTCCTTTTATACTCTCTTTCACTATGTATTTCCTTTTGCTTATGAATCTATCCTTCTATTTCATCTCACACCTCTGTTATTCCTCAGCTCAACAGGTTATGAGCCCAGAGCCGCACCATTAAAACTTAACAGAAGGATCCGGTAAATCGTCAATACCGTTAAAGAGACAATCATGGACAAAAGTCAAAATTCCCATCCAGTCCTCAAGACACCATCCATAATCCATCTAAACTCACCCGGGTCTGACTCGAATTATCTCAATTGGGCTATGATCTTAAGGATCCATTTCCGAGCTTCTGGCGTTGGTTATCTCCTTTCTAACAATCCTCCAAATGGTGAATCCTACTCTAAAGATAACCTGGCCAAGTGTTCGGTCATATCAAGATTGATTGGACCCTTGAATTTTCAATTCATTAGAAAACACAAAGAAAGTGCTATTGGAATGTGGAACTCCCTTAAGCAAGCACACCAAGACAGCTCCTCCGGAGGAAGGATGTATTGGCTTCGTAAAATCCTCCTCACTAGATTAAACAACAAGGACATGACAACTCATCTATCCAAAATAGTCACTTATGGCAAAAAACTTTCATCTCTTATCACTCCCGAGAACCCTCTGACAGCGGAAGATTTACAATCCACAGCCATCCTGTTATCCTTACCCAACGACTGGCTGGCATGCGTCTCTGGAATGATGAACAAAGAATCTGTGCCATCATCGAAACTGATCAATGCATTGAAACAAGAGCATCTTAGACGACAGACAAGAAATGAAGGCACCTACTCCATAAACTCTGCTAGAGCTCAAACATCCAACTCAAAATCCCAAAACCGACAGGATTGGGATAGTCAAAGTCACCCAAGGACGTACTTCTGCACCCACTGCAAAGTTGAAGGAAATTTGTTTGCGAGATGTCCTGAAGTTCTCAAAGCTTTAGAATATTCAAAAAGAAACAAAAAGTCTCTTAAAATCCGACCACCCGGGTCAAAGTAGGCGAAGGCAAATCTGGCGAAGGCCCAAGATAAACCCGACGATGAAGACAATGAGGATTATTTTACTGAATCCAAAGTTATCATTCACGCTGGATACGCTTCGTGCAATCTCGTCAACTCTTCTGGCCAAACCCGCGGTCACGATCTGAACTTAGATTCAGGATGTTCACTATCAATGACTCCATACGACTGGCAAGTAAGCGAGAAGAAACCTAATTCAACCTTGATTCGGCTTGCAGATGGAACAAACATAATCTCAAATAAGGAAGGATTTCTTTCACTCCCTTTCGCCCATGTTCAATCTTTGGTTGTCCCAGATCTCCACAAAACTCTTCTCTCAGTTTCGGGTCATTGTGACGCTGGATTCCTCGTGACATTCTTGTCCAACACATGCAAGATTTTTGACAGCTCGACATCAAATATAAATACTTCACCAGTTGCAACCGGTTACCAAAAAGGAAATTTATACTATCTTCCTCAAGATAAAGTAAGCCGCAAGGAAACAGTTCTTTCTGCTATCTCGCAAACACCTGACAACAGTATTTTTGGCTACCATTGCAGACTGTCCCATCTGAACCTTAAATCTCTACGCAAGCTACTCAAGTCAAACAATATTGATCCCGACTCAAACAACAAATCCGATGTCCATAAATGCACGACGTGCATCAAATCAAAAATGACAAGAACCCCTTTTCATTCCCGACTCAGCCACAGATCTCAACAACCAGGAGAAATTATCCACTCTGACCTGTGTAGTTTTGACACCACATTGAGAGAAGGGTATAATTACTTCATAAACTTTATCAATGACTGTTCAAAAGCTCTTTTTGCTTATCCACTGCGTCAAAAATTGGACGCCTTTGAATCAATCAAACTATTCATCTCCTTCTTCAAAAATCAATTCAATCACTGTGTAAAATGCCTCCGAACGGACAACGGTGGTGAATACGTAAACAACCGAACATCCTCCTTCCTCAACAAAAAGGGTATACAGCACGAACCCGGTCCACCTCACTCTCCTCAACTCAACGGGGTTGCAGAACAATCCAACAGAACCATTCTAAACCTCATCCGCTGTTCTCTCTCTGACTCTAATCTCCCAAAATCATTCTGGGCTGACGCACTCAGGCATTCTCTCTTCAACTTCAATTCCTACCCGTGTAAAACGCCCAGTGGTTTCACCTCTCTAAACTCCATCCTCAAAGCAAAGAACAATCCCCTTTCCTATCTTCACCCGTTCGGATGTCTGACATGGTACAAAGTACCCAAAGCCAACAAAACCAAGCTCTCCCCAAAGGGTTGCGCGTCTATCCTACTTTCTTATCTCTCGCAAGGCAATGGTTATTGTCTCCTCAATCTGTCCAGCAAGAAAGTGATCAAATCCAGAGACTGTATCTTTCATGATTCAGTTTTCCCGTACAGTCAACCTCTTCAGGAAGCTAGGAATGACGCACCCCCCACTCCTGTCTCCCTTCCCTGGCCTTGTTTTCCTTTGAGCTCCCATCTTCCTTGTCCTTCCGATTCCCTACCTCCACCTTCTCCTTCTGCTGATGTCCCCCCCATCCCTGTAACTTTCTCAAATCACGGACGTGCGGAAGCAGTTACTCCTCACTCTTCTCCATCCTGCCCCCCCCCCTCTTGAATCTCGTCTTCAACCTTGTTCCACCAGTCCCTGCATGTCTGAGGACTCAGATATCCTCCCACCTGTCTCTCTGTCACTGATCCCGTCTTCCTCCCCATCTCCCTCTTCCGCCTCCCCCCCTTCCGTTTCTCCTGTTCCTAACCCTTCCTCTCCTTGCTCCTCTCCCTCCTCTACTCCTCTCCCGGCACCACGTCGATCAACCAGACCTAGACGCCCACCCTCACGTTTTGGGACGTATTCTCAATCTGCTTCAATCAAAGACAACATCTTGGCCCCGAAAACGTGGAAGCAGTTGCTCAAGTCTCCCCACCGGTGCCGCTGGATTATCTCCGCTCACGAGGAACTTTCCTCTCTCCAAGGAATGAAAACCTGGACGCTTGTTCCCCCCCCCCAAAAGGACAAAAGATCATCCGGTCCAAATGGGTTTTTAAGGTGAAGCGTTGCCCTGACGGCTCCATCATCAAACTCAAAGCGCGCCTGGTTGCCATGGGGTTCACCCAAGTCCATGGTCTGGATTTCTCGGAAGTGTTTGCCCCCACTCTGCACCTGGAAACCCTCCGTCTTCTCCTCACCCTGCTTGGCTCGAAGGATTGGATCGGAAGACAGGTTGACTTCAAAACAGCCTTCCTCAACGGCCACCTTGACGAGCCCGTATATATGTCGCAGCCCCCGGGATTTGAAGACCCTCTACATCCCGACTGGGTCTGCAAGGTCTCCAGGGCTATCTACGGGTTAAAACAGTCTCCTCGCCAGTGGAACCTGGAGCTGAACGCCGCCCTCCTCTCCCTTGGTCTCTCTCCCTCCTCCTACAACCCATCCCTCTATTTCAAGATAACTGATGGTACTCTGGTGGGTGCGCTGACGGTTCATGTTGATGATCTGGCGGTCGTAGGCACGCCTAATTTTGTCTTGACTTTCATCTCTGACATCGGCCGTTGCTTCAATATTGGCTCTGACGAGGACCTGAATCTCTTCCTCTCAATCTCTGTTAACTGCAATCTGAAGAAAAAGACCGTCTCGCTATGCCAGTCTCACTATATCTTGTCACTTGCCTCCACTTTCCTCCCTTCCAACTCTTTGCCTACCAAACCTCCGATGGGATTTTCGTTCAAAGCACTGCGGAAACAAACCCCATCCGACCTATCATCCCCCCCGCAGTACAATCAATTTATTGGCTCTCTGCTTTGGGTCTCTCAATGCACAAGACCCGACATCTTGTTTGCGGTGAATAAGCTGTCTCAATTCCTCCAGGACCCGTCAATCGGTCACTGGGACAGTGCCATCCGCGTGCTTCGATTCCTGAACTCGACGCGGGACGTCCGACTCACTCTTGGGGGCCCCTCCTTAACGCTCTCCGGTTACTCCGACTCTGACTGCGCTGAAGACAAGGACAACCGCCGCTCCGTATCCGGGTACACCTTCCGTTTGGGTATTGGCGCTATCTTGTGGCGATCTAAAAAACAGCCTACGGTCTCTCTTTCCAGCTCTGAGGTGGAGTACAAGGCCCTCTCCGACTCCTGCAAGGAGGGGCTTTGGCTCTGGAATATCCTGTGTGAAATGCGATTACGAGACACCTCCCCTGTGCCCATCTACGTCGACAACGAAGGGGCCGAGTGCTTGGCAAAAAACCCCAAACATCATTCCTGAACAAAACATATTGACGCGCGCCACCACTTTATCAGAGAATGTGTCGCTAAGGGCGCCTTCACAGTCCATCACGTGGGTACCAGAGGCATGATAGCTGATATGCTAACCAAGCCGCTTAACAGGGTTCTTCTGCAAATTCATCAACAACTTTTTTGCCTCAGCGGTAATGGTTAGCAAGGGGGGGTGTTGGAGTATATTCATATCTCCATATTTCCACATCTTCTTCTGTCTATTTCCTCTATTCTTTATTTACTTTCTGTTATATTCAATTCCTTTTTCTTTATTTCTTATTTTACTTTCTGTTATATTCACATTTCTTTCTTTCCATTCCATTCCTGTTCTCTTTGCATATCACACACTGAACATGTCAGTGTTCCTCACCACTCAGTCTCCAAACCCGCGCCCTCTTTTCTTTCACACTGAATGTTCTCTGTATTCCTACCATGTCACACTGTACGTGACACCTGACAGCTAGCACCTATACCTGAGGACAGAGGCCGAGCAAAGTAGAAGGATTTCTTTCCTCATCCTTCTATTTCATCTCACACCTCTGTTATTCCTCAGGTAAGATCTGTTTTCCTTTTATACTCTCTTTCACTATGTATTTCCTTTTGCTTATGAATCTATCCTTCTATTTCATCTCAAACCTCTGTTATTCCTCAGCTCAACAAGAAAAACAATCAAAAATCACAAAAAAATCAGTTTTAGGCAGTTATTCACAAATTATAGGGAGACAATGCCCTCAAACAATTAAATTTCAATAATAAGGCTATAAAACAGACATAAACTGGATGATAAAACAAAAATAAAGTCAAGGCCAACCTATTAGATTGCACCATCCCACAGGTTGTGGGTGAGATAAATTTCATAGGAAAAAATGAAAAACACAAGTACAGAAATAAAATACCTTATTTTGACTGGTATCCATGACAAATATTGAGATGATTAAGATGATTAGTGAGTAGAATTAAAAGATTAATCTGGATGAAATCATAAGATTAGATAAAATGTCTCATGTTAAACTCAATCTTTATATAGAAATAAGTTTTTTTTTGAAAACTTAGTTTATTGAGAAAATTCTCAGATGGCCTCTGCTCTTCAAGTGGGCCCCTGCTGGGTTGAAGTTTTTTGAGTCCTGTTTATGTGTTTTGGACCTCTACCCTCCTGTCCTGTTTTCCAATTTTTTCCTAGGGGGTTGATTCAAATTTCAGTGAAAAACTATTGGTATTTTGTGTTGAAGAAAGTTCAAAAGTTTTATAGTCAAAATTACCAGTGGTGATAATTTAGCTAATTTACAAGAGGCCATTTTCAAAATATTGTAAAATCTGGTTCATATTAACATACAAAATTTTTTTTAAATTTTTATATTTTGTGTTTTCCAAGAGGATCATTTATCCTTTTTTACCACAGTAAAGAATTTTTATTTATAATGTTATATCAAAAATGAAAGCAAGGAGTAAAATGAGTTTATTTGTCTAAATTAGGTACTGAACTTACTCTCAATAGAGCCTTTTTTTTTATTTGGTGGTTGATAATTATCAGAAAGCCTTCCGAATGACAGGAATATCCATTTTTGAAACACTACTTAATGATGAGGTCCTTTCAAAAGTTGAGGCATGATTTGCATCATAAAATGAATTCATATTTAAGAAATTTAATTTGTTTCCCTTTTGGTTGATTGCTGGATTATTGGTGTGATTTAGATATTGAAGTATGTGAGTAAATGGCTGTTTGTGGGTTATTTGAGGAGCTGAGAGATATATAAACAGAAGTAAAATAGTTCTGTTCTGGTGCACTGTACCAATTAGCTCAGAGTACCCACGCCTTTCCAATAGTTTCAGTATGAGTCCACTGGCTTTAAGGAGATTTTCATTTGGCACTTTCTGAGGCATAGGAGTAAAGGAATTTTTACATTGTTCCATTCAAAATTACTCCAAAATATTCCTTACGTATCACTCTTGATAAAATTGAATGGTTTGGTATTGAAATTTTTGGTTCACTTGAATATCTTGTGTCCATCTTTGTTCTTTCAAATCCTCCATTTTAGAGAAAATTCCCTCATCTTTTTCTGAACTTCAAGGACATCCTTTTCATACCATCCAATGACCATGTTACCAAAATTCAAAAATGAAATTCATGGCTTTCCAGGGTGGGATTTTTTGAAGAGATGGGGATTACTTTTTGAATAAACAATTTCATTTTCTTTAAGAATTATGCAAGATAAGTAACAGAAGCTTGATATTTTTTTTATTCCATAGATATATATTTTGAGAAAAGTTCTTTAGATTGTAGGGATATGGATTTAAATTAATTCAAAAATTTTTTTGAAGATTTCATGCTCCATTTAACCACTGAGGAAGGGAAATCAGAATTTTATTTGAGGTAGGGATAGACCAAAAAAAATTATCAAACTGATAAAAACAATTCAAAGAAAATAAATATTACCAGGGTGAGCCCATCATTCATTGTATCAAAAACTGGTTACCTGTGAAAATTCAAGGGAAAAAAATTGAGCCTCCTTGTTCAAAAAGTCACCATTATCCTCAAAATCTTTGCGAAAGACTCAGTTTGTACTAAATTATTTCATACATTGATTATTTGGAAAAACTTCCCAGAACCTTTTTCTATTCCAATTATATCTGTTTCATCTAGTGCAGCTTTCCATCCAGCCAAATCCAATTATAACTTTGAATTCAAAAATATTTTAGGGTTTGTATTAAGGATGGGTTCAGAGGAGATCATAATTTTTCAAGCTCTTCATTCAAGGGGATTATTTTATTTATTGAATTTTGGAACCAAGTTTTTTAGGCTCAGTATTGAACAACAGAACCTGAATCATTTTAATGAGGAAGACTGTAGGAAGGGTTATTTTTCTAATTCAATTTTGCATTGTGCCCAGGCTATAATTAATACAAAAGGATTACTAAATTCACGCCAATAACAAAAGAGGCTTGATTTTAGAAAAAGAATTACCAAACTGATGCAAAAAAGAAATTGGTGGCTTAATATTATTAAAGTTCTTACTATACTTGACCCCAACTGGCCTCCTTTCCCATTCAAGAAATGCTTGAAGACCTTTTAAGGATCAAAGGAGTGCGTTTGGTGGGAAAAAACTCAATTTGATGGCTTTTTGGGCTCCCAAAGGCTTTTCAACAATAGTTGAGGCCCAGAGGAATTTAATTGAGGCCTCCGGACCCTCTGTGCATACTTCCTGGGGTAGGATGTTTTGGATAATTTTAATATGGATGCAAATTGAGTAAAGTTAAGATGTAAAAATGCTAAAAATTTCAGTTTTTGCAAGGAATCCAAATCTGTCCTCAGATTTAAAAAAAAAGATTAATCCAATGTAAGAAAAATCAGATAAATGATAAGAATTCATTCTTTTTACACAGAATCAAGTATTTCCAGTGGAATTTAAATAGCTTTGTTCCAAAAATAAAAAAAAAATTAATAGAATGCTAAAAACACATTTATGATGCTGGGATTTCAAATATTTCAAAATATGCAAACAAAAATTTGATTCCTTAAAATACATAATCATTAAAAATATCTGAAATATAATTTTCCAAAGTAAATGGAAGATTTGGGGTGGAATGTAACTGCATTTGTAGCAAGCATAGAAAATAATAGAAAAATATTTAATACCTAAATTATAACTCAAATGTTTTTCAATATTTCAACAAATCTTTCATCAAGTGAAAATTTCAAACGGCTCAATTTGAACAATTCATTTTTGAAAGAAAATAAAATTTTTATATCTCTTTTATCATTCATGCACTTATTGGAGTTTCATTTGTAAGCTTTAATTATATTTAATTATATTTCACTTTCATGTAGAATTTTTTTATATTGTTTAATTTCTGGTAAAATATAGGAACATTCCATCACAAATCATAATTTCTATTCAAATTAAGGAATTCTTGATTTCATTATTATTATAATCTTACCCAATGAATTCTTTTTACAAAAATTTCAAAATATTTGAATCCCCCTAAGATTAGAGGTATATATAGGATTTTTAAATTTTCTTTCCTTTTTGTGTTTATCTACTTAAATCTCACTAGAAATTTGAATTCTTATTCAAAATTTTAATTTTTCGGATTTTATATTTTCATTTTTGTATAAAATGGAACTATAGTTGAAATATTTCACCATATTAATTATCCTTTTGAAATAAATATATGTGTTGTTTTTCTATTATTTTGTATTCTGGGTACAAATTTCTTTTAATTTCATCACAAATCTTGAAATTTTCTTCAAAGAAGTATGCTTTATGTATTTTTTTAGGTGCAGGCAATAATCACACCACAATAATCAATTAAAATGTGTCAAAGGCTTTATTTTAGAAAAAAAGTTGCTGCAATGATGCCAACAGGCATGATTGGCATCATTATAGCACATTTTCTGCTGTTATGATTCCAACTGAATTGCCTTGCAATTACAGGATTGCATGGGATAACGGGCACCTCCCCCCCTCAACAGGCCAGAGGTGGGGGGGACTGGCCCTTCTGGTAGCCCTGCTTTCAAAACCTTGCAGACTGCGCTGTTTGGTTTTTGCAGCCTGGTAAAAGCCCTCATGGCGCATCAGGTTTCAAAAGCCTTGTTGAAGCTACCTCACCCCCCAGGTGGTGGTTTCAACAAGGCTTTTTAAACCTGCATCAGTGGGGCATTTTTGAAAAAACTGCCAGGGGCACTGCATGTTTCAAAATTCCTCAGAGTTGGGTGAGGTGGTCGCAGTCCTTCCTGCCCCTTCTATATTTTTTTAATTTTCTTCTATGTTTCATATTTCTATTTTAATTGAATTAAAATAATTTAAAAATATCAAATTTTTGCATCCCAGTTTTGAACCTTACCCAGACTTGTTTCAGGTGGCAGGCATCCTCAAACTCAAGTTTTTATTATTATTATCAAAAACAAAAAGTGTGATGTTAAATTGATGGCTCCAACCATGTGGTAGTTGTGAAGGGCCCTACACGGCTCAAATGAGCTGTGGGGGCCCATAGACAACTAAAAATGGCCATTTCAAACACGTGCAACCCCTAGGGTTGTGTAGGAGCCGTGTAACCCCCAAACACGGCTAATTTGAGCTTTTTATGGGGGTAAATGGCTCAAAACTGCTGTGTTCAAGGTTTCAAAACCCCCCAGAATTTTGGGCACCCCCTGCACCACACTTGGGTTCCATCAACCCAAATTTGGGATCAACGCATACTTTTTGGGACTGTTGTTCCACACCTAGCAATCCCAAAGATAATTTAAAGTGAAAGAAAAGTGAAATTAAAGTGAAAATTGAAATCATATAAAATTCTGCAAACAATTCTTTCTCAACTCAAAAGTATGCAAACTTTGTTTTTCAATTGAAAGTTGTATTGAATACTGAAGTATACCATTTCATTTTTTTGAATGGGAACAGTGGCAAGCCCTCCTTCTTCTGAAATGGCTGCGTGGAAGGTCTACATTGATGGTGCCATCAACAAAGCTTTGGAAAAAGAAAAAAAAGGATTGGGTTAATGAAACATTGGAAGCCCCAATTGCATCCTCATCAAGGGTGATGATTGAGGATCAAAATGTTTCACATTGGGATTTGACCTCTGGTTGTGGGTAACATTTTATGTTATGGGTATTGACCAGATTTAATTTGATTGAAACTGATGGAGTGCATGCCATCAATCTAACTAAGTAACTATCACAGATCCGCTGGACCCACCTCCTGTGAGAGCTTTTCCTACTAGGTAAGAGGCACAAAACTATTGTCAAACATGGGCAATGAAGGATGGTTATGCTTTAAACGTTTTCAACTCAAAGCATGACCAATATGTTGAGTTAGCCTGTGATAGACATGGTTCCTATTCAGGAAAACTTCTTACCAAACGGTCTAGACAAACTCACACAAGGAAGGTTGGTTTCAAGTTTTGAATCCATGCAAGTTGCACAAAGGCAGACCCCTTGTGGTGAATCTCCTATAAAGAAACGTAACATAACCATCAACCATCTGAAAATCCCTCTGTGCATCCTCAACTGAGGAGAATCTTTGGGAAAGCCTTGGCTTTACTTAAGGAAGGCATGAAAGAGTGGCTCACTGTGTTACAACCTAAGATAAAATTGAGCAAAATTGAGCAAAATTGATGGACGGAATAATGTTGATGACCAAAAAATCTATAACACTAAGCAGAAGTTAACGCTTGCAGAACTAAAGGGCAAAAGTGTTATGGAGGTACTCTATGAACATCTTGAAGAAACAAGTTGGATTCAGAAGTCAATTTTCAGTGAAGAGGGTCAATTGTAGGCCCTTTGATTAGTACATCCCAAGGCAGTAAAGCTTTCAAAAAAATTCCATGATATTACAATTTTGGATTGTACTTATAAGAAAAATAACTACAAAACCCCACTATTGCATGTTGTAGGAATGACAGCCAATTGGAAAACTTTCACAAAAGCTCTTGTTTTTATAAAAAAAGAAACATTTGAGTTCTACAGTTGGTCTGTAAATGCATTAAAGGAGTTGGATTACAATCCTGAGAGACTTCCAAAAGTCTTTGTGACAGACCGTGAAAAAGCTTTGATTTTTTCTATTGAATCTAGTTTCCCTGAGTCATCAAGACAATGTTGCACTTGGCACTTGTCTAAAAACATACAAGATAAATGTAAAGATTGCTTTGTTAAAGACTTTTAAGGATGTAAAAGCTTTATGACTCTGTGGTAAAAGGAGGGGGCCTCAAAGACCAAGGAGTAGGCGGAGGTCAATGATGCCAAACTCATAGTAGGTTCAAATCACTGCTTCTTATACTTCCTATTTTTGGGTTCTGACCTTTTGACTTGTATAGTGTTTCTGAAAAAGCCTATGAGGATGTACTTGAGTATATGGAAAATAAAATTTTCCCTATCAAAGAGACGTTTGTAACAGCTTGGATGTGTGTAAACCAAGATTTTGGAAAAAAAACAACATTTTGGGTTGAAGGGGCCCATGGAACTCTCAAACTATTCCTCACAAACTCTTTTGGAAACCTATTGGATTTTTGGAAAATCCTTGACAAAACAGTTTTGAATCAAATTAAATTGGTTCAAGCGTCACTTTATAACTCTTGAATTAAGTTAGGGACAGTTCTTCCACCTGAACTGTTACCATTGGTTTACAGATTTTCTGTAGAGGAAATTCATCTTATTAGGGAACAATTTCAGAAATTCATACTTGATCATGATGGAAAAGTGTGCACCAAGTCATATTCCAAGACTATGGGTTTGCCCTGTTCCCACCAAATAGATGACCGTCTAGCATTCAGAGGATCCGTGGTACCCAATGATGTTCATCCTCAGTGGAGTTTGGACTATGACCCTTGCAGTTCTATTTCTGTAATTTGGATTAAGTTGGATTGTTCAAATCACTATGTGATTAATGCTTGTTGATTAATGAATCCTAATTCACTAATGGTTGATCCTTTTGAATTTCTCCAGTGTGATGTCCATGAAATTCTAAGCATTCCTCATTTACGTGAAAAAGTGAATGCAATGATCTTGGAATCTCAAGATCATGAGCAAAGGGGCCTATTGAAGTATATCATTCAAAAGATTACAAAATATTGATTGAAGCCAAGACTTGAACCTAAAGTCTTACAATCAAGTAGGGGCAGGCCAAAATTGACAGATAGGCGGCAAGAACCATCTTGGTTTGAGCATGTTGGAAAAAACTCAAAGGGGGAAAAAAGGACTAGAAGGGCTCCAAGCAAGAAAAGACAAAAGATTTTAAGTCTTTTCTTTTGGGATATGTTCATTTTTTTGGTTTAATGAACTTAGTTACTAACTAATGATGAATTGTTAGTCAAAGTTGGCAGAATCTGAATCTGAATTTCATAGTTCAGAGAAGGAGACTGAAAGTGAATTGGGATCACTTAATTTGGAATCAGAATCCTCTTCAGAGCAAGAGAATTTGCAGTAAATCTCAACCAGAAGCTCATCTTTGGTGAGGATTCTTTGAATTGATCTGATTAAAGAAATCAATACTTAGTTAGTTTTCATGATAGGAACCAAACGTGAAAAACCTCAATCAAATACCACAGAAATCCCAAAAGTTCTTGGGTGAGGTTTGGGATCCAATTGGAGATGGTAATTGGGGATTTAGAGTCATTTCTAAATCTCTTGGTTATGAAGAAAATGGTTGGTTTAAAGTAAAGAAGGAAATGATTGAAACATTAGAGAAAGATAAAGCATGCTAAATTAAGATTCTTGGTGGTGCAAAGGAGGTTGGAAATATTAAACAAAGACTTAATGTTGAAGAAATCAATGAAAAGATTCCCTCCTAAAAATGGCTGGCTAAATTATTTATGGGTCAAATCATAGCAGACAAATATTCCAGACCTATATGTTTCATTTCATTTGAGTCATGTGACAATTATACTCCAATGAAAAATGGTGCTACTGATCAATCAGATCCAATGTTCATTTCCTTTGTAAACAATAACGACATGGTTATATTAGTACATGAGGGATAAATGATTCCAATCCGGCCCCTTGTAGCAAAACCATGTTCCTTAATTTCCAAAAAAGCCTCTGGTTGGGTTGATCATCTCAAAGATCAACCGCAAATTTATTCTAGATTTTAATGGACTTTTACTTCATTTCATCATTGGGTTTCTGTTTAATTGTAATTTTAATGCAGCTAACAAGTTATGTTAATATAAAGGGTTATCAAATTTTGAACATCATTATGTTGAGTGTTTTGAGTTGACATCATTATATTGATTTTTTTGAATGAGAGTTTAATGGTAAGTCAGTTCAACTTGTGTTGGGCTGATTCCATCACAAGCTTAACTTATGATAAGCTTGGGATGGGATCAGCTTAACACAAGTTGAACTTGTTTTTTTTTTTGGTGTTTTTACTTCAGGGCTTGTCAAAAGACTTGTATTTTTTTGGTACTTTTACATTAGGGCTGGTTAAAAGAATTCTTAAATTTTTGGCCCTTTTACTTTAGGGCTAGTCAAGTTGAACTTACTTTGGGGCTTGTCAAGTTACTTGTATTTTTTTTGGTGTTTTTAGTTTAGGGCTAGTCCAGTTACTTGTGTTTTCTTGATTCTTTTTACTTTGGGGCTAGTCCATTGGATAGTATCAGTTTTTTATTTATTTATTTATTTATTCATGTATTTTTTTTGTTTTTTTGTAACCAAAAAATTAACACTCTTTGATTTTTTGGTTGATTTCTGTTTTTTTGGAAGGTTTATTTAGTTCATGGGTTATGTTAGTACCCTTTCATTCCTTTTTTTTTGGCTCACCGTGGTCCAGTGGCATGTGGGATGCCACACAACTACATTTGAGCGGTGTACAACTCCACATGGCTTGAATTTAGTTGTGTGTAATTGCACACGCCAGCGGACTAGGCTGGGTTGGCAGCGCAACTCTTTGAGCCCTGGGGGTTGTACATGGCTTGTATTGGACCATTTTGCGTGCCACACAGCCCTATTCGAACTGTGTTAACGGCTCAATGAGCCATGAATTCAAAATTCCCCCAAAAATTATCATTGAAATTTTTCACCCCCACTATGAGCCTGGCACCAACTTGGGTTAGGTGGTGGAAGTTGTCCCCCTCATTTTTTTCTTCCAAATTTATACATTACTAAATATGTATATATATTTATTTTATTTTTAAAGCTTTTTTTTTCTTTTTTTCAATTTTGTTTTTCTTTATTTTTTTGTTTTTTGTGTATTTTTTCAAATTTTAAATAATTTAATTTGTAATTTTATTTACTAGAATTGTTTGGAAAGGCCAATTTTAAATTCACGGTTCCAGTCCTGTGGGAGTCTTGTAGGGCCCCTCAGCGCGTGGGGCCCATGCACTAATCCATATAATTTATAATTTATAATTTATTATTTTTATTATTTTTATTATTTTTATTATTTTTATTATTATTTATTATTTAGCATTCATTATTTATTATTTAGCATTTATTATTTATTATATATTATTTATTATTATTTATTATTTATTATTATTTATTATTTATTATTTATTATTTATTATTTATTATTTATTATTTATTATTTATTATTTATTATTTATTATTTATTATTTATTATTTATTATTTATTATTTATTATTTATTATTTATTATTTATTATTTATTATTTATTATTTATTATTTATTATTTATTATTTATTATTTATTATTTATTATTTATTATTTATTATTCATTATTTATTATTTATTATTTATTATTTATTATTTATTATTTATTATTTATTATTTATTATTTATTATTTATTATTTATTATTTATTATTTATTATTTATTATTTATTAATTATTATTTATTATTTATTATTTATTATTTATTATTTATTATTTATTATTTATTATTTATTATTTATTATTTATTATTTATTATTTATTATTTATTATTTATTATTTATTATTTATTATTTATTATTTATTATTTATTATTTATTATTTATTATTTATTATTTATTATTTATTATTTATTATTTATTATTTATTATTTATTATTTATTATTTATTATTTATTATTTATTATTTATTATTTATTATTTATTATTTATTATTTATTATTTATTATTTATTATTTATTATTTATTATTTATTATTTATTATTTATTATTTATTATTTATTATTTATTATTTATTATTTATTATTTATTATTTATTATTTATTATTTATTATTTATTATTTATTATTTATTATTTATTATTTATTATTTATTATTTATTATTTATTATTTATTATTTATTATTTATTATTTATTATTTATTATTTATTATTTATTATTTATTATTTATTATTTATTATTTATTATTTATTATTTATTATTTATTATTTATTATTTATTATTTATTATTTATTATTTATTATTTATTATTTATTATTTATTATTTATTATTTATTATTTATTATTTATTATTTATTATTTATTATTTATTATTTATTATTTATTATTTATTATTTATTATTTATTATTTATTATTTATTATTTATTATTTATTATTTATTATTTATTATTTATTATTTATTATTTATTATTTATTATTTATTATTTATTATTTATTATTTATTATTTATTATTTATTATTTATTATTTATTATTTATTATTTATTATTTATTATTTATTATTTATTATTTATTATTTATTATTTATTATTTTTTATTTATAATTTATAATTTATCATTTAAAATTTATAATTTATGATTTATAACTGATTATTTATTATGTATTTTTTATTGGAGGCTACACAACTTGATTTTAGTTTTTTAGCCTGTCACGCAAACCAAATGGGATGTATAGCGTGTCACATGGCCCATTTGAGTTTTATAGCTTGCCACACAGCCCATTGAGCCGTGTACACAGCTCTGTTAACGTGAATTTAACATTACCCATTTGTAAAAACACAACTAAATTCTTTCAATGATCCAGAGTTTGATTTTTATTTTTTTGTTTTTTGGAAATTTCATGTAAATTTGGATAAGAATATTGATTTTTCAACTGTATTACCAAATGGTTTCATATCTTTCCCAAGAAGTTTCTCTTAAGGGTTCCATGGGGCCTTGAAAAGGAGTAAATAGTCAGTTTTGTTTTCAATTCCACCTTTTGATAAACTTTGGAAAGAATATGGTTCCAGGAGCAGTGTTAAGAAATGGGACATATAATAGCAGAAGTTCTTGGACCTGCGGAAAAAAAATTTCCCCCCATTAAAGCACGCTTTCATTGAATGGGATTGAAAGCCTTTGATTTTCTTTATTTCAAATTTTTTGAATTCCCCTCCTGAAATAGATATATGTGGAATTTTTCTATTTTTTTGTATGTTTGGTACAAATTTATTTACATTCCATTAGAAATATTGACTTTTATTTGGAAAACTCTTTTTTTCATGTTTTTTTAATTATTCATGTACTGGATGATATTTTTGTTTGAATATTTCAGGATCTTTGAATTACCAGCAAGAAATAGGTATCTGTAGTGTTTTTTAGTTTTTGTTTATGTTTGGTGCAGAGGTATTTATGTTCCACTGGAAATATTCTATTTGGTGTTAAAAAAATGAATTATTATCATTTTTCTCCTTTTTCTTTCACATGGATGAATCTTTCTTCAAATCTGAGGTATGATTAGGATTCCTTGAAAAAACTGATATTTATAATGTTTTTACTTATTGAATTAACTCAATCAGTTTCCATATTTGAATTCTCCAAATATTTATTCCACAGAAACACCCCACAAGGGTTCTGGAGGGATTAAATCAGCCCCCCAGGGCCTCATTTCATGTTCTAATACCTTTTGGGGCCCAAAACTCCATCAAATGGTGTTTTCTCCCACCCCAGGAACCCCTTCAAACCTTTAAAAGGCTGCCCAAAATTGTGGGGTGGAAAGGCATGCCAAAAGGCTTCATTTTTAAAAAAAGAAAGCACTATGAAAATGCCAATAACACCTGTTGGCATCATTTTAGGAATTATTTTTCTCAATTGAAGTCTTTTGGCGCCATGTATGTAATTTTAGTAATTTTTTTGGTGTGATTCTGGCCTGGGACTTTAAATTTTTTGAAAGGAGTAGGTTTTTCAATCAGAAGGGTCTTTGCCTTGAGTTTTGCGGGGATCCTCTGATGCTTCATCTGTAGTAATCAATGATTTTAGAAATGAAGGGTCTCAATAATCATCCATTAAGGGGAAAAGAGTATTATAATGTTTTTTTTGAAGGAAATTTCATTCAAAAGGGGATACATCAGTCAAGATTTTTGAATTTTTGGATATCTTAATTCTATTGGAAGATGGAATCCATGCTATAAATTATTGACAATTGGAATCAAAAATAATAATAACAAAATCAAATCCAGGGGGATATGATCTTTGATTCCTCCTTTTTTTCTTAATGTATAACATTAATTTTCAACCAAAAGGAGTTAAATTTTTTGGATTGGGGGATTTACCAGTAAAAATATGGTAAGTTGTCTTCAAATCAAGTAAATAATGTGGATTCCAGTTTTCAAGGATAACAGAATTTTTTGCATCAAATTCCTGCCACTGCAAAGGCCTTTAACTAGTTGTTGAAATATTTTTAGGATTCTTGATTGTAGTTAAAATTGCTATTTCTGAAAAATAGTTTTATTGCATTTTTTAAAGGTTTTTCTTGCTTTTTTGGATTTCATTATTTTTGGAAATTTGGTTTCAGTGATTTTTTCACAAATTCTATTCCATTTTCAGGTAATTCAGATATAATTTCTTGATCAGAGGTACATTAATCCTTAATTTCAAAAGAGAAATATTTCTTTTACCAATCCAACTTGCATCAAATTGAGGGGATAAAAACATGTTTACTGAATCCATATATGATCATGAAAAATCATCTATTATCACATCTGGAAGGAGAATTTATAGGCCCACATAGATCCATGTTAATTAATCTGAGTGGATTAGTGGGATTTGAGAAATTTCTGGATAAAGAAGATATCATAATTTTGAAGTTTAGAAAATATGTGGAATAAATTTCATTCAGGTTTTAACAAACAAATAGTTGTTGCTTTCACAACCCTAGATTACCCATAGACAACTCAAAATGTCTTTTTTGGAATGGTTCACAACCCTTTTGTGTGGTCTGGGGCCCCCCACAACCCGCAGAGTTGTGAAAAGCTGTTCACAACTCAGATGGGTTGTGAGCTGGGTCACACAAACCATTATGAGTTGTGGTGTTCTGTTCACAACTTTTCATAACTCCAGGGTTGTGAGAAAAGAAAATTGAAATTAAAATCACAATAAATCAAAATAAATCAAAAATTGGTAATAAAAAAACCATTAAAAAACAAATACATCAAGAAAAGTAGAAAAATTGAAAAAATAATACAAGAAATCAAAGCAAAATTGTTAAAATTTCACAAATCCAGGGCCATGATTCATGACCCTATGAATAAATAAAAATAAACAATCAAAAATTCTAAAAAAAAAGAAAAAAAAATTCCCAAGACAAAATAAAAATGGGTGAATAAAAATTGAAAGTAACAATGTCCATAACAGAAAGCACTGAAATAAAATACAATACAATATAATGTTTGAAGAAAATCAAATAAAATACAAACATCTTATTGTATATCAAAAATAAATTGAATTGAATCAAAACAATATTTAGGCATATCATAGCTTTCATTGTTTGAATTCAATTGCAGAGCTGCATGATGAGGAAAGGTAGTGTGGAGGGAGTATTTTCTTCATTTTATTTTTTCCTGTAATTATGATTTGTGGTTGTATATACAAGGCCATTCTCCACAAGTGATGGGGTGATCTTATTGGATATTATCATCTTATCTTATTGGAACTTATTTTAAGAATCAGAATTGGTTGCTCTCTCCAAAATCTCAAGTGAACTTTTTGCAGAGCATGTCTAAAGAGTGTTTCAGAGTAGTTTCCTATTTCTTAGTATTGGATATTGGATAAAGAATGACAAAAGTAGGATGATTCCTGGACCAGAGAAGGATCTGAGCCGATAATTTTTTCTGTCCAATCTTTTGTGCCACACCAGACAAAACAAATTTTCAGTCCCTCAAAAGCCATCTTAGCTAAGTTTTTATTGATTTATGGAAGGTAGAAAGCCCAAACGTTGGTAAAACATTTTGGGGCTTTAAAAATATTAGACAATGTGAAAATGAAACACTGGTCTTTTAGAGAATTCTGGAAAAATTTAGATTCTGAAAACCCTCTCAAATTTTGGTTTGGTTAAAAAATCCTCCATTTCCTTCTTAATTTTCTGAAATGCTGTCACTTGCTAAGGTAACAATAAATTCCAGTCTGTGAATAAGGAGATATATTATTCAGTGGTGAAGTATCCATTAAGAATTAAGTGTATGTCAGAATGATCCTTTACAACTTTTGGATCTCTTTCTTTCCTGTATAATTCAATCCAAAATATTAAACCCCTTTTTGTTCCACAATAATTTGATGATTCTCTTCTCCTCCTTCAATACTCCTCTCTCTTATATTAAATACAAAAATGGAAAGAAAAAAACTGGAATAACCACTCCTAGTCTACCATCTGGAAATTTTCTGAAATCAACTGAGGCTGCCCTGCACCTTTTCTACCCCTTGTGCATCCTTGTTTTGTTGAGGGAGCCTCCCCTTCTTATGACTAAACTTTTCTCCAACTACTTTCCTACACCAAGGTAGAACCTGTTAGGATGAGCTCAATGAATACATCTGTACGCGTCCGCGGAAGTTCGTGTGACATGTCTGTATCATCTGGGTTCTCTCACACCACGGGATGACCCGGGTGACCTCTTGTCTTACTTTGTCTTGACTCCTCTCTTTCTTCATCGTTGTTTGATTATCAATGATTATCTTTTCATTATTTCTTTCTATCTTTTTCTTTTTATCTTTTTATCTTTCCTTTTTATGACCTTGCTCGCCTCTGCTCGCTCTATGAACCTGCTTCGACTCAAATCTATCTCCACTCAACTCTTGCACCCGATCTATCTCTTCGTGAACTAACTCATGCCTGGTAAGAGTATAATCCCCAAGAACCTCTTAGCATGATCTCTCTGACAACTCCATTGGATTTGTAGTCATCAATCGTCTACGTCTAAGCCCAATTATCTGCGTCTAAACTCTTCCCACTCTATAAACTCCCTACGCTGTCTGATCTCTGCCTCATTTGAAATAACTCAAAGCTGTTGGTTTTCTCATCTTTTCTTTTCTTTTGTTTCTCATTTCTTATATGATTTGTCAAAAGTCTAACCCGTTGTCCTCAGTCTGCTGGTTCTATGTTCTAAGAAATTTAGTTGAAATCTTATCACGGTTAAAAGCCAAAGGACAACTCTGCACCATCAAGAATGAACGAACCAGCGGGAGCAAACGACTATTTCCATCAAGTTGCTCTCAAAGCTTCCGTCAATGCTATTCCCCCACTCAACGAGGATAACTACTCAATCTGGCGTGATAAAATGTTAATGTTATTCGACCTCAAGGATATCAAGGATCTCATGACCAAAGATGTAGGACAAATACCTATCAGACAAGACCAAGAAATCCGAGCAATCATCCTCTCCAAACTTGACACTACCACTCATGCTAATGTAGTTAATACCACGAACATCACGTCCTCCAAACTACTGTGGAACGAAATCACCCGTAGATTCGCCTCATCCAAGACTGCAAACAGAGCACAAATTTTCAATCAATTCCTTCACGCTCCATTTAATGAACTTGCTATAGAAGGCTTTATAACGGACATTCGAAAATCCCTTACTCGGATGGCGGATGTAGGAATAGATCTACCGAGTGATATAGTAGCCTATTTAATACTCTTCAAGTTTCCACCAACACTAGAAAATTTGAAGCAACAAATTATGCACGGCGAGAAGTTTATAACCGTAGATGTTGTGTTTAACCACTTAACCCAATACAATAATGAGCGCAAAGCACAGATCAAGACAGGAAAATCTACCACCGATGTCTCACTGGTTACTTTCAAGAACAAATCCGACAAAGAAGAAAGGAAGATCCGGATTAGATGTAAAGAAGGCTTCCACAATCCAAATGCCCCACACCCGGAATCTTCATGTTTTCATCTCCATCCCCAAATTGCTCCCGTATGGTGGGTTGAACAGCAAAATGAGTGGAAGAACAAGATGAAAAAGACGCCTAAAATCAATTATCATGCTCTATTAACTCTTTGGATTAATGCAGATAATACACCTAATCTTCTCCTCGATTCTGGTGCGAATATACATATCTTTAACGATCTCAAGTATTTTTCCTCCATTGATCTACAGGAGGAACCTGAAGAAATTAAAACTGGAAAGTTAGAAGCAAGTCTCAAAATACGAGGAACCGGTACTGTTCAGCTCGAGTGGAAGGATTCTGTCATTACACTCAAAGGATGTGTGTACGTTCCAGAGATTGTTGTTAATTTGATTAGTCCCGGCCTTCTGGCGAAGAAGGGTTGTGGTCTCTCTCAAAAACGGGATCAATTTGTCATCACTTGAGGTAACAAAATGGTGCTTAGAGGTTTAATTCGAGATAACTTATCCATAATAGAGAAGCCTCAAAGTACTGGAAATAACCTGTTGGTCAACATCTCTAATCAACCATCTACCGCCACGTTGACTCAATCTCAGTCGCTGTTGGATCTCCATAAAACATATGGACACGCATCAATATTGACACTCAAACCAATTCTCAAAGATCGCTTCTCGAAGGATGAATTGGACAAGTTCCAATGCAATGGCTGCATAAGAAGCAAAATCACGCGAGCTCCGTTCTCAAATACCTCGTCACCCTCTTCAAAACCTCTTGAACGAATTCATCTAGACCTGATCGGACAGATCACTCCTCAATCTAAAGCTGGACATAAATACGTCCTGACTCTCGTGGACAACTTTACGGGCTATCTGGCAGCTTTTCCCCTTCAATCCAAAGAAGAAACCCCCGGTGTCATTATCCAGATTCTAGAAACAGTGTTCAAACGACTGAATTATTATCCCTCCGAAATATTTTCAGACAAAGGAACAGAGTTCACGAACACCACCCTGAAAGATTTTGCCAAGAACAAACACATCAAACTCCTAACATCGGAACCATACCATTCTCAGCATAACGGTCGAGCCAAGCGAGCCAACCGGACAATCATTGAATCAGCCCGTGCAACGTTCTCCTTGTCTTGATTGAATAAATGTTATTGGCATATTGTGGTTCGAAGCTGTTGCTTCATGCTCAACCAGGTCCCTAGGGAAGGTAATGACCGATCCCCTTGGGAACTTATGTTCAGCAAGAAGCTCCCTACTCATTATCTCAAACTTGTAGGATCATCTGTCATCTACTTAGCAAATAAGCTCCAAAAAGGAAGAAAGTTCGACGAGAAAGGACTAGAAGGAATTTTAGTCGGGTTCAATCCAGTTTTTCATTCTTATTTGATCCTCAACTCATCCGGTGCTATTGTGGAAACTAAACATGTACAGTTCCTCAAGAATCCACTTCACGACTTTCCTCTCCTGGAATTGCCTGGGATTGATCTTTTCACCCAACCTAACATAGAGTCTAAAGAACCCATCTTCTCATCATTTGAAAAGAAATATAACTTCCGAGAACCCCACAAAAATCTCTCCAAATTTGACTCAGACCAAGACGACTCCATATCAATAGACTCTCCATCTTCAGACCACTCTCCTCTGCCGTTGTAAGACTCCAAACGGTGCTAAGCTGTGGCAGTTCTGTGGAGGGGAAAGGTGCTGTTTAGGCTGCCCTCCTAGGAGTTACAATAATATTTAAATGTAACCGGAATCAAGGTCCAGAACCTTATGGATGAGAAATCAAAGTAAGGGAAGAGGATAAGAGTTGTCGGTAGCGATGGAAAAAACACTATCTGAGGCAAGATGGTGCAGGTAAAGACTTGAACAAATAAGTCAAGGTTTGTTCAGAGTTCAATAAAACAAGGCAGTTGTAAGTAACAACGCCCACAAGCTAATAACTCTGGTCGTCAGCAGCTGATTAGGAAAGATCAACTCAATCCCAACCAACCTCCAGGTTCTCAATGAACCTGCCCAACTCTCTGCAATCAAGCGCTTGAAGGGTACCAGATAACTGTGGGAGGCTGAACAAAACAAAAGCAATTTGTTTATGAAGCTCTAGAAGCAAATCAATAACAAATTTGAGCAAGAATATCCCAACACTTCTCAAGGAACTCAAGAATAGCGTGGCAAAATTCAACCTCAAAGAAGAAGGGAGGTATAACACTCCAGGTTTTAAGCTTAATAAAACCTCTTCAATCAAACGTGATTGGCTCCAGAAAGATGATCAAGGAGAGATCAAGACCAGTATGGTCGGAAAAAGGGATCAGAGTGGTATAACACACTCAAGAATTCAGGCAGACAGGAATTCTTCTTCAAACAGCAAGGCTATTGGTTGGTGATAAGGATCAAGGTCACAAAGGACAGAGTTTGAGTATGGAGGCTCAAAGGATCAAGGGGCAATCATAGATATACCCGGATAATTTGCTCAGATAAGTGGGGAAGGATGCCCACGGATAAATTGCTTATGATGATGGTCTCATTGGATGGATTGGATTCTCTGATGCTCTGATATATGCTGGGCCAAAAGGCAGGGGAGAGCCCCTCCTTTTATAGACATGAGGCCCTGTAAACTATGTACAAGTGATACTACAAATAGGTGCGGAAAAATGAAAAAAAAAAAATTACATGAGAGGAAAAAGAGATGTCACCTGCGTCAAGAATGACCGCGGGCAACCAGATGGACACCCGCGACAGCGGTTGCGGGTGTCAACAACGGTTGTTGTCGCCCAATCGGCGGCAACAATGGGGTGAAAGTTCCGACGGCCGCAAGCGGTCGCTCGCGGTTGTCGGTCGGATTGGATGATGGGCGAGGAGGTGGTAGAGTGGATCGGTTGTGGAAGAGGGAGGATAATGACTGCCACTAGTGGCTGATGGACTGGTGGGGGGATGATCGATTGAGTTGAGTAACTCGATTTTGGTTTTGGTTTGGGATTTTTCGATTGGTGATCACCCTCGGTCGATCCTGAGAGCGTTGGGAAGATTGATGGCAAGGAAGGTTTGAGTTGAGGGTCAGGTTGGAGATGAAACCGAAGGAGATGGATTGACGGATATCGTTTTGGGAGGATTTCGTAGGGGGGAGTGGGTGTTTGTTGGATCGGAAGAAGGAAGGATGATGATTGGTTGACTGGAGAGGAAGTTGTTGTTGTTGATGGTGGGATCGTGGGTGGTGGTAGGATGGATGAGCAGATTGGTGGTGGATGGGATTGTCGAAAGTGGTTCGACGATCGCTCGCGTCGCCAAAAGTCAGGGCCGCGAGCGCAACAAGTGGCAGTTGAACATAGGAAGAGGGGAGCGAAGCAGAGAGACAGGCAAGAGGCCTGTCCTAGACCGCTAGGACAGGGAGGAGTTGAGAGATGGGGGGAAATGAAGGTAACCATAGGGGTACAACTGAAATCCGATTTTTTTTTTTTTTTTTTTTTCCGTGGTGTCCCGGATTGGTCACCACATCTCTCCCCAACTTACAGACTGTCCCTAGTCTGCATCTAAAATTTGAAGGGATTAAAAAAAGCAGGGAACAAAGAAATTGAAGCAAAGATTGGCCATTTCTTGATCTTGAGAGCAACTGAGGAGTTGAAGAAAATATCTTGATTCTTCCAAATGAGCCCTAGAAGCGGCAGGAATAGAACAAGGAGAGCGTCCCAGGTGCTCACATATGTGGCATACAGTAGAGTTTTACAACAAAAACGCAGCAAATGACCCTGGTGGTGCACAATTGGGAGGACTTACTTCTGAGATAAGTTGCCCCCGTGACAAGAAACTTCTTTACTTGATCAGCAGAGAACCTTCTGGCCAACCGAGTACCATCCAGCTCCTCCAAAACATAAGATCCACCCCTAACTTGATGAACCACTTGGTAAGGGCCATTCCAACGATTAGAGAAAAGCTTGCCCCACTGGGTCTCCAAAGATTGATTATAAGCTAAAACTAGGTCACCAGGGTTCAAGGGCTCCCTGATTTGATCAGAGTGCTTGTCCTCCCAATACTTGACGGATTTTGCTCTGGACTCCATCATTTTTTGATAAGCTTCTTCACGAACGTCTTCACTTCCCTCCAGTTGCTTGGATCTAGCAACTAACAGATCAGTGGTTGAGGACACCTCTTCCCAAGAGATACCCAAGAAAGATTCCATTTCCAGATCCAAAGGAAGGACTGCTCTTTGACCAAAGATGATTTCATAAGGTGAGTAGCCAGTAGTCCTTTTGGTTGAGATTCGATCAGAGAAGAGAACAAGAGGAAGGAATTTGCAACAATTCTTGCCACTTTCACCAGCCAGTTTAACCAGTGCAGCCTTCAAAGGGGCATGGCCTTGTTCCACCATGCCTTGGCCTTCAGGATAATAAGGGGTAGTAACTCTATGTTGTCCAGGAAGGGATTGAATCATTTCAGCAAGCTTGCCCCCAAATTCAGAGCTACCATCAGTAGAGTAAGATCAAGCCAGGCCATAAGGCATTGTCCAGGTCTTGTAGAGGAAAGCTGCCACTGATTCAGAGCTAAGTTTCTTAAGAAATTTTGCTTCAACCCATCCGGAAAAATCATCTCTAGCCACAATGAGGTACTTAGCACCACCTTCCTTAATATGAACCACATCCATAGCAATCCTTCCAAAGACAGTGGACTCCCCAGTAGGATAACAAATTTCAGCTGGGCGCCTAAGATCACGTTTTTGACAAACTTCACAACTCTTGCACCATTGGGAGACGGATTTCTTCAAAGATGGCCACCAGAACTGTTCAGATAGTCGTCGATAAGTTTCAGTTTCCCCACAATGACCAAGGCCTTCATGGAGACTTTCAAGGATAGAATCTTGTTTAGAGGGAATAGTAACAACAATAAGAGCACAAGGATTGCCCCTCTTCATAAGTCTAGAGCCTTGAACAAAAAAATTAGAAGACTTTTGTTTAAGAGATTGAAATTCTTTAGCAGAGAGATCAGGAGGTTTTTGAAGAGTTGAAAGGTACTGCTCTAATTTAAACCAGAAGCCTTGTTGAAAGCCAGAATAATTTTGAGAAGAAAAAGAGAAAATAGGTTGAATTAAAGGTTCCTCTTCATTGAAATTGGTTCCAACATCAGATTCGTTGTCCCCAAGAGGTTGTTGAGATAAACCGTCAGGCATGGTGAAAGATTTCCCCGGCCTGTGAACAATATCAAAAGAGAAAAGCTGGATAAAGGCTACCCAACGAGTCATAGGAGCATTGGGAAGACTGGGAGCGTTGATCATTTCAATGATGGATCAAGCATCAACTTGCAATTTGAAAGGTTGGCCCCAGAGAACGGTTTGAAGTTTCTTCATCATTCGAGCCACACCGCAGAGTTCCAATTTGGGCTGGGAGTATCTAGATTCTACATCTGAAAACAAAAAAGATTCATAAAGAGCAGGACGGTCCCAACCATTTTCATCTTCCTGAGTAAGGACGGCCCCAACAGATTGATAACTAGAATCGACAGCCAGCTTGATCTTGCCAGCTCCAGGCCCATAAGAGATCTTTTTCAAAACTATGTCTTTACCAAATATCCTTTTGAGTAGCTGGAAAGCACATTCACAATCTCGGGTCCAAATCCATTCAGCATCTTCTCTGGTTAGACAACGCAAGGGTGCACAGATTTTGGATAAAGATGGGATAAAGATTCTAACATAAGTGACAACACCTAGAAAGCCCCTAACTTCAGTTGGATTGATTGGGGTAGGCCAAGAGATGATCTTGTTGAATTTGGCTGGTGCCATCCTTCTTCCCTCCTTGCAGACCACATGACTAACAATTTCCAGAGCAGGGACACAAGCCGCCAGTTTGGATCCAGAGACAGTAAGGCCAGATTCCTCAATTTGAAACAGAATCCTCTCCAAGGTAGTAGCATATTCCCAAATAAAACGACAAACTCCTGAATGCCAAGGTAAGAGCTCATTATCATAGTCAGATACTGGACCTTTAATTCCTCCATCGTCAATAAAGATACCAGCATGATCAGGGATTTCATCCTGGAGGATCCACATCATCTGAGCCTGATAGACTGCAACCGAGTTGGTGGCTCCTTGAGGCAATCGAGTAAGTTGAAATTGACCAAGAGGAGTATTGAAAGTTGTGAGAGGACGAGAAATAGGATGTAAGGATCGTTTGCCATAGCCACCCATAATATCCCCTAGACCATAGCAAGCTCTTCCCGCAAAGGATTCAACAAATTCTTCAGTAGCAGGAGGGATACCAGAGTCTTTAATAGTAACTTTATTAAGAGGTTGAAGATCATGAACTATTCTAAGTTTACCTTTACTCTTGAGGACACAGAAGACGGGGCTGGAGTAACTAGAAGTTGACTGTTCATACAGGCCAGTTCAAACTCGTTCCCGGACCAACTTGATAAATTTGTCAACATTAGCAGCAGGGATAGGGATCCTTTTCTTTTGCCAAGGATCATGTTCAACTACAGGGATGATATAAGGGAGGCCATAGGATTCCCGCAAGAGACCTCTCTCTTCTTCACAGAAAGCAATAGATTTTTCTCTTAGAGATAAGACATTTTTGATTAAATTTAACTCATCAGCAAGAAGCCATCCATCTGGACCAAAGTTGACCACCTTCAGACGTTCTTCAGTGACCCGTCCATTAGGCACAAAGGGACCAGTAAGAGATTGAGGAAGACCACAGTAAGGATCGCGAGATAGAGGAGGACGCATAAGGGGAGGATTGAGGTTGAGAGGCATAGGCTGGTTGACTGGTTGGATCTTCATAGCAACTGGTTTATACTTAGTGGCAAAAGAGAGAAGTTCTTGTTTCCTCCAAGAGTTGACCAGAGAGACTTGATTACGTAAGCTGATTCCAAGTTCCAACATCTTCCAAGTCCGATGTTCTGCAATATCCTTGAAGGGTGCCTTTTCCATAAAAGGAGAACCAGGAGATAATATGTTGCTCACATGTGTGGCACAAGGTAGGGTTTTGAAAATGACAGTAAAAGATTGCCCTGGCAGTGCACAATTGGGAGGACTTACTTGTACCCCAAATTGCCTCCACTGAAGCCCATATTCCTTCATACCAAAACCACCAAAAACGGAATTGCAATTTGGATCTAGTTTAGACTCATTGCGGAGATTCAAACCGGAACTGAGAGAAGCTTGATCAGACTCAAAAGTAGAAGAAAAAGAAGACACAACAGATCCAGAGAGAGAAGGAGATGGAGAAGAAATATTTTTGGATTTTTCTATTTTGATATGTTTTTGTTTTTTAATATTCTTGAGCTCAGAAGAGAATGATGAAAGGAATGAAAAATAAGCCTGAGGGATGGGAGTTGACCCTTGAGTTGCAGTCTGAGGCTGAAAAGAACTACAACTATTAGTAGGATCAACTATTCCCCTAAAAAATGAGAGGAACTAGAGTTATCCTTCTGCTTCCCCTTAAAAGATGATTTGGGAGAATGACCAGGAAAATCTCTTTCCCAACGATCAGAATCCAAAGAGCAAAGAGGAAATTCAATTTTCCTGCCATCAGCATCAGGGAGAAGAATTCTCTCCCCAACTTGATCAGAAAACATCAGGGTTGCACCAAAGTCCATTAAGAAGGGTCGTCCCAAGATCATAGGACTGTCCAAACGAGTGATCCAAAAGTGGCAGGTTCCAAAAATATTTTGACCAATCCTGACCGGTACATCTTCAGCAATACCAACCAGTTCACAAGCTTGATTTCCTATCCCATACACTGCAGAGTTGAAGCTGACCCTAGGACTAAGTTTGAGCTTGCAGGCCATAGCATCCAAGATTAAGTTAAGCTGAGATCCAGAATCCACAAGAGGAGAAACAGTTTTAGCTGAGTCACCAAGATAACAAGGAAGAAATCCAAGGGGAAAGGAATAAAGGTTGGATTCTATAGAAGGACTGGTTCCACCAGAGTCCTCCATTAAAGTGCCAGAGGAGACTTTGAGTTCTTCAGGGTCAATTTCCACACGTCAACGAGAGACCCATTTCTTCATTCCTTCAGCAACAGATGGAGAGATTGATAGGAGTTCAGCCACAGATAGATCAGGAATTTTGAGATCAGAATTTTTTTTTTAATACTCCCTCCACAGCATTGGGGTGATCCTTGGAGATGCCCCTTTCAAATCAAACTTTGGGCTGGGTGGAGGGAGGAAGTTCAGGTGACGCAGAATCTAAGATAGGATTAGAAGGTTGAGGTGAGGGAGAAGGATCAGGGTGATCTGGGAACCTTTCCATGAGTGGTTCCTTTTCCACCTCCATGTCTTCTACATCAGAGGAAGGAGGCTCGAGTGATGATCGACGTTTAACGGGTTTTTGAAGGATTGAAGTTGGCAAGGAAGGAGCCTTATGAGGTTTAGGTTCCTCATGTCGTTTCCTGGCTGGATCAGATTGATAAGTAGTCCCAGCAAGACTAGAGGAAGAAATGGCTGGAGGATACCAAGGTTGGAGGGTACCACAGGATGATCGAAATTCAAAGGAAGCAAGAGATGCTTTCACAGGAGGTGATGGCTGGTAAGAGGCCACCACATGTCGGATAGGACGAGACGAGTCAAAAGGGATTAGGGCACCATTAGGGAGGAAGTAATTGTTCCCCCTCTGCTCTACCAACTTTTCCTTTAAGTCCTTCTGAAGTTCTTGGCATCGTCCGGTTCCATGGCCTTCCCTATGACAGTAGTAACAGACCAGAGTTGATTTAGGGACAGAAGAAGGAGTTTTAGGAGTAGCTAGCAAAGAAATCTTTTGATCTATTTTTTTCTCAAAGGCTCTAAGTAACTTGGTGATTTCATCTATAGTAGTTGGTTCTTGATTGGAATTAGGATCTGCTTTAGGCCTACGATCTGCCTCCATTTTAATCATAATATCGTTTGACTCTTTAAAAGAAGGAGCATGGACTGGTTCAGTAGTTCTAGGCTTTTCAAAGGTAAGAGCAGTTTGACCTTTCATGACTTTATCCACAGTACTCCTAAGGGTGAGAAAAACAGGAAGCTTGAATTGATTATCCCTGGTGGTAATCATGGATCCAGATTTGACCAGTTCTTCTTTAATCCTTTCCTGCACAGCCGACGAAAAAGATTGGAAGAACTTTGCTTGAATTTCGTCCACCGTGTCAATGTGATCGTTTCGGATAAGATAGTTTTGAATGGGATCCCAAGACTTTCTAAAAATCTGATAGTCAGAGGCTGAAGAAATACCACCATTGGAGATCCACTGAGAAACCAGAGCATCCAAATCCTGCAGAGTAAACCTAGCCACATCTATTTTACCCCAGTATGCCAACATAGCCTCCCTGAGAAGCGTCCAGTTGTGGGATTCAAATCCCTCAAAAGACTCGATTACCTCCATAACTTCATCAGAGGAGATAAAGAATCGCAACTGATAAGCCATATCGAATTCACTAGCTCCATCCACTTCAGCAGCCATTTCGTAGGAGTCCAAGAATCGCTCAACATTTGTACCGTTGAAGCCTAAGTTCTTGTTCTGAGGTTTGATCTTTACCATCTTAGGTTGGACAGGGGTGGTTGGAGTAGCGGAAGATGCCATATCGAATAACAGAGTTCCTAGGGGATCCAAAGAGCAGATTTCCAAAGTGGCTCACAAGTGTGGCAAGAGTAGGGTTTCGCCAAAATAAACAAGTATCTTGCCCAAGCAGTGCACAAATTGGGAGGACTTACTTCTAGGATAAGTTGCCTCCACGGATCAGATTTGAGAAGAGAGAAAAAAAAGAAAAAAAATCGGATTTCGAGGTTGATTTTAAATGTCTTGGAACTGTAAATCCCAAGGTTGCTGGTTCGATCCCGGCCCGGGGGACCAAATGTAAGACTCCAAACGGTGCTAAGCCGTGTCAGTTCTGTGGAGGGGAAAGGTGCTGTTTAGGCTGCCCTCCTAGGAGTTACAATAATATTTAAATGTAACCGGAATCAAGGTCCAGAACCTTATGGATGAGAAATCAAAGTAAGGGAAGAGGATAAGAGTTGTCGGTAGCAATGGAAACAACACTATCTGAGGCAAGATGGTGCAGGTAAAGAATTGAACAAATAAGTCAAGGTTTGTTCAGAGTTCAATAGAACAAGGCAGTTGTAAGTAACAACGCCCACAAGCTAATAACTCTGGTCGTCAGCAGCTGATTAGGAAAGATCAACTCAATCCCAACCAACCTCCAGGTTCTCAATGAACCTGCCCAACTCTCTGCAATCAAGCGCTTGAAGGGTACCAGATAATTGTGGGAGGCTGAATAAAACAAAAGCAATTTGCTTATGAAGCTCTAGAAGCAAATCAATAACAAATTTGAGCAAGAATATCCCAACACTTCTCAAGGAACTCAAGAAAAGCGTGGCAAAATTCAACCTCAAAGAAGAAGGGAGGTATAACACTCCAGGTTTTAAGCTTAATAAAACCTCTTCAATCAAACGTGATTGGCTCCAGAAAGATGATCAAGGAGAGATCAAGACCAGTATGGTCGGAAAAAGGGATCAGAGTGGTATAACACACTCAAGAATTCAGGCAGACAGGAATTCTTCTTCAACCAGCAAGGCTATTGGTTGGTGATAAGGATCAAGGTCACAGAGGACAGAGTTTGAGTATGGAGGCTCAAAGGATCAAGGGGCAATCATAGATATACCCGGATAATTTGCTCAGATAAGTGGGGAAGGATGCCCACGGATAAATTGCTTATGATGATGGTCTCATTGGATGGATTGGATTCTATGATGCTCTGATATATGCTGGGCCAAAAGGCAGGGGAGAGCCCCTCCTTTTATAGACATGAGGCCCTGTAAACTATGTACAAGTGATACTACAAATAGGTGCGGAAAAATGAAAAAAAAAAAAAAATTACATGAGAGGAAAAAGAGATGTCGCCCGCGGGCAACCAGATGGACACCCGCGACAGCGGTCGCGGGTGTCAACAACGGTTGTCGTTGCCCGATTGGCGGCGACAACGGGGTGAAAGTTCCGATGGCCGCAAGCGGTCGCTCGCGGTTGTTGGTCGGATTGGATGATGGGCGAGGAGGAGGTAGAGTGGATCGGTTGTGGAAGAGGGAGGATAATGACTGCCACTAGTGGCTGATGGACTGGTGGGGGGATGATCGATTGAGTTGAGTAACTCGATTTTGGTTTTGGTTTGGGATTTTTCTATTGGTGATCACCCTCGGTCGATCCTGAGAGCATTGGGAAGATTGATGGCAAGGAAGGTTTGAGTTGAGGGTTGGGTTGGAGATGAAACCAAAGGAGATGGATTGACGGATATTGTTTTGGGAGGATTTCATAGGGAGGAGTGGGTGGTTGTTGGATCGGAAGAAGGAAGGATGATGATTGGTTGACTGGAGAGGAAGTTGTTGTTGTTGATGGTGGGATTGTGGGTGGTGGTATGATGGATGAGCAGATCGGTGGTGGATGGGATTGTCAAAAGTGGTTTGACGATTGCTCGCGTTGCCAAAAGTCAGGTCCGCGAGCACGACAAGTGGGAGTTGAACATAGGAAGAGGGGAGCAAAGCGGAGAGACAGGCAAGAGGCCTGTCCTAGACTGCTAGGACAGGGAGGAGTTGAGAGATGGGGGGAAATGAAGGTAACCATAGGGGTACAACTGAAATCCGATTTTTTTTTTTTTTTTTTTTTTTTTTCCGTGGTGTCCCAGATTGGTCACCACACCGTCGCCAGTTTCTGATCCCCCTATTCAAACCATCACTCAACCTGATCCTCCTATCCAAGCCATCTCTCAACAACCCAGAAGGGAGGTGAGGAAACCCCAATAATATGGTTTCCACCACTATTATGAGCCCCCTTCTTACAAGGCTGCTCAAAAGTGCTCTGAATGGCCGAAATGGAAGATAGCCTCTGAAGATGAATTAAACTCTATAGAATTACAAGATGTCTGGGAGGAGTATTATGGCACTCCCGACAATATATTAAATACAACATGGGTCTTTAAAGTGAAAGAAAACTGCCACGGAGATCCTGTTAAATACAAAGCTCGACTTTGTGTTCAAGGTTTCGATCAAGTCCTTGGAATCGATTATAACAAGACTTGGGCACCGACTGGAAATCTTGGTTCACTTCGCGTCGCTCTCATCTACGGCCTGAAGAATAAGATGAAACTAACTCAATTCGACGTAAAGGGCGCATTTCTTCATGCTCCCATAGACAAGACTGTTATCATAAGAACTCCGGAAGGATCAACCAGGAAATTGCCCTATCTAAAACTTAAGAAATCACTCTACGGGTTGAAACAATCGCCCAAAAATTGGTATGAAACTTTAACCTCGTGGATCAAGACTCAGGGATATCACAAATCGACCAGTGATCCATGCTTATATCTAAACTCCAAGACGGGTGAAGTTCTTTACTTTCACGTGGATGATATCATCCAAGTAGGTAACTCTAACCACTTTGAGATCAGTTTTCTCAAACAATTTAAAAACTCGTCCTGCCATCCCCCAAACACCATTCTTGGGATGCTCATGCAGATTGAAAATGATAGGATTCTCCTGAGTCAACCCAACCACATCAAAAAGGGTCTGGAAGAACTCGGCCTGACTTTGTGCAAAGATGCTCATACCCCACTGACGCAGAATTTAAACCTCGAACCTGCCTCCGATTCCGATCATGCCAAATTTTGCCAACTTAATATTAATTACAGATCAGCAATTGGCCTTCTCAACCACTTGGCCCACTACTCTCGACCGGATATTTCCTACTCTGTGTCTAGTCTGGCCAGATTTAATACAAAACCCGGCATGACTCACTGGAGGGAAGTCAAAAAGGTATGGAAATATTTAAAAACCACTAAACATCTCAAACTTGTAATCAAATATGAACCAGGCCAAGAGATGCTCTCCAGCTTCAGCGATGCGACTTGGGGAGATGATCCAACCTTTCATAAATCCCAAACTGGATACATTGTTCTTCACTACGGTAGTCCAGTCATCTGGAACTCCACTCGACAAAGAAACATCACCTACTTGTCTACCAAATCAGAATTGAATGCATTACTCAATTGCTACCTCAAAGTTAAATGGATTAAACATCTCATCAGTGAGATTCATCAAGTTTCAGAACCCAAGCCTACTCTACACATAGATAACAAAGGATTGGACAATAAGATCAAGCGGTTTGGCTCACATTCAAAGTCTAGACACATAGATATTAAAACCAAAGGTTTACGTGAAGATTATGGAAACAATGAGTTCAACCTAGTTCTAATTCAAAGTCATGCCATGATCGCAGATTCCCTCACAAAATCTTCCTCATCAACTTCCCTGCAACTTCTCCAAAATACAATCTACGACAAGACACATCAATGAACTTCAGGATTACACTCTCACCAGTCACGGGGAGTGTTAGGATGAGCTCAATGAATACATCTGTACGCGTCCGCGGAAGTTCGTGTGACATTTCTGTATCATCTGGGTCCTCTCACACCACGGGACAACCCGGGTGACCTCTTGTCTTACTTTTTCTTGACTCCTCTCTTTCTTCATCGTCGTTTGATTATCAATGATTATCTTTTCATTATTTCTTTCTATCTTTTTCTTTTTATCTTTTTATCTTTCCTTTTTATGACCTTGCTCGCCTCTGCTCGCTCTATGAACCTGCTTCGACTCAAATCTATCTCCACTCAACTCTTGCACCCGATCTATCTCTTCTTGAACTAACTCATGCCTGGTAAGAGTATAATCCCCAAGAACCTCTTAGCACGATCTCTCTGACAACTCCATTGGATTTGTAGTCATCAATTGTCTACATCTAAGCCCAATTATCTGCGTCTAAACTCTTCCCACTCTATAAACTCCCTACGCTGTCTGATCTCTGCCTCATTTGAAATAACTCAAAGCTGTTGGTTTTCTCATCTTTTCTTTTCTTTTGTTTCTCATTTCTTATATGAAGTGTCAAAAGTCTAACCCGTTGTCCTCAGTCTTCTGGTTCTATGTTCTAAGAAATTTAGTTGAAATCTTATCAGAACCCCTATTTTTCATTCATATCTTGCATCCTTAAACATTTTCCATGGTAACCTCCTGTAAAATCCCCTACAACTGCCAACTTTTCCTTTGGCCCCTTGACTTCATCCCACTCATGGTCCCTAATATGACTTTCCCAATCTTTTCCCACCCTATTTTCTTGATTTCTTTTCCAAAAAGTTTCTGTATTATTGTTTTCTGCATTTATTAAGCAACACATTTGGCCTTTAATACTTTCCAACCTCTTCCCTTCATCTGAATTCTGTAACCTATGCAATCTATTGTACCTCAACCAATTGGCTTTCTGCTTCTGGAAAATTGCACTGTGTGATTTTCTCATTTTCTGGTTCTTTGTTTATTTATTTTTGGCTCTGGTTCTATTCCTATTTTTCCTGAGGCTCATCCCTGGTTGTGATCCACTTTCTGTCTGATTTCTTGAAAATACCACCATGGTTTTCATAATTTCTAAACCCAGGAAATAATTCAGTTCCTTGCAGGTCCTTGGCACTTACAAAATTTAAATATTATTTTTTTGAAGGCCTCTTTGAAGACCTTTCTTAGGAATTATAAACCCAAGGTATTTTTCAATTTTAAAAAATAATTCAAATTTATCCAAGGAATCCAAAGATGAATACTTGCATTTTTTGGATAATGAAATGTGCAGATATGCAACATGCTATTCCAAATTGTTTTTTTAGAAATCAGGATTTCATCAATAGAAACAAAAAAAGATATCCAATAATTTCCTTAAGCAGTATTGGCTAACCCACTTGAATATAGAAGGAGATTTTTTCCAAACCAAAAGCATAGAATTATATTTAAAGACTCCCCAGGGGATCCTGGATGAAGTCTTACACTTTTTTCCAGGAGCCACTTTTAGAAGTTTAAAAGATGACTTAGAATATTTTTTGGAGAGAAATTTGAAACCTTCCAAATTAAGGAGAGAGGATGGTCCAGACAGAAAACCTTGGCATTTGGCGCTATTTTGCCCCAAATTGGCCAAAAGTGTCATTCACAAATTGGGCAACACCAGGGGGTTGGGTACTACTCATTCACAACTCATTTGGGTTTCAAAAAATGGCTCACAATCCAAATGAAATGGGAACAAGTGTATGGACCCCCTGGGGGTTTCATGTGTTGTGAAAAGTTTTTTTCACGACTCTTTCAGCCATGAACTTAGATTCACAAATCAAATGGGTTGTGAACAGCGTTTCACCCCATTTCAAAACACAGGTTCATGAATTTAACACTGGCCTTCTTTATTTGATTCAGTTAATTTTTCTGGTAGGAGATGTCCAATTTTGACTTGGGTTTCTGGCATTGATCTGGTTTGATATTTTGATTCATTTTTTTGAATATTTGGTGCTTATTTTTTTTCATGAATCTTCTTTTGACATTCTACCTTTTCAGATTTTCAAAGCAGAGGCATCAGATGAATTTTAATTTTTGATTTCTCTGTATTTCTTTTTCTAGTTCATGTTGGAAGTTTTCTATTTGTATTTTGGATTTTATTTTCCATGGTAATGATCCTATTTCAGTATTTCATAAAAGATTATATATTCAAGTATTTTTTCAAGGATGATGATTCCCCAGAGTGTTTCAATGGTGTTAGGATTTAGGCAGTGATCCAAGGATACAAGTAGGACCTGAAAATTCTCTTTAAATTTTTTTGTTCATTCTTGGAGATTTCCATTTAAAAATTTATTTAATAAAATGTATCCATTTTTTTGAAAAAACTTCCAGAAATGTGGTGGAATAGTGGTCACACATTTATTCCCATAGCTCTTTAGGCTTATAGATTGTTGGTGTTTTACAAACCTAGTGAGTTTCTTATGATTGAGGTGAATTTAAATAAGGGTAATGTTAAATTCACGGCTCCAACTGTGGTAGTTGTGTAGGGCCCTACACAGCCCATTTGGGTTTTGGGGGCCCATATAAAACTACAAAGGGCCATTCCAAACACACACAACCCCCTGGGGGTCTTATAGGAGCCATTTACCCCCCCAAAAAACGGCAATTTTGAGCCATTTACCCCCCCAGAAAAACAGCAATTTTGAGCCATGTACCCCCGTACATGGCTCAAATCCGCTGGTTTTGGGGGTGTGCAACCCCCTGGAAGATGTGCCAGAATTTTTGGCACCCCCTGGACCACAATTGGGTTCCATCAACCCTTTGGGATCAATGTATACTATGTGGGACAGTTGGACCACACCTAGCAATACCAAAGCAAAATTATAGTGAAATCAAAGTGAAATCAAAGTGAAATCAATTGAAGTATCCTAGATATTAAAGTGAAATTTGACACATCTTTCTAAACTCAAAAGTGAGCAAACTTTGCAGTTGTTCATTTGAAAGTTGGATTGAATACTGAAGTAGATTTGCAATTTTTTTGCATTATGGGAAAAGTGGCAAGCCCTCCTTGTGACATGGCTGTTTTGAAGTACTACATTGATAGTGCTGTTAAAAACGCTTTGGAAAAAAAGGATTTGGGTAATGAAACACTTGAAGCCCCAATTGCATCCTCATCTAGGGTGACAATTGAGGAACAAAATGTTTTGCAGTTGGATTGGGGCTCTGGTTGTGAGTAGCATTTTATGTTACAGAAGTCTTTGCTGTATTTAATTTGATTGAAACTAATGGGGTGCATGTAACTGAAACTATGACTTAACCAAGGAATGTTTACTAGATCCACTTGTCCCACCTCCTTTGAGGGCATTTCCCACTAGGGAAGAGGCACAGAACTATTGTCAAACATGGGCTATGAAGCATGGTTATTCTCTGAAGTTTTTTAACTCAAAGAAAGATAAATATGTGGATTTGGCCTTTTATTTACATGGTTCCTACTTGGGCCAACTCCTGGCCAAAAATTCTTGGCAAACTCACACAAGGAAGGTTGGGTGCAAGTTTTGAATCCATGCAAGTTTCACAAAGGCAGACCCCTTGTGGAAACTCTCCTAAAAAGAAACTCAACATAATCATCAACCATCAGAACATCCCTCTGTGCATCCTCACCTGAGGAGAATCACTGGGGTAGCCTTAGATGATCTAATAGAAGGCATGAATGATGGTCTAAATATGTTGCAACTTACGAGAAAATTGATCAAGATTGATGGTGGCAATTATGTTGATGACGGAACAATCAATAACACTAAGCAAAAGTTAGTTCTTGAAGAACTAAATGGGAGAAGTGTTATGGATGTAATCTACAAACAGCTTGAAGAATGATGTTGGATTCATTGTTTAAAATTCAGTAGAGAGGGTCACTTGGAGGCCCTCTTCTTGGCCCAACCAGAGTCATTAAAGATTTTCAAACAATTCCATCATATTGCTATGTTGGATTGTACTTATAAAAAAAATAAGTACAAAATCCTGCTATCGCATGTTGTAGGAATGACAGCAAACCAGAAAAATTTCACAAAATCTCTTGTTTTATTAAAGAAAGAAACGTTTTAGTTCTACAGTTGTTCTGTAAATGGATTAAAGGAGTTGGCTTATGATTCTGAGAGACTTCCAGGATTCTTTGTGACGGACTGTGAAAAAGCTCTGATTTGTGCAATTGAATCTAGTTTCCCAGAGTCATCAAGACAATTTTTCACTTGAAACTTTTCTAAAAACATACAAGCAAACTATAACAGGCGCTTTTTTAATGACAATAAAGGATGGAAAAGCTTTATGACTGTATGGGCAAAGTACAGGGCCTCAAAGACCAAGGAGGAGGCAGAGGTCAATGATGCGGAACTCAGAGTAGGTCAAAATCACTGCTTCTTATTCTTCCTAGTTTTGGGTTCTGACCTTTTGACTTTTATAGTGTTTCTTGAAATACTATGAGGATGTGCTTGAGTATAAGAAAAATTAACATTTTCCCTATCAAAGAGAATTTTTTAACAGTATGGACTTGTATAAACCCAGATTTTGGAAAAAAAACAACTTCTTGGGTTGAATGGGCCCATTCCACTCCCAAACAATTCCTTGCAAAATCTGTGGGAAACATGTTGGATGTTTGGAAAACCCTTGACAGAGCAGTTTTCAATCAAATTAAATTTGTCCATGCATCACTACACAACTCTTGAATTAAGTTAGGGACAGTTCTCCCACCTGAACTGTTACCATTGGGATACAAATTGTCTTTAGAGTAAATTCAGCTTATTAGGGAAAAATTTTAGAAGTTCAAATGTGATCATGATGGCAAAGTGTGCACCAATTCATACTCCAAGACTATGAGTTTTCCCTGTTCCCACCAAATAGGTTAACATCTAGCATTCAGACAATCCAGGGTATCCAAAGATATTCATCCTCAGTGGATTTTGGACTATGACCCTTGCAGTTCTAGTTCTTTAAGTTGGCTTAAGTGGGATTGTTTGAATCACTATGTGATTAATGCTTTTTGATTAATTATTCCCAATTCACTAATGGTTGATCCTTTTGAATTCTTGAAGTGCAACGTGGAAAAAATGTTGAGCATTCCTCAGTTACATCAAAAATTGAATTCAATGATCTTGGAATCTCCAGATCATGAGCAAGGCGGCCTATTGAAGTATATCATTTGAAAGATCACAAAATATCAATCAAAGCCAAAACTTGAACCTGAAGTCTTACAATCAAGTAGGGGGTGGCCAAAATTGACAGATACACAGAGAGAACCATCTTGGTTTGAGCATTTTGATAAACAACTCAAGCGGGAAAATAGGACTGGAAGGGTGCCAAATAAGAAAAGAAGAAAGATTGTAAGTCTTTTCTATTGGAAAATGCTCATTTTTTTGGTTTAATGAACTAAATAACTAATGATGAATTTTTAGTCAAAGTTGGCAGGATCAGAATCTGAATTTCATATTTCAGAGGAAGTGACTGAAAGTGAATTGGGATCACTTGATTTGGAATTGGAATCCTCTTCAGAGGAAGAAAATGTGCAGCAAATCTCAACCAGAAGCTCATCTTTGTTGAGTATTCATTTCATTGATCTGATTAAAGAAATGAATACTAAGTTAGTTTTCATGATAGGAACCAAAATTGAAATACCTCAATAAAATACCCAAGAAATTCCATCAGTTCTTGGGTGAGGTTTGGGATCCAATTGGAGATGGGAATTGCCAATTTAGAGTCATTTCTAAATCTCTTGCTTACGATGAACATGGATGGTTTAAATTTAGGAAGGAAATGATTGAAAAATTAGAGAAACATAAAGAATGCTAAATTAAGATGCTTGGTGGTGCAAAAGAGGTAGAAAAGATTAAAAAAAGTCTTGATGTTGAAGACTTCAATCAAAAGATTTCCTCTTCAAAATGGTTGGCTAAACTAGATATGGGACAAATATTAGCAGACACATATGCCAGACCTATATGTTTCATTTAATTGGAGTCATGTTGTTCTTATACTCCAATGAAAAAAGGGGTTACAGATTAATCAGACCCTATTTATATTTCCTTTGTAAACAATAACCACTTGGTTCTACTAGTACTTGAGGTAGAAATGATTCCAATCCTGCCCATTGTAGCAAAAATTTGTTCCTTGATTTCTAAAAAAGCCTCTAGTTGGGTTGATCATCTCAAAGATCACCTGCAAATGTATTCTATATTATAGAGATTATAGACTTTGACTTTATTTCATCATTGGGTTTCATGTTGATTTTAATTCTAATGCAGCTAACAAGTTCTGTTAATATAAAGGGTTATCACATTTTGAATATCATTATGTTGAGTGCATTATATTGAGTGTTTTGAATAAGAGTTTAATGGTAAGTCAGTTCAAATTGTGTTGGGCTGATTCAATCATAAGGTGTGTTTTAATCCTTATGATGGGATCAGCTTAACACAAGTTGAGATGGTTTTTCTTTTTGGTGTTTTTACTTTAGGGCTTGTCAAGTTAATTTTCTTTTTTTTTGGTGTTTTTACTTTAGGGCTTGTCAAGTTACTTGTCTTTTTTTTGGTGTTTTTAGTTTAGGGCTAGTCCATTTACTTGTGTTTTTTTTTGGTTCTTTTTACTTTAGGGCTAGTCCATTGGATAGTACCAGTTTTTTTGTTTTTTATTTATTTATTTATTCATTTATTTTTTTTTATTATCCAAAAAATGAACATTTTTTGATTTTTTGGTTGATTCCTGTTTTTTTGGAAGGTTTATTTAGTTTATGGGTTATGTTAGTACCCTTTACTTCCTTTTTTTTGGCTCACCATGGTCCAGTGGCCTGTGGGATTCCACACAACTACATTCCAGCCATGTGGAGTTCTACACAGCTTGAATTTAGTTGTGCAGCATCCCACATAAGCCCGGAAGTTGGTGTGTGGGCCGCGCGGTTTCCACACAACTACATCCAAGCCGTGTTGAGTTCTACATGGCTGGAATGTAGTTGTGCTGCATCCCACACAAGCTTAGACTGAGGCGTGTGGGCCACACGGTTCTTTGAGCCGTGTGGCACACAGCACGGCTTGAATGTGTTTGTGTAGCCTGCCACACAGCTCAATGGGCTGTAAATTTAACATTACCCTTTAAATAAAGGTTATTTCTTACTTTTTCTTGATTTTAGTATCTACTGCATCATTGTTGAGGTCTTCTAGCATAAAATAATCTCAATCTTTGTTCCCCAATCTGGTAAGAAAATTTTTTTGCCATCTAGCAAGCTTTTTGAGAACTTTTGAAATTTTTCATACAAGCCCTTTTGGATTTATATTTCCTCCCATTATTGATAAGAAAATGGAATTTTGAGATGGTGAGCATGCACATTTCAGGAGATATTGGATCTTAAAGCCCAAGGGCAGCGTTTTTTTTAGGCTGAGTGAAATTTTTCACTGTTTGAGGTTATGGTGGGTTTTGGAGGCAATATTACAATAGTTGTGTTTTGCACTGGAGCATTCAAGTTGTCTGCAATGAAATTTTCTTTCTATATCTATGGTAAGTTTATTTTCTGATTTCTGCCACATTTGGTAGCACTATCTGGGCTGGTAACCCACTTGAGTGGACCAAAACATGGGTGAGGAGTTAGGGAAAGTTTGTGGAACCAAGTCAAAAACACAAGATAAAAAATAAAATACCTATTTTATTGGACCAGCACATGGTTAAGGAGTGAGGAAAATTTCATGGGATCAACAGACAAACACAGGAACAAAAATTCAAAACATGATGCTGGCAGGCATTGATGAAGAAGAGTGGCACAATGCAGATGATGAATCAATTCCAAGAATAAGAAAAGACACATCAAATATTATGTGGATTGTAAAAGAAAAGAAAAATAAACATCCAAATATTGGTTTGAACCAGCACACATGTGAGGAGTGAGGTAAATGTCATTGGACCAAGGCTAAAACAGAAGACCAAAAATAAAATACCTGATGTTGGCTGGTATTGAAAAATAAGAGTGAGAAAATGCAGATGATGAGTGAAAAAAAAATAGTTGTTGTGAGACAAGCATGAGATAAGATACAAGCTCTGATTTAAAACCTAATCTGTATATAAAAAAAAGGTTTGATTTAAAGATTAGTTTATTGATCATTTTGAATTTGGCCTCTGCTCTTTCAGTTGGTCCTTGCTGGGTTGAGTCTTGTCAATGTGGCCTGTACCTCTACAGCAATCTGAAATATTCTCAAAATATATATAATCTGCACCTTCCATTCAGAATCATTCACACCCAAAAATTAGTTTATGATTTTTATTAAAACCATTTTCACCAGTCAGAACAACCCCTACATCCACCCAAAATTTATCAGTCACCAATCAATTTAATTAATACTTCTGGTCTTAAATATTTTCTAACTAAGTTCAATGAAGAGACTTCTTTTTCTCCCATATTATTCACAACTTATGGTTGGAGCCATCACATAATTTTTCATTCCACATTACATAAGTTCATGGAATTTCTTTTAGAAATAGGTTTGCTTTATTTAAAACAATATACAATAGTCTGTTTTTCCAAATTTTTGATGAAACTTCAAACTCCATATCACATTGATGATTCATCTGACGTTTGAGGTTTGATGGGCGTTGAAGTCCCCGAAATCGGTTGGTCAGTTTAATCGGTTTTCCAAAACATTTTTCTTATTCGGCCCAATTAGCAGGGATGGGTAAGAACATGGAAGGAGAGGTCTGCTCGCAGCAACAGAGGTTGGTTTACGTAGGCAAATTGGCTGATCATTTGCTTTGAGAGGTGGCTGAGTACCTTGGATTTATGAATTAGTTTAGGTCCCGTCCGGACAGTTTCATGTGCTCATTGAGTCTCAGGATCTCCACGTGGACGGGTATCAAGTATAGTGTTATTACGTGATACAATGTATATCCGAAACCTAGAAATCATGACAATGGGCTTATATGCTGCTTGTTTATACCATCGTTCTTTCTCTTTCCTATCGTGACGTACATACTTGGATTCTTGCAGGCTCGTGCATTATTGATTTCTCTCCGACATAGATTTCGATCGGCGTACCTGTGATGTCATTCCAACCTCATTGCACCGGAGTGACCAGCTGTGTCAAGTTGAGATGGCATCCATCACAGGTACGCAGATCTAGGCGCACGGGCGTTCCGTAAATAGTTACATAAAATCTACGAGGTCTCACTATCGACCTCATGTTAATCCCGACTCACTTCAGTGCTGGCTTTCCATTTAGTGCGAGTCGCGGAAATCCACTGATTCGAGCTCCTCTGAGGAGTGGGCCTCGGCGACCGTGACGTAGTTAATTGAGTAATCTGGTATTGAGCCGGAGAAAACTCGAGAGAAACTTTCGGCCGGTGAGCCTGACCTCGGTTCAGTCATTCGCAACGAGAAGAAATGTTTCCAACAAAATCCGTCCGGTTCCGTGTTCCATGAGAGTCACTAGGATAGTTAGACTGGTCTAACTGAATGTATGCACAAAATGTCCCACTCAATCGACTTAGTTGAACTTTGATGCTCATCTCTTCTGCATACTTCCCACAACAGTCCCGAATTTTGATGGTTCTGAGAGTTTAGTTCTCCAGTGAAAATCAATAAAGATCTCAAGGAGTCTAGTTGTCGATCGGCCACGACCTTCTTTTCCTGCCATTTGAGCTCCATAAGGCAATGCTGAATTTTTTTCAAAAGCGAGCTTGTCCATGGTATACATAAGATTGTTCGGGAAGAGACCATTGCCTCCCCCCTATGATTGCTGCCCTTGGAAATTCGGTATAAATATCTGCTTTTTAGTATGGACAAAGGGGTGAGTTCCTCAGACAAAAATATCCGAATTCCCAACCAATTAGTCTATGATGTTGCAGAGTTTCACTCACATAGCTAAGAATGTTCTGAGCGTGGATCAAGAACACCACGCACCACAACATCTCATGAAAGTTTTTCTTCTTCTCACTTTTGTACTTTGTGCTTGGACTCATCCTCGATATTATCGAAGTCGACTTGCCACTCTAACTCGTGCGCCATTGACTCTTGCGACAGTCACCTGGTGGCTTTGTTATCCTTTTACCTTCCCAGTCAAGCCTCAAGAGAATAATCAAGCAGCAAATGTTGGACAGTTTACATTATGCTTCCTGCTCATGACGAAATGCTTGGATTGGGGGCTGTTTTCAGGCCCCCAGCAAAGGCGAACGTGGGTCAGGAATTCGGATGGTAAAAGTGGGCGTTGGGAGTCCACTGAGAAAGATTTGAATGCTCAGGTCGGAATCGGAGCTCTATTGGAGCACATTTTCTTCCAACTCACGTCGTGCGTACCTAAGGTTGAGCTGCGAGAGGCTCGGAAGTTTCAGCTATTCGGTCACATCCGGTGAGCGCTGAAAAAAATTGTTCTTCCAAAATATAGGCTACGAGGATCACAATTTCCATGGGGTCACTTTTCCGAAATCAATACCAATACCTGGAGCGCCGATCTCTCCAGATTTGTGCTCTGCCAATTTTATTCGCTTGCGGTTTTGGCGGGCTTGCTCTACGTTAAAAAAATATCACCGAACTCCATGACTCATTGGTTTATAAACCGGGGATTACCACTTCCCATAATATCCCTTGTAACTCCCTGTGTCGAAAGTTTTTTCTTAATTACATGCCTTATGGCCGCAACCGAATCAGCAAATTCCTCGCTCGCAGTTCTTGCCCACCTCCTACATCCCGTGCTAAGCGTTTTTGGGTTTCCGAAAGTAATATGCGAATTTACTGATCCAGTTTATTACCCTCCACTATTTGGAAATCCATTGGAGCTCAATTCTGTTTCGCAATTCTGGGGAAGAATATGGCAGCAAGTTTTCAGACGCTCTTTCATCGTGTTCGGGGCGTTTCCGCTGGCTGGCATCGGGAGAGCTATGGGGGCAAGTCGCGAGCGTCAAAAGACTATAGGATTCATCGGTGCCTTTGTCGCAAGCGGGTTTCTGCATGCAGGGCGTAGGTTTAGTCCAAATCAAACCAGGGAAAGTAGCTGTTGAGCTGAAATCATGATATGAATTCTCTACTTTAGCCCTATATGTCATGCCAGACGTGACTGGCAATATTTCTTTGCAAGATAAAATTTCTGTGTTCCTCTGCTTTGTGGTTCAGGGAATCGGGAGCTTGGTGGAGCCAACCATCATCCCGCTGGTCCCGAAAAGCTTAGGAGGGGGGAGTCTTTGGGCTTTCTTTTTTCTGACAGGTACCCTGCAACTTTTCTCGAGCCCAGTTTGCAAGCCAGGACGAGTCTTGGATATGTTCCAGCCCCTAGATGAATGGAATTTACGGACTCTTGTGACTCCTGTGATGATTTCCATCTTTTTCTCTTGAATGAGCATCAAAGGGAAAAAAATCCTGCTATCGCTTTTCTGACTAAAAAAAATCCGCCAATCACCTTTTGCAACCCTGAAAATTTCATTTCAAGCCAGTTTTTCTCATTTGAAATAATATTTTCATCGATAAATATTATCATGAATGTTCAAACTGAACTTTGATGGATTTTTTAAATGTTTAAAAAAAATTTCATTAGTGTTGAAGTTTAGGATGGTTGTAAGCCCAGATGAAGAGACTAGTGAGGAGAAAGAGCTCGGAGACAAATTAGCAACAGCTTTGAACGAAAGTAATAGTTAAAATGGTAGTAGAAATAGCTCCCTAGGAAACACGATATAGGCAGCAAAGGCTTAGTTGACCAGTGCAAGAGCTAGAGAATAGATAAGCAAAATCTAGGGAGGTAGTAGTGCACGACAGCAATAGCTAGTCGTATGAGGCAAAAGTCATTTGAAGTAACAGAAGCAATGGCTTCATAGGATGATTCACGGGTGCAACAGTACTAGGACCCGATATTGCCCGCTGGTTAGTGAGAATGAAGACGGATGGGTTGAATTCCAGATGGACAACACTCGGCTCAAATAGAGTAAGTACAAGAAGGGCAGACCTACGTTTGCTAAATTAGAGGTAAAATGAAAAATGCATGGCGGATGATTCAGCTAGAGAGCGGTGGATCAGTAGGAATCATCAGGCTATCATCATGTAGAAAAGTAAAGGCGCGCACCGCAACCTACTGCGAATAAAGTGGTGATAAACAGAGTTTGACTAAACCTAATGATCTGTTGTTCTTGTTACCCTTAAAATGGTGCTCTCACCAAGTTGTACCGTTTCCTCATTGAGTACCAGTCTTTTTTCGTCTCAATTTGTTCACTCCACTCATCCTGGCGTCTTCCCCAAATCAGGTTTGCACCCTCAATTTTTCTGTTTGCTCTTGCTCTCTTACTTATTCTTGTCTTGCCTTTTTCAAAGATTGTCTCAGGTTGGTTTCTCATCTCGACTCGCCTGGTGGTTGAAGACCAATCTACTTACCTGATTTTAATGGGTACAAGGGTTTGCAGTGCATTCAAGATCCTTGCTTCGTATCAATTTGTTCACTCCACTCAACATAGCGTCTTCCCCGAATCAGGTTTTTCTCTCATCTGGACTCGCCTCGTCATTGAAGACCAATCTCCTTACCTGATTCCCTTGGGTGCAAAGCATTGCTGCTCATCTTGACTCGCCTGGCCGCTGAAGACTGATCTCCTTACCTGATTCCCCTGGGTACAAGGGTTTGTTTCTCATCTCAAATCGCCTCGTCGTTGAAGACCAAACCCCTCACCTGATTCCCTTGGTTAAAAAGTCCTAGAACCCTTTTTATCACACTGGCGACTGAAAATAACAATTTATGGTTGATTTTAAGAACATCAAGGTTGCACTTACGTTTTGTGCAACTGAAAAATAAGCATGATAATTCTAACACTTAGAATTCTGAGATAATCAAATTTCATATCAGAGCCAATTTTAAATTGGTATGGAGCTTGATGTATATCTGGAAGACCCAAAGATTTGGAGTAAAGATTCAAATTTTCACTCTGGTTTCCTATACAGGGGACCCTTGAAGAAATTTTCACTTGTAAGTAAGGTCCCTCTCTCATGAAAATCCTGATTTAATGGTTTGGTGGATAATGTTTTTTTTTATATTTAATCAAAATCTAAGAATAAATTGATAATAATTATTCAATTAGTATTTTTTGAAAAGAAAAAAAAATAAAGGCACAGGATATATATTCATGCCTACAAAATTTATAAATTTTCCATTGGAAATTACTAATCCTCAAATTCCTTTTATTCTATTTTCTTTCTTTTTCAGTTGTATAAAATTTTTATTTGTGTTTCATGAACCCTGGTTAATTTTTTGCATACACCTCTTCCACTCATTCTTGGAATTCCTTTAAGCATGGTTAAATACTGAACCAAGCCAAAGATTACTTTACAGAAGTACCACAATGTTTTTTTTTGTATCTAGATTAAATATTAACTTGTGTTACTGTCATCTCCTAATATTCTAAGAAACCTGCTCCCTTTTATCTAATAGATTTTATAAAATAGAAATAAACATATTTAGGATCAGAATCAAAGATATATTCTAGAAATATGTAAAAACTGTTGTAATGTTGATTTTAATTGGTCAGAGTACACTTTAAAATAAATAATTAAAGAAATGATAAATTTTGTAATGAACTCACTGTTTCGCATTTATGCAATTCAAAAGAAATTTATTTTGATTGCAAAACTTTTTCCCCTTTTTAAAAAAAATAAAAAAAGATCAGTAAAGCATGATTATTGTGAAATTTTTAATCATAAATACAGAGCAGGTCATACCTTCTATTTCCTTGGCCTGGCCTATCAATAGACCAGCACATGCTGTATCCCATCATCTTTTCATCATATATATGATCTTATCATGTAACTAGAATCTTTTTTGTTGTCACTATCATTTCAATGAAATTGATTAAATCAAACCATTATCTGTACAGATTCCAAATCAAACTAAGAAATAATTGAAACTAAAAATCACTTAACTTGTAATGGATTGATCTGATGGAAGAAAATTTTTTCTCAACAAGAAAAAATATGTGACATGGATCACACTCATGGAAGCCAAAATATTCAAAATTAGTTTCTGGAATTACATCATTGTAATTAATAATGTTTTGAATTAGGAGAATTAGTAGAAATCATGCTTTCTACTTGTGTGTTTTCTTGAAAAAACCCTTGTTTATTTGGTTCAAAATGAGATAAATATGAGTAAAATGGGCAACCAATGGGCCCTCTGGAATATCTTCAAGGACATATTTGTCAGAATGGATGTTAAATTCCAAGGAATAGCTCTAGGTCATTCTTTTAATTTATAATTTATAATTCATAACTAGTGGATCAGAGACCTAGAATCAATGACTTGGAAAATGGAACTTATCAGTACTTCATTCATCAATGCCATTGTGTCCAAGATAGCAATTAAATAATTTTCAAGTAAGTAAAAGTTTCTTATTTTAGTACTAACCTGGGGAAACCACTAACCTTCAACTGAGGAGATAATTCCACGTTTTGAAAAAATTAAAGCAATTTTTGGAAATGGTACATCCCAGGTTGAAGAAGAGGTTGAAATTCCATCTGAAGAAAAATTTGAGTATAAATTTTTCAATTTAGTGAGCCAGGCCACATGAAAAAATGCTCTGGATAAGATAAGAAAAATTGTGGTAATAAGGATAAAAACCAGTGGAATGTTGGCAGGACAAGGGGCATTTATAAAAAAATTCAATAGTTTGATGGCTATGATAATCAAAGCCATTGTGAAACCTATCATTTTCAACTGGGTACCCTCAGAACACATGTTTGCAAACAAAAATCTGTTCAAAAATTTTAGAAAATTCAACAGCTCAGTTATAATTGGGGATGTGGGAAGAAGATTGAAATTGAAGGGAAAGAAGACATTGTTTTAAAACTAAAAAATAGGGAAATCTACTTTAATTATGTATTTTTTTCCCCAATATAATGTAAAAATTTCTATCATTGGGAAAAATCTGGAGGAATGGTGTGGAGCTTCTTAATATCCAGAAAAAAGAATTTAAGGTATCAAAATAAAAGGAGTTTTTATTTGGAGGAAATAAATTACTATATCATGATATTTACAACCAAAATGCATCTAAAAACTTGGAACATAAGCATTTAGACTACCCTAGAATATTTAACAGATGTAAACCATGTATGGAGGTAAAAATTGCAAGAACCACCTGTAAACACCAGATTGGGAAAAAAATATTTTTCAAGAAATATCAGTCAATTTAATGGGTCCCATCAACCCTGATTTGTTGGGGGGATCAAATTATATCCTGGTTTTGGTAGAAAGTGCAACTTTTTTTACCTGGATTTCCTTTGTGAAATTCAAAGACCTACCCCTTGAACAGATCTGTAGTACAAAGTTGGTCTGCTTGCTCCTTGTAGTGTTGGTTTTCTGCTTATAGGTTGGTTTGGAGTAGCAATTAGAGAGATTGAATGAGGTTAAGATAATTGGTAGAAGTTTGAGAAGGTGCTATGTGAATGGATTCAAAAGTTGGTTTTCTTCCATAAAGATTCTGAAAGTTTTACTTTTTGGTGGATGAATGAGTGGAGTTGTTGTATGAAAATTTGGCTTTTGGAAGCCATCTTGACCAGTTTTCCTGTTGATAGGAAACACACATTTGAGGATACTGTTTGAGAATCTGATTAACTTGTTTCCAGGTGGTAGGCTGTTTATAAATTGCAAGTAATCTTCAAATTCCAACATAGCAAGATTTAAAATCTAGAGACAAACAAAGATCCAAAATCGCTAACTAAATTATCAGGGAAGCCATGTTTTGAAAATAAATATTCTATCAATAGATTATTTAGTTTTTCTTAAGAGGGTTTCACAAAACTGCAAATAAATAAGGCCATCTTTTAGAAGAAATGTACTACTATTAAAATAGCATCATAACCACTAGAAATAGGTAATTGAGAAATGAGATCCATCAACAAAATTTTCCAAGGAATGAGTTGGATTGGAAGAGGCTGCACTTCCTTGGTCATACCAGGACAAAAGAAGTCTTGTGCAATCAACTGGTAGGTTTTATCCTTCCCATGATGACCAGAAAGCGGAGATTTGTGCCAAATCTCAAATATATCTATTTTAATGCAAGGATCATTGGTTACTACTATAAGATCTTCATAGACTAAATAACTGTTTTTGTTGATACCTTAATCACTTGTTAATATTTTTGCACTCTTGAAAAGTTTGTTACACTTGGCATTTTTAAGTTTTGCTTGTTAAAGTTTGCAAGTGTTGTCTTGAAGGTGGGTTATGATTAAACTGAGTTGGGAAGACTAGTTGGGGAAAATTTTCCTAAAGTTTTCAGGGTTGTTGTTGGCAAAGGCGCCCCCCCCTGGTTAAGCTTTTTCCTGATTTGATAAAGCATCAGTCACTACCAATTTTTTCCCAGGGTGGTACCTTATTTTAAAGTTGAACTTGGAGAGGTATTTGTCCAATAGTGCCTGTATGAATGTAAAGACTTTTGAGCTCATGAAATATTTAAGAGAATTGTGATCAGTTAAGACCTCAAATTTTCAAAAAGACTCAAAAGTTATGAAGGCCATTTCTTCAAGCAATAAAAAATTTCAATAAGTTCCTTGTCATGAATCTCATAGTCAAGTTCTGAAGAAAGCAGTTTGCAAGAATAAAAGGCTATGGGATAAAAAAGATTTGAAGAGGAAGAAAACTGCAAGATTACTGCTGCAATTGCATAGTTTCTGGAGTCTGTTTTGACAATGGTGCAAGCTAGCTTGTTGAAGTGAGCAAGTATTGGAGCAGTGGTAGAAGCTTTCTTCAGAGCTTCAAACTTCAAAGCAGCTTTTTCATTAAAAACAAAATGAGTGTCTTTTTGAAGAATATCATCAAGATTAAAGGTCCTCTTGATGTAGTTCTCAATAAAAATCCTGCAAGAATTTATAAATCTGAGGAAACCTTGAAGGAATTTGACTGAAGAAGGTGCATACCAGTCCAATATGCTTTGGCTTTTGGCTGGGTCCATCAATATTACTTGTTGAAAAACTATAACACCTATAACTGAATAGAATGAGTATGAAGTTTGCACTTGAAGGCTTTTTCAAACATTTTATTCTTTAAAAGTTGCTTCAGCACCTCTTGCAAATGTGCAAAATGTTCCTCAAGAGTTTTCAAGTAGAAAAGTATATCATCAAGATACACCACAAGTTATTTCTCTATAAGGTCAAAGAAAAATTCATTGAAAAAATTTTGAAAAGTGGAAGGAGCATTGCAGAGGCCAAAAGGCATGAAAGTATACTCATAACTGCCAAAATCTGTTCTCATTGCAGTCAAATAATCACGTCTTTTTTCAATTCCAATCAGTTTATAGGCTCCTCAAAGGACTAACTTTGAGAAATAAGCAGCTCCATGGAAGGGGGTAAGGAGGTGCAACATAGGCAGTACTGGATAGTCCTTTTTTCAGGTTACCTGGTTCAGTTTCCTGTATTCAAAACAAAGGCAAAGGCCACCATCTTTATTTGGGACAAATAGGATGGGAAAGCCAGTTTTTGAACTGATTGATCAAAGAAATTCTTTCAATACATTTTCCCCAATGTATTCTTGAAGTGCATTTGATTCATGCTTTAAGAGAGAGTAGACTGGTCTGGGTGCAAGGGGTGAGCCAGTGATTTTCATCCTGTGATCATAAGAATGGGAAGTAGGTAGTTTATCTGACTTTAAAGCTGAAAAGATGTCAGAAAAATCATGGTAAACTGAAGGTAAGGATTCTTGAATGATTTATAAATATTCAATCTTGTCATCTTTGAGCGCTGGGTTTGAAGTAATCAACAGGAATTTCCAAGAAAAATAATTCCCATTCAAAGCTGAGGAAATTGGAAAATGCAAAGGTCAATTTTGTCTTTTGGGTAACTCAATGAGACATATTGGTTGCACTACTTACTAAATAGACGGTAAACTTATTTATCTTGGAATTCATTAGATTTTTTGAAGTTGCAAAAGATCAACTTATAAAAGAAAAATTAGCACCAGAATCAAGTAAGACAGAGTAAGGGGTGTTTTTTGAATGTAAAAGGAAAAATCTCAAACTTGGAGCATTAATTGACATGCAATTCAAAAGATTGAATTGCTGATATTTATATAATGTGTAGTCTTCCTTGCAATTATCAGAAAAACTACAAGCTAATCTTTTGGAAGCTAAGCTACTTTGCTCAACTGTTGAAATCATGCTTTCCTCAACAATAGGGCGTGTCAAAGTTAGAAAACCCGCCATTAGAAACCCACCATTTTTAATGGAGGTTTTCCAAAAATACACATACCCCCTAACTGGTTTATTTCAAAATGGTGTGTTTCATGGAAACAGTGGGTTTCAAACATCAACCCCGCCATTATAATCCATCAACCATCCGTTGCATTCAAAACATCCATCCACACCTCCACATCAGCAAATCCATACATCTCTCACTTGGAATCTCTTCAACTTCAAAAATTTCATCCTTGCTCATCATCATCTCTCACCATCATCCTAAACCTTCAACACCGCTTCTCACCCTCAAGCCTTGGAGATCTCCTAAAAAGCCAGAAAATTGATCTTTTCAGTCACCCACAAGTGTACCCCAGTCACCCCTTACACTGTGATCTTCCTCCTCCTCTCCCAGTCATTGGAATCCACCACTCACCCTCCTCCTCCTCCTCCTCACCCACTCATTGGACTCAACCACTCACCACACCCACCAACCCATAATCACTGTCTCCTCTTCTCAACTCCCTTCTTGATTTCCTTGCTAACACCCCCCCTTTCCTCTCCCATCTTTGTTTCCAGCCCACCCCCCTCCCTCTCAATCCACCCCCCCCCCTTGTTGCACTTATGCTAACCACTCTGCCCTTGATTCCTTCCTCCTGGTTGGCCCACCAGAACCCCCCCCCCCCCCCCCCCCCCCGCCGCCACACCCCCTCCATCCACAACCACTTCCAAAGCAACCCCTCCCCCCATCCTCAACAACCACCCCCCCTTCAACCAAAAACTAGGCCCCCCTTTGAACCATGGACCCCTGACCCCCCACTTTGACCAATTGACCACCCCCCCCCTCCTCCTCCAACCAATTGACGGAATTGACCAGCCCCCCCCCTTTGATCAATCAGGGGGCCAATTTACCGCCCCCCCCCTTCAACCAACCAATGGGCCAATTGAACAGTCCTCCCCCCTTTGATCAATCAGGTGGCCCATCAACTGGACCTGCCCCCCCCCTTTGAACAACCAGCCCCCCCTTTCAACCAATCAACAAGCCAATTGACCGCCCCCCCCTTCAAACAACAAACAGGCTGATCAACCTGCCCCCCCCTTCAACCAATTGATGGTCCAAGTTTTGAGGATGATCATTGGGTTGACAAGGTGATGAATAGCTGTGAGAAGAGACAGACCACACATTGCCCAGGGGGGGGGGGGAGGAATGGGTAGAGTGATAAGTAGATTAAACAAAGTTGGTATTGATTCAAGTGTGTGATGAGAAGAATGTGAGCCGGGATGATCATTGAGGGTTGGTGGTATTGTCTGATGAGGCTGAGTATTTGGAAAGGCACATTGGCCCATCTGGAAATGGCACACTTAGCTTAGTGGTTAGAGAACCACTAATCAATGTTGAGGTCATGGATTCAAATCCCTTAGTTTGCAATATTTTGAATTTTAGAACTTCCACTGCCCTCAAAATTTTATACAAAAAATTAATTCCATATTGATCCTCACTCCAATCAAAATATACAGTTGGGAGGGAACAATATGGGAGGAGATGATTTGAAAAACATGAAGAGACGTAGAATTGCCAATCCATTAATCCATTGCCAATTGATCTATAAATTGATCTCCAATAAATCTCTCAATCAATCATGAATTGATTGAGTAATCAATTGGAAATTGATTGCTGGATCAATTTGCAATCAATCAAGCAATTGATTCCCATGGGGTATCAATTTAAGTGAATGTTATAATATGAATTTAATCCTTTGTTGATCCTCACCCCTATTTTATTATGTGGATGGGAGGAGATGATTTGAAAAACATACAGAGACAGGGAAAGAATGGTACTTTCCAGAATCCGATAAAGGGGAAATTTTTGTATTGATAGTTCTTTAATTTCTCCTGCATCTTTTTGCATGAAGGGTCCAGCCTACCTTTGGTTTTTTATTCATTTCATTGGCCATGAGGGGATAAACATTAAACTTAGAGGATGGAGGTTGGCCAACTTGTGCTCCATTTTTGAATCCAAAGCAAGCATTTTAGTTGGACATAATTTTGATCCATTTTACCAGGATGATGTGATCAGCTCTCTTGAGCTAAATTGAGAATTTAGAAGCTGTTGGGGGAGGATTGTTTGATTTTGAGTTCCTGGGGGATGTTTGCTTTGGTCCATTGGATTGTTTAGTGGACTTGCAGGGGAAGGTTTGCTGAGGGGTCATTTTAAAAAAGTAAGAGGGATGTAGCCATGAAGCAATGAAGCAATGAAGTGATGAAGGGATTTGGTGAAAGTGGGGATGAAGTGATAAAGCAATGAAGCAATGAGAGTTAGGATGTGATAAAAGCGGGGATGAAGCAATGAAATGATGAGAGGATGAATGTGATGAAAGCAATAATTTGTGAGAAATGGATGAGAGTGATGAAGCAATTAGAGTGATGAAGTGATGAGGTGAGAAAGTTATGAGAATGATTAAGCAATGAGAGTGATGAAGTGATGAGGAGAGCAATGAAGAGATGAAGATTGATGAATCAAATTTTTGGATGAGGTTGGAGGTATAATTTTTCCAATGATAGTTTGAAACCAGGGGTGATGATTTGGAATGATGGGTTGGGGTGGTGAAAGCCTTTAAATACTTTATTTGAAAAAAAATCATTTATTTTCAGGTAACTTTGAAATTTCTGATGTGAAATAAGTGAGTTTTTGTAAATTTTTAATGGCGGGTTTCAAATGGCAGGTTTTCTTAACTTTCATACACCCTAATAAATACATAACCCACCCTTCTCCCTCCTTTTATATTCATTGTTCTGGAGCACACTGGTTTTCTATTCCTGAAACTTTCAAGTTTTGGTGACGGCCTTCCCCTTTGGGCTGCAGTTCAAATTTGGATTTGGTTTGGAGTGTTTTGTATTCTTTGAGTTTTCCTTTGAAGAGTTGTCCACCTTTGGTTCCAAGGATGAAAATCCATGGTTGTTCTTTTGAGAGAATTTCTTTTCATTATATCCATCATCAAGCTAAATCACTCAATCTATCAACTTCTGCAGGGAGGTTTTCTTAAGTCCCCCAACCAAAGGCTGCTCAATTAGGTGTGCTTTTAAACCCTTTTGGAAATGAAATTAAAGTTCTGCCTTGTTCAATTGGATGCAAGACTGCAGTGTTTGGAATTGTGGGATATAAATGGAAACCCTACTATTATCCTTCATCACCAGGCCATTAATTTTTTATTTGGTTTTTTGCAATTTTTTGGGGTCCCCAAACAGGGTGAAAAAGTTTTTCTCCAACTTTTCCCAATTTTTGAGAATGCAAGTGGGACTTGTGTTGCATAAAGCTTCAACATAAGTTTCAAATCACTGCAAGGATCTAACTTCTAAGAAGGAAGATGGGTACATGACCTTATGTTGGTTGGAGGGAAATTTATTTGGATTTTTGGATAAAATAATTTTACAGGGCTGCAAGCAGGATCTGAGCTTATGGTAATTTTTTCCCCCAAAGTGGTTAGGCTGATTCATGCCCAGAGTGCAAAGACTAGGGCTCCTTGTGCTAGGTCACAATTCATTTTGATTAAGAGCCTGGATAAAGGCATAGAAAATGGTTGAAGCTGCAAACTTGGGAGAATTTTTGTGAGCCTTTTATCTAAAGACAGTCAAGTTTTTATCAGAAGAATTTCTGGAATATTTAATTTGCTTGAGAGGATTAACCAGGGATTTTGATTTACTCCAAGAAGCAAGGGCGTTTTTGAGAGGTTCTACCAAAGGGGATTGAGAATAAGGGACAGAATCTAAGGGTTGTTGGGCCTGTGGAGCACTGGATCTCCCTACCCTATTTGTATTTTCATTTTAAGGGGTGAGGGAAGCCTTACCGGTTGAGAAAGTAAATGACATTTTTAAAGAAATCAAATATAATATCAAACTACAATGGATAATTTGAGTTAGTTAATTTACTGTCACACAACCACCCCGTGTACTATAAGGCAATCTTCAGAAATTGAGCGCAAATAGGAGAGGCTGAGTGCAAGGGAGGAGTGAAAGATATCAGGGCTAACTGAAAATTGCAAATGAATGGTTGAATGGCTCCAAAAACAGTAAGAGGGAAAAATATTTCTGATGGAAGGAAACTAAGGCAAGGCCCTATGTGATAACTTGACCTCAGAAAAATGCAAGAACATATGAAATTAAATAACTGAGGAAACAATATTCAGGCAGGTGGTGTAGCCCTAATAAGGTCATCCAATGATGAAAAGATGGAAGCTGATGGAAATTCATCTACAGCTAGAGACCAAAAATGCAAGGAATGACAGAAATGGAATGGGAAAATGAAATTAGATTTAGAATTGAATGCAATTTCATAGCATAGGTTGAAGACAATAGTGTATGAGAGTACATGAGCACAATGAATGAGATATAGGAGGAATTGAATGTGAATACAATGCAAATGGGTAGATTTATTCATGAGGGGAAGGGTGCTAGTCCATTGGTGGAACTATACAGTTGATGTGGCTATCTAGGCATGGTTTCAAGCTAGTTTATTTGTGTGAACAGGAATTGAATTCCAAGGGCTGGAAATAGGCAGGGGTGGAAGAGAAAAGCTCAAATGGATGTTTGAATGGATTGTATTTAACTTCAAAGATTGAAAGTATTGACTGAGTCACCAAGATTGGAAGGTTTTTTTATGAAAGCCAGAGGTAGTAAGAAGAATTCACTCTTGATGTTGGGCTTTATTTTTGTCACACTTATTGACTGAGGTAGATGGTACTGAGGAAAGGATATCTCAAAGTGATGGGGGCAATAACCTTTATCCTTGGAACATGACATGCATGCTAGGTCTACTTATTTTTCTGTCTTTGACTTGAATGTTGTGAAATTGTAGCCATGGATGGACACCCATTTTTTACAAAAGTCTTCAGGTTCTTGCCTACTAGGAAAGGATCTCACTAAAAGAGTTTCAAAGTTTTCTGGAACCACATAGTTACATAGTTACATCTTCCATAGTTAAATTATTTTCTATCAAATCAAATGAATATAATTGCACATGAAATGTTGCACACCACCACTAGTCAATTCCAGTTGTGTTGAAATATTATCTTATTTCCTTCCATTATTTTACATTTCTTATTCTTTATTTTTCCCATTTCATATTTCTCATTCTTTATTTTTATTTCCTTAATTTTGCTCAATACACCACACGCGCGCTCTCCTGAATGCGCGGGGCTTGCCTGTATTCAAAATAACTATTCAGTATTCTTCACCTCCATTGTGCAGGACAAGGGGTATTTAGTCTGGATTCCAAAGGAACCAGAGAGGAGGAACCGGTCAACTTTCTTCTTTTCTAATTCTGAAGTGCTCAATACATCAACTCAATCAAATCTAAACAATCCAATCCAATCAACACTTTTCAACAACCCAGCGCTTCCAAAAAGAAAGGCCCATTTGTGTGGAGCTTGAGTTAATTTTGTACAATCACTTTTCTAACAATGCTCTACTCAAATTCTTCATTTTTTGAATCTTTGTCATATTCAACTTCAGAGTTATCCCCGCATCATCAGAGGAGGTTTTCTAGCACAGTCATCTTTTCACCATTTCAGTTTTTCATATAGTGTTCAGAATTTGACGTAATAGTAGTGGGGTATGAAATATTTCTTCATTATAAGTTTTATATACTACATCTCTAACTATCCTGTATGTAGTTGCTGGTTTTATTCTTGTTAAGAAATTCAGGTTCCATCACAATTAACAGTTAGAATTTCAATAACATAACCTCAACCAGAAAAACAGCATGGCTGAATCATTGACAGTGTGGTGCCCAATCTGGGACACCTCTGGACCAGTACAGAAAAAGTAAAATTTTTATGAACTTTTCTATAGCCTCCATTTAGATCAAAAAAAAATTGATCCAGAATGATTCCCATATCCAGTTCCCAAACTTCCAGCTCCCACTCTCCTAGTTTTCTAGGATCATCTCTTGGGTGCCTAGCGCCCGGTCCTATGTTCAATTTGCCCTTGCTTCGCGTGGCTATCCACTCTTTTGGAAAATGCGCTGATGAAGACTGGCTTGGCTTGCGGGCTTCTATCTGGCACCGGCACCCCCAATTGGCTTCCCTAAATCCCCTTTTTGGTCATCCCGTCCCAATCGTCCAAAAGACAACTGGGACAACAAAGTTGTCCTAATCTCCAAATGATCCCCATCCTCACCCTCAATCTCTTGTCATCATCATCACCCTTCTCATCAGCTTACCTCTAACAAACAAGTTGGCAGGCAGGACTGTCAAGTCCCCCAAGAGGCTCAATTGGATAAGGGTGATGGATTCAAAAGAATCAATTTGGACTTACTCCTATCCCTTGCACCCACTTCAATCCCCACCCCCACATCCCTGCTACTTTCCATCAAACTCATCAATCAGATCAAGACCCAATCTCCTCAATCTATCCACTACTCCTACTACCTCCAACGCAACCCTTGTTTGCGACTGCGGTCGCTCTTGCCTAACCGCTCGCTTTGTCTCCTCAAGCTCATCCGTGGCTGCAATCTCATCCCCCCCAATCCGCGCTCTCATTTCTCACCTGTTTCCCGTGCAAGTTGTCTGTTGCCCGCGCGGGTTGGTGATGTTTCCCGCGCCCCTCAAGGATTCTTACCGCGTGGGTCCTGCTGGCGGTCATCCGCGGGCCAGCGGTTGCCCAGGCCCATCAGCCTGTCTGCGCGGCCCGTCACCTCCCCTTCACCTACCTGTGCCCACCATTGGCACGGGCTGGTGTCCCTTTTCATCCCTGCTCATTCATTTCCTTTTATTATTTCATTTGTTTTTTAATTGTTTATTTTTTTCCCTTCTTTTTTTCATTTTTCCTTTCATTGTTCTCCCATGATCAAATTAATTCAAATCCTCAAAAAAAAAAAAAAAAAACTTTTTTTAAATTGTTGCTTTTTTCCGCTCTACCTGTGTCATCACTTTTAAATATCTTACAGGGACCCATGGCCCATAAAAGGAGGGGCTCTCCCCTGCTTTTTTTTAAACATCAATGGGAGTGTGTGCATGTGTCCCCCCGTTATCATTGAAATCTGATCCTCATCCTCATCCTGGGTATATCTATGATTGCCCCCTGTTCCATTGATCCTTAGTCTTTGCCCCTCTGTGGCCTGATCCTTATCACCAACCAATAGCCTTGCCGGTTGAAGAGAATTCTGTCTGTTGGAATTCTTGAGTGTATTATACCACTCCTTGATCCCTTTCTCTGACCATACTGGTATTGACCCCTCCTTGATCATCTTTCTGGAGCCAATCACAATTGATTGAAGAGGTCTTATTAAGCTTAAGACCTGGAGTGTTATACCTCCCTTATTTTTTTGGAGTTTCATTCTGCCAGCCTACTCTTGAGTTCCTTGAGAAGTGTTGAGGTTATCCTTGCTTCAAATCAGTTTACTTCTTGCTTTTAGAGCTTTTTAAAAATAGTGCTTTGTCTTGTACAGCCACCCTCAGTTATCTGGTACCCTTCAAGCGCTTGATTGCAGAGAGTTGGGTAGTTTCATTGAGAACCTGGAGGTTGGTTGGGTTTGAGTTGATCATCCCCAATCTTCTCCTGATGCCCAGAGTTATTAGCTTGTGGGTGTTGTGTACATGCAACAGCTTTGTTCTTTGAACTTTAAACAAACTTTAGCTTCTTTTTTCCAAGTTTTTCCCACATAATCTTGGCTCAGATAGTGCTGTTCCATTGCTACCAAACTACTATCATCTTTATCCTTTACTACTTGATTCCTCATTTACTAGGTTCTGGACCTTTATCTTGGTTAAATTTAAATATTTTTGTAACACTTGGGAGGGCAGCCTAAACAGAACCTTTCCCCTCCACAGAACTGCCGCAGCCTAGCACCGTTTTGAGTCTTACAACGGCCAAAATCCTCAAAATTGCCATTGAATCCATTCCTCTTCCCACCATGAATAACTTTAAATCTGGCTTAATCAAGTGGTTAATATGGTGGATCTTCAAGAAGATTTTTAAAATAAACTTATGAAGAAGAAATCAGACTCTTCAGGAAATCCCATCGGACTATCCACATGAAAAAAATGACAATCAGAACTATTCTTACCTCCAAGCTAGACACCTCAATTCAAGCCAACATTATAAATCCCAAAAACAAAAAAGATGCCCACCTTATATGGACAATTATCAACAAATATTTTGTGTCAAATCACGCCTAAAATCAAGCAAGAGTCTTCAAAGAATTTCTCAGGACTCCTTTCTCTGTCTCAAATGTTTTGGGTTTCATTACCAACAAAAAAACAGCCATCTCATGAATTCACAAAGTAGGAATTTATCTGCCATCCAATATCATTGCCTACCTCATCTTTGAGAAATTTCCACCCCCCATGGATACAGTCATACAACAGATTACACACTCCAAAAAGAAATTTACTCTGGAAGATGTTTTTGACCATCTCAGACTCTTCCAAAACAACCAATCTCTTGGTAATGTGTTGACTGGCACGAACAAAAAGGAAGACAGAAACTCTGTCTCTTTTTTCAACAAGGAAATCAAACCCTGTGGAGATATATGGCACAATCCCAAAGCAGCTCATCCTAAAGTTTATTGCTGGAAGCTTTATCTACAGCTCAAGCCAAGCTTTCCAAAAAAAAAAGAAGTTGGAGGCTAATGAATTTAAAGGTTTGGCTACAAGTGTTAGATCCTTTCATTGCACTCTTTCTCAACTTTCAAATTCTCAATCATTCGTCCTTGACTCCAGTTCATCTACACATATGGTGTCTGATCAATCACTAAGCAGCTTAATTTCTACTATTTCTGGCATGGACAGCCTTAGGTACTCTGGAAAAGGAATTGTATCTGTAACTGACAAGAAGGGACAGAGGGCAATATTGTCAAATGTGTTGTATGCTTGGCTTTCCACAGCTAATCTCCTATCAATTTGATTTTCATTTTTAGAAAGATTCCATGTCTCATTTCTTGTTGACAAGGTAGTTGTAAAGAAAGGAAGTTGGTCCCCTGTAGGTTATTATGATTACAATATACCTATATTTCATCTTCATCAAGGGGTATCTAACCCAGTCTCTCATTTAAGTTTAGAAGAGATTCTTCCTAAATCTCTTGGTCATGTCAGCTATCATTGGATCAGACACAAGCTTGGGATTGAGGTATCCAAACCTAAAGAATGCATGGCTTGCACTGTTAGAAAAATTACTTGAGCATCCTTCACCTCAAAACATAAACAAGCCAAAAGACCATTTCAAGAGTTACATTGTGACTTGATAGGTCTGATTAAACCAAGAAGAATCTATCATGATTCCTACATACTGACAATTGTTGATAGCTGTACAAAATTTGTGTAATCTATTCCAATTAAAGACAAAAGTCAAACTGGGGAAACTCTTCAATTCCTGATCAACATGGAATCAAAATGGTTCAGATATTCTCCAATGATCTTACACTCAGACAGGGGAACTGAATTTTCCAAAAAATCCTTGAAGGCTTTCATTCAAGCAAACAACATCAAGCAAACATTTTCTGATCCCTACACCCCTGAACAGAATGGATTGGCCAAGAGATACAACCAAAATATTCTTGAGTCTCTTTGAATGTTTCTCTTTGATTCAAAACTTTCCACGAAGTACTGGTGTATAATAATTAAGGCCTGCACTCTCATTATTAATCAATTCCTGTCTCATAGATCCAACTTTTTGCCGTACAAACAATTCAAAGGGAGGAAAATTGAGCTGAGTTATTTTTTTCCTATTGGTAATCCCATTACTTTTTTTTGGTGATAAAGATTCATTAACAAAGCTCAAACCTTGTGGGGCATTTGGGAGGATAGTAGGATATAATGAGGATCTGCTTTCTTACAAAATACTCATGGAGGATAATTGAGTCATTGAAACAAAAAGCATCAAAATTCTAGATTTTGATGCCTCCCTCACTCCTCCCACTAGCAATGTCAAATTTGAGATAGAAGAAAATCAGGACATCTATGTTGAAGGGTCAACTCAAACATCTCCTCAGAACAAAAGGATATATGAATTCTCAGAGGAATCCATTTTTCCTCTTAATCAAGCTCAGTCTGGAGCTAATGATTCTGCTGACATTACCACTCATCCTGATCCCACTTCCACATTTTTGCCAACGGTGAATTACCCAGAGGAATCTTGATACAATCTTTGAGATAGAACAGAAAAAGTCAGACCAATTCAGTACTCACATCTCAAAAAACTGAAGAAAGATTCTGTTGTACTGGAAGGACTCACGCGACAGCAAAATAAAAGATATTTCAATTCAAGACGTCTGGGAAGATTGTGATGTGACTCCTGATCATTTTCTCAGAACTATGTGGGTCAATAAAGAAAAAACTTCTACTATCTCAACACCTGAACAAAAAAAATCCAGACTTTGTATCACGGGCAACCTACAGACTCCTGGAACTGATTTTGGAGAGACATTTTCCCCCACGGGGAATTTCACCACTTTTATGATCCTATTGATCCAGGGGATCAATCTTGGGCTGAAGATACAACAATTAAATTTCAAGGAGGCTGTCTTATTTTATCCTTTACGTGAAGACATATACATCTTGAAGCCAGAGGAATGCAATTGCAAATCTTGGTTCCTAAAATTAAAAAAGTCTTTATACGGTCTTAGACAGGCTCCAGAAAACTGGTTCAAGACTCTAATGACGTGGTTGGAGTCCATTGGGTATAGAAAATCAAACTCAGATCCTTGCTTATACAACCACAATCTCAAGGGCTCTTCTCTTTTTTTCATGTAGATGATCTGGTGGTGGTAGGAGAGGTGGATTGTTTTGAAAACCTATTTCTAGAATGTTTCCCAATGTCCTTGGCACATGACTTGGACACTGTGCTGGGGATGAATTTCACGCTGACCAAAGGGAAAATAACCCTGAATCAATCTGCTATCATTGCTGAAATACTCGAGGAGCTTGATCTGACGTCTTGTTGTTCTTTATGCGCGCCTCTTACACCCAGTTCAAGACTAACACAAGCAACGGATGAAGACTGCAAAGAGTTTGACAAACTGAAAATTAAATTTTGAAGATTTAAGGGAATTTTGAATCATCTATCATGAAGGACTTTTCCCAATATGTCAGTGGCAGCGTCTCTGTTATCCAGGTTCAATCAAAAACTGGGTCTCTCTCATTGGAGGGAAGTCCTCCATGTTTGGAATTATCTGGCCAGAACTTCTCACCTTGCACTCACCCTTCATCCTCAAAATGATAGTCATCAACTTAAAATTTCTTCTGATGCCACTTGGGAAGACAATCCTGATACACGAATCTTGCAATCAGGATTCTTAGTAAAATGGTTGGGTTGTCCTATTGCCTGGAAAAGTCGGAAACAGGCCAACATCACCCTATCAACCATGGAAGCTGAATTGAATGCCCTCACCGACAGGGCAAAAGAGGGATTGTGGATAAAATACGTCATTGAAGAAATTTGGAAGAAAACATTACCGCCTTCAAAGTTTCTCATTGAAAACAAGGGCTTTTTGGACAAAATCCAACACTTTGACTCTAACTCAAAAACAAAGCATATCAACATGAAGCTCAAATGGCTTTGCAAACAATATGCCAATGGTGGACTTTCAGTTCAGCTCATTGCTTCTGAGGAAATGGAGGCCAATGCACTCTCTAAACCTGCAAACAAAAACATGCTTTACCTTTTCAATCAAAATTGCTTTCAGTGATTGACACCAAATTCCAGGGGGATGTTGACATATTATTTTATTTCCTTCCATTATTTTAAATTTCTTATTCTTTATTTTTCCAATTTCATATTTCTCATTTTTTATTTTTATTTCCTTAATTTTCTTCAATACACCACACGCGCGCTCTCCTAGATGCGCGGGGCTTGCCTGTATTCAAAATACATATTCAGTATTCTTCACATCCATTGTGCGGGACAAGGGGTATTTAGTCTGGAGTCCAAAGGAACCAGAGAGGAGGAACCTTTTTAATTTCTTCTTTTTAAATTCTGAAGCGCTCAATACATCAACTCAATTGAATCTAAACAATCCAATCCAATCAACACTTGTCAACAAACCAGTGCTTCCAAGAAGAACGGCCCATTTGTGTGGAGCTTGAGTTAATTTTGTACAATCACTTTTCTAACAACGCTCTACTCAAATTATATATTGTTTGACTCTTTTTCATATTCAAATTCAGAGTTATCCCGGCATCATCAGAGGAGGTAGTCTAGCACATTCATTTTTCACCATTTCAGTTTTTCATATAGTGTTCAGACTTTGACATCATAGTAGCTGGTTATGAACTATTTCCTTCATTATCAGTTTTATATACTACATCTCTAACTATCCTGTATGTATTTGCTGTTTTTATTCTTTTTAAAAAATTCAGGTTCCATCAAGTTTTGCATTCTCTTTTTCCTAAATTTTAACCCTAGATGAGGATGCAACTTGGGCTTCCAATTTTTTATTTCCCAAATGCCTAGCTTCTGCCACAGATTTTTTAACAGCACTATCAATTAAGTCCTTCAATGCAGCCATGCTAAAACCAGGGGGTCTTGGGCTTTCCAAAGTTCCCATAATCCAAAAAAATCACAAGTAACTTCATTATTCAATACAAATTTATTCAACAAATCCAAAGTGTACTCACTTTTGGGTTGAGAAAAATGAAATTATCCAATGGTTGATTATTGTGTACAGTCTTTTCTCTTTGCCAATAGGCAGAATGTTCAATTCAGTTCTTGTTGTGGTCTAATAGTGCCACAATGTATGCAGAAACTCCAAATTTTGGTTGATGGCACTCAAATGTGGTCCAGGGGTTCCTATTTACCCCTAATTATGAGAAAAGTGTGGTGAACCCTGTAAACTAGACAAGGCGTTGATTGAAATGAAAAAGAGAATGAGTGAAGAAATTACATGAGACTGAGAATTGAGAGACAGATTCAAAATGAAAGGAATGAAAAAAACCTGAGAGACAGAGTCAAAATGAAATGAATGAAACAAACAGGACTGTGTAATTCTATGGACCAGATGATGGCCTCTGAATAGAATTTGTAGAATTGTTGCAGTACCAATATAATTGAGCAATTGTCTTGAGTTCTAAGTGGAATTCAATTTTTAATTGAGATTCAATTAATTTTTTGCCTGTGGCTGGAGCTGATATGAATATGATGAATGAATCGTAATCTTGATGACCACAATTGTAGCTGGAATACTTGAGGAGCATTTCTGGTCAGGGATGATGGTGATTTTTCTGATGGAGAAGTTAATTGATTCAGTGTGAAAGTGTTCAAACAGGGCACCTTGAACCACTTTTGAGACCATGCGCGGTGACAGGTTTGGACAGAATTTAGAAGGGACTGGGCATGCATTTGACAGCCAGTTATTCAAACTCACAGAAGACTGGATGAGTGTGGGAAAATAAAATGAATATGAAACGGGAAACAAATGAAAAGCTGGAGCAGGCAATGAATGATGAGAAAAGGAAAGTAGATTTATTATTAACACTTTGGCTCAACTCAGCATCAGGATGCTTCAGGAGCTAACAAAATTTAACAGACATTCTATGGTTTTGTGCTGGGTGATTTGGTCAAAGAATTGAAAAGCATGTTGTGAGTTGAGACTAATTTGAGTTGGATTGCCTCATTTTCCCATTTTTTTCAAAGGATTTTTAGTTTTATGTTGATGTCCTTCAAATGATATTTGGAGCCAAATTTCTTTACTTTTTTGTTTAATCCCTTGTTGTTGATTAGATGCATTTGGGTTGAGAATTAATTGTGCCAGAGTTTATTTCCTAGGTGGTGAATCCACCGCTCCTCAAGATGACTTGCTGAAAGCGCGTTGAATTTGGATTTGGTTGACAATTGAGCAATGTAGTTCTGTTTTCAGCTGGTCTAAAAGGTTGGAATTCCTTTAAAGAAAGTGATGTACCCAGTTTGTGACAGTCTAGTTTCCAGATCATTGCCCCAAGTGGCATTGCTGTAAGTGACAAGGTGATTGGCGGAGTACTTGGAAAACAGTGTGAGTTTGAAGTCAATTATTTTGAGAAAGTATCACCATAAATGTACCACCTCTTTCCAATGGTTCATTTTGGGGTTTTCAGAGAATTGGGCAAGGCTGGATACTGCATAAATAATTTCTGGCCTTGCAAGTTTGGCTATAAAGTTTAACAGACCAATTGGAGACCGGTAGTTGACTTCCAGATTCTTGAACTGTTTGATTTCATCCTCTTTTTTTGATTTGAGATGGATACCACAGGAGCAGCAATTTTTGAGTGGCTTGGAATTGGTCAGATTCATTTCTTCAAGGCCCTGTTTGATGTGTAAGGGCAAATATAGGTTGATGTAATTTTGGCCATTTTCAACTTTCATCCTGAGAAGATTGTTGACTTTGTGAAAAAACTTGACTCTTTGAAATTTTCCAGGAAGGCTGCTTTAATTTTATCCACATTCCCTATGGCTACTTGAATGTCAATTTGAAAGAAGAGAGATTTGAAACCGTCTTTTTTTAGGTAGAAACAAGAGCCACTGTCACTATTTCTGTAGCCTTGGCTTTTAATCCACTCTTGTAGGGTTTTGTACCAGTTGAGCAGAGCCTGCTTCAGGCCATACAGGCATTTTTTAAGCTTCAGAAACTTTTATTTTCTTTTTGGGCCAACTGGATTTATGATTTAGACATTCTTTTTAATTGGTGTGTGGAGGAAGCCCTGTTTAAGTTGAATTTCAGTATGGGAAGCTTTTTTTCAATTCTGTAAACCAGTAAAGACCTCAGTAACGCAATCCTACCAGTTGGAGAAAAGGTTTCTAGGTAGTCAATTCCATATTTCTGGTTGAATCCCTGTAGACATAGGCAAGACTTTTCAGTAATTTGAACAGAGTGGAGGTTTTCCTTGCAGCTGAAATTCCATGTTTTTTTCAAGTAAATTGGTGACTTTGGATTATTACGCATCTTCCCAGAAAGAGAGATCATCAGCTGTTCTAATTTCTTTTTTTACAGGCTCCTGCAGCATAGGTAGTTGGCCTTTGGAGATTCAGAGTGATAGAGCCTGTACCACTCCGGGGTTTGATGAGGTCACAAAATATTAGTCAAGTTCTTAAGGCAGAATTGATGGCCAATCTTTCTTCACTTTTGTTACCATTTTCTGATCTTCCCAAGTCATTGACATTAGGTTTCTATTTAACTGGATTGATATTGGCTGTTGGATTTGGTGAATGACCAATTGAGTCTTCTAGTGGAGTGTGCACTGGAATGGAGGGATCAATAGTTTCAGAGGTTTTAGTTTGGATCACCTGCTCCTCTTCAATTGTGGGAAAACAGAGTTGGCCTTTTTTAAGGAATGTGACATGCTTTGATTCTGTTAACTTACCTGTCTTGGAGATGATTTTTTATGAGAGTAGCCTTGGATTAAACCCTACCGGAATTCTGTGTTCTCCTTTTTGCTAAGTCTGGCGGTTAATTTAGTCTTGTTCAGGAGATAAACAACAGGTGTGCAGATGTGTTTCAAGTATTTGGTTGGTAGGCTGGATTTGTGGAGAAGCTCCCAAGGTGATTTATCTTCTTTCTGATTGGGGATCTGATTGAGTGCAAAGAAAAAGCTCTGGATTACTGCATTCTAATAGCTTTTGGGCATTGTGGAAAAGCTTAAAATTGATTGCATCAATTGGATGATAGTTCAATTGCCCTGTTGCACTTTTCTTTTTTGCTGTGGATGGGATGGCTTGCTGATTATTTGGTTGATGAATTTGCGTTAGATCAAATCAGAAATTTGGCGATTAACAAATTTTCCACCACTGTTGGAGATGGCATCCATGAGATATTGGTGTTTTTTTTAGCCTTGTTCTCAATTGCAAACCTAATGGTTGTGGTGGGGGCATCTTTTCTGGAAATGGGGAAGGAAGATATTTAACCAGATTTTTTATCAACCATTGTGAGTGATTATTGATTGCCTCTCTTGCTGGTTAGACTCAAAGTGCCTATCAGATAAAGGTGTAATTGGTTGAAAACTCTTTTGGCGGTTATTTCTTTTCTTTGAAGGGTGTATTGGTGATTTTACTCTTATTTCAGTCAATGAATTCAAAGTTGGCCTTAGTCTGCTTGTCAATAGACCTGCCAATAAACTTTTCCATACTATCAATTTTGGTGTGGCCTAGTCTTTGGTGAATTTTGTCTAGGTCAATGGAAGATTGATAAAAGGAGAGCTGATTAGTCCTTGAAAGAGTTTTAATGATGAGTAGGTTTTTTGTTATAATCCCTTCTGGTAAAGATTGTTCCTTTGATTTAATGCAGAATTTTGGAGGTTCCTTGCTGAGATCACCTCAAAGAAGGAAACCCACTTTTTGCAAGGTCCCCATGGAGATGAGTTTCACAGTGGCATATGGAACCCATGCACCATTTTCAATTTTGGTGATTCTGAAGCCAAACTTTATTAAAGCAGTCCCCAGTCCTCTGATTGGAATTCCAGCTCCTTTTTTTCCTGCTTTAATGGTTTTTTTTACCATTTGTTCTTGCATTTTCTGAGAGTAGTCTTGATTTTGAATCATATGAATCAAAAACCCACTTTCAAGTATGGATCAATCTTCTTCATTTGCTTTGAACTGGTTGAATGCACATAAAAACAAGGGAAGTGTCATTTTTCAGATTTATCAGGAGGGAACCTTTTTTCTTTCTTGGGAGGAAACTTGGGTTGGAATTCATTAAATTCTAACCATCAGGCAGATGGTGGATGGTCAGTGACAGTGGGTTTGTTTTTTTGGTTTTTACATCTGGGGTAAGTATGGTATTGGTTTAGGTTTGAGTGATAGATGGCCGTGTTGGTGTCAGATTGTTCTAGGCCTTTGGATTGAGCTTTTTTTATGCTGGATTAGATGACCAAGGACCAAATTCAAATCTAAATTTTTTCAAGAGTGAATAATCTGCAATCTGATGACTTTGATGTAATCAAGAAGTTTTAAGAGGATGAGATAGCTGAGGATGTTGGATGGTAGATCTATTCCAATTTTGTTGATTTTACTGATGTGAACTTTGACAGAGGTGAAAAAGGATTCAATTTTTTTTATCAAAAGAGAGGTACAGAAATTTGAAGAAAATTCTTGCTCTATAAGCTGCTTGGCTGGAGGTAAAATTATTTTTTGCAGTAATCCATATTATTTTTGATGAGTCCTTGTTGTATGCATTCATGATGTTGATGTGAGTTGCGGCATTGAGTTTGGACATTAAATAGCCTGAAATTTCATTTTTGTCTTGAATATCCTCATTTGGATTAGGTGAGTTGATCAGGTGGAGGATACCTCTCAACTTGAACAATTTCCTGATTTTCTTTTTCCAGATAGAATAATGAGATTCTGTGAGCAGGGGAGTTGATTCCATGAGTGATTTCAGAGCAAGTGCTTTAAAGTTGGATTTTAATCCTGGTTGAGGTGTTTCTGAGGATTGTATTTAGGAAGGTCTGGTAGAGCTGGATGGTTCCTTTTTTTTTAACCATGAGAAAAATATGGTGAATCATGTAACATAGACCAGGCTTCAATTGCCATGAAAAAGAGAATGAGTCAAAAAATTACATGAGAATGACACTTTAGAGACAGATTCAAAATTAGAGGAATGAAACAAACAGGACTGTGCAATTCTACAGGCCCAATTATGGCCTCTGGATAGACTTTCTAGAATTATTGCAGTACAAACTTAATTGAGAAATTTTGTTGGGTTCTAGTCAGAAGTCAATGTGTGATTGAGAGTCAATTGATGGTTGGCCTGATTCTGAGGTTGAGTTGTATATGATTACTGACTGGTACTCTTGCTGACCAAAATTGTAGCTTGATACTTTAGGATGATTTCTGGTCAGGGATGATGGTGATTTGTCTGATGGAGAAGTTTATTGATGCAGTGTGCATTTGGAACAGGGAACCATGACAGGCTGTTAAGACCATGTTCCAATGAAATTGATGACAGGGTTGGAAAGAGGTGAGAAGGTACTGGGCGCGCATGTGACAGCCAGTTGGTCAAACTCAAAGAAGACCGGATGAGTGTGGGAAAAGAAAATGAACAGGAAAAAGGAAAGAAATTAAAATTTGCAGCAGGCTTTGAATGATGAGACAAGGAAAAGAGATTTATTCTTAACAAATTACCCTCTAAAACCACCCATTTGGGGCTATTTTGCTCCATATGAGTGGTGAGAAACACGCGCAACCCCAGGGAGCTGTGTACTACTTTTTCACAATTCATTTGGGTTTTTAAACCTTGTTTGTAACCTTCTTGGGTTTCAAAAAAGTAGTATGCAACCCCCTGGTGGTTGCAGTTGTTGTGAAGGGTTTTTTTTTGAAACCCAGATTGTTTTGAAGGGCATTTCATTCCCATTAACAACCAGGGTTTTTGAATCTATCACTGCCCATATGTCTATCATTTTTCTATTTCTTATTATTTTTGGTAAAGATTAATTTAAATTAAATTGGAAAACTTGAATCTTCTTCAAAGAAATATGCTGTTCATATTTTTTATGATTATTCATGTACTTTAGTATTTTCTTTGAAATGTTACAAATCATTGTAATTAGCCACACCAAATAGGTATATGTGGCATTGTTGTATTTTTTTATGATTGGTACAAATTTATTCTAATTCCACTTTAAATCTTGCAATTTTTTTGAATAAAATAATTTTTTTTTGTTTTTCTTATTTTTCTCATACAGCGTGAATTTGTTTTCAAATCTGGCCTCTGATTCAAATTCCTTGCAAAAAAAATATTCATTGCATTTTTAAATTTTAAATTTAATTAATTGTTGTTCATATTTGGATTCTCCAAAACATTCTACCCCAGACAGAACCCACAGGGGGCCTGAAGGCCTTATAATAACCCCCCGGGGCCTCAATTAATTTTAACATGCCTCTGGGGGCCCAAAACGCCCTGAAATTGTGTTTTCTTTTTTCAGACACTCCTTTAAACCTTAAAAAGGTTTTCCAAACCTTAATCTTTTATTTTAATTTCTTTCTTGTATTTCCAATAACTTCCAATTTTTACATACCTCCCTTTAAATTAATATAATGAGATTTTTCATCAAAATAGGCTTGAATGTAGCAAAGAAATTGCCAAGGCATCATTTTATTTTTTCTGGAGGCAGATATCAGCCTGGGCCAATTCAATGAAAAGAATCAAAATTTTCTTTGAAGAACCTTGAAATTAAAATGAAAAAGAATAAAAAGAACAATTATTAATGGTAGCAAATTGAACTATCTGAAATTATAAGCAAATTATCAATAAAATCTTTCTCAAAAAATTGTTTGAAGCTTATGAAAAACTCCTTCAAAGGAGAATAGAAATTATAATAAATTTACAAAAGATATAAGCCTGTAATCCTATCAAAAAGTATCATCAAAAAGAAAAAAATTGATATGTTTATTTTATACTGATTCAAACAATAATAATGGGGAAAAAAATAAAATAAAAGCATTGTAAATGATACTGAATTTTAATTAGCTAAGTAAATGAGAATAATAGAATTAAAATTGAAAATAAAATGAACTTTATGTTCCTTTGAGGACCTTCAAATAGGAATAAAAAACAATGAAAACTAAATAAAACAATCCTGAAAAATATTTGCTTTCAATAATCTGAAATAAGAATGAATAATTATTCAATCAGATATTTTCAAATTTCAATATTATCTCCAAAAAAAAGAGACCACTGAAATCAAATTCTTAGTCAATTCATTTTTTTTCCTCCTTGAAAATCTTGAATTTTTCCTATTCAGAAATTTTTAAAGTAAATCCTAGTTAACCAGAAAAACACTTTTAAACCATTATCAATTTATTCCATTAAAACTTAAATCTGCTTTATTTTTTATTTCCCCTCAATTTATCATTTGAATTCATCCATCACCAACATGATATCTGCTTTTTATAACCAGAAGCAAGTCATTAATTCAGGGTTTATCAGATTTTTAAAACCCACCATTTTTATAATGGTGTGTTTCATAAGCCATTAAAAACAAAAGAAACCAAATTCTTTCACATTAGAAATTTCAGATTCACTGAGAAATAAATTGTTTTTTAGAATAAAATATTGGTTCAGGCACCATCCAACACATGTTGGACCACACCATCTACCCCATGCTTACAAATTCCTTAAGTCCAACCCATTTCATACCACACCATACACCCCTTGCTTCCAGCCTCCTTAAATCCTGTTCATTCAAAATCCAACACATCTCAGACCACACAATTCACCCCTTTCTTCCCACTTCCTTAAATCTTGTGCATGAAAAATCTAACACATCTCAGACCACACAATCCACCCCTTTCTTCCCACTTCCTTCCATGTCTGACCTCATTGAAGATACCATCTGATTGCTCTTCATCTTGCCATTGCTAATTCCTAATTCCAGCCTCATCAATAGATAAATCATAATTTATATTGCAATTGAGAATTCCAAACTCCAAAATACTCAGAATGATCAACTTTTCAAAAAAATCACTTTATTTCACATGCATCCATCACTTGATCTCTCTTCCACTTTCCAAATAGCCCCTCAGCAAACTTTTCCTTGAAAATATTGCAAGAGAACCTCCCCAAGTAACTCAACCACTGAAAATTAAAAAAAAGTCAACCCTAATTCCCATCTGCCTCCAAATTTTCTATTCAAATAAATAAATACAATCATATCATCCTTTTCAACTGGATTAAGATTAGAAAGCCAATAATCTCATCCTTGTTAACTGGATGAAGATTATAAATCCAATCATCTCATCCTTGTCAACTAGATGAAGATTCCTGTCAACTACAATTCCTGTTTTGTTATGCAAAGAAAAACTGGAGTTGGCCAGCCTCCATCTTGACATTTCAATTTTCTTTTCCTGATGGAAAATGACCTACATAATAAAACCAAATTTAGGCTTGATCTATCACCAAAAAAATGAGGGAGTGGTTCAAGAACTATTTTTCCAAGTATTAAAAACTGGGATCAATGTCAATATCAACTGTATTCAATATCACCAATGCTGATAAGGCCAAATGGTTCAACTCTGTGGTTCTTAAAAAGGATTTTATATTTCCTTTTTTTTTTCAAATTTACAAACCCTTTGGAAAGAAGACCAAAATATCCCCTCTAGCTGATTTTGATACTCAAAGATCCAACTCCTTCAATGCTTAGTAGATATAATCTAAATATCCAACCAATTAATAATGATAATGAAGAAACCTTGATTGAGGAACCAAGATTTGTTGAGGAACCCTTGTATTTTCCAGAACCTGGTTCCAAGGAAGATATTCCACCAATAACAGGTCTAATGGGGTCCACATTAGGACCAATGATCCATTCAAATTCAAAATTGGACCCAAAAATTGCCACTTTATATTGGTCGCTTCCAAACTTGGTCCAAGTCATTTCCAATCCCATCAATCTTGAGGAGGATTCCTTTTACACATCACCCCTTCGCCAAAAAGAAAAAAACCCTTTTTATCAAAATTAAGCATATTTTATATTAACCCTGATAATTATTAATAGCTCATATCCTCTAAACAGACTCACCCTATTTTATTCAACCAAAATATCAAGTAAATGGGGACTCCAAATTCACCATCCAACAGAAGTGACAATGTACAGCTACAATAATTTTTAGTAAAGGGAAAGAGAAAGGCATGAAAATAAATCAAAATAAACCCCAAAAGCAATCAAAAGTTGAGTAAAAATTCCCAATTTGGAGGTTTTGATTAGATCCTTGACAATGAATATTTGGGTGAGAAAATTAAACCACTATAAACACATACATACATACTAATTCACTGGAATTCTCTCCAAAACAGTTCATTCCCAGACCAAAAGTGATAGGCTTGACATTAAAAGTGATAAGCTTCCGTTTTAAAAGTAAAAATTGATGCTCAAAGTTTAAATAGATAAATAAATGCAAAGAGCTTCAAAAAGCGCTGAAGAAAAAAAGCTCAATTCTCAGTTGAATTTAAGAAAAACTGAGCTGGATTTTGAGAGAGAGAAGAATGAGAAGGATTGACTGGGAACTGAAAGAATTGAAAATTTTTCCTTATCTTTTGCAGTTATGCGTAGTGGTAATCATGTGGAGGTAATGGAGCATACTTCTCAAATACTTTGATTGTAAAAAAATTTCTTTGTAAAATTGAATAAATTTAAAAAAATATAGTTACCATTCACAACACATTTTGATAGTATTTTGAAAACTTCCAGCAAAAAATTTCCCTTATTTTTATCAAAATATCTTTTCCTGGATTAGATCTACCCACTATCTAAGTACCTTCTAGTTTTACTTGTCCTCCAATTGATTTGCATGGAAATAGCCATTTTTTTTGTGTGGCAGACTCAATAGCAGGAATTGTACAATGATTTTACTTGTTGGAAGCCCAAATAGTTTTTACAATACTTTTTTTCTTGAAATCAATGAAAATACACAAGTCAGAAAAGAGAAATTGAAATTCATAGAACTCATATTTTTCCATGTTGTTAATATGTTTTCTTTTGGCCATTTTTGTTGGAACCACCAGGAGAAATGAGTGCAAATAAATATCACCATGTTTAATATGGGGAGAATTTTAGATGCCACCTGATTTAAAATTAATGTGAAGTGATAAATTGAAAGGAGTTGGTTTGAGGAGGAGAAGGAGGGTTTTTTTTTTGTTTGATGATTTTTTGATTGAATTCAAATGGTATCCAGCTCAAATTTTTGGTAAATTCCACACAATATCCATTCCACCTGGCCTGAGTTCAGGTTGAGATACTTGAATTCTTGAAGAGAAGATTTGACACCTGCTTTTTTAGCATATTGAAAAAAAATTCACAAGATTGCATCAAATTTAAAAATCCATTTTCCCACATTTTTCCACCACATGTTCTTGAAGTTCTAGAAGGTTTGAGAATCCTTTTGGATTTTTAGAGTTATGTGGTGAAAAAATTGATGCATTTCTTCTCTTTTTTGATAATTTGATACGATGGAAAAGACTCAATGATGGCAAAAACCTATCCCTGGTCTGACCCATCTAGAACAACCAACTTTCCTTTATGAAAGAAGTAAAAAATCTTGACCAGATGTTGAGCTTGCTTGATCTTAACATTGGTTGGAATTCCAGGACACCACCTATTTTCAAGGTGGATATCAGGATATAGATGAAATTTTTTCAGAGGTTTGGTAGACCAGGTGATGGCTTTAGATGAGTGGAAGCCATAAATATTTATTTCAAGTGGAACTTTGGAGTCCCTATTTTGTTCCCTCTTCCTCCTAAAGTTGGCATGTGTTTGCTTGTTGCTATTAATCTCACCTTACGGCCTTCATCACTTACTAGGCCTCCCAAATCTTTGAGTAGCTTCATAAACAATATAATTACAAAAATATTTGTATTAATTTCAAAAATTTAAAAAAGTATTGACCAAAATGGATTTCAATCAGAATTGAAAAGAGAAAAAAAAAATTCATTCATTTTTTGATGACAAATTTGTTAAAAAAAGAGGATAAAAATTGGGAAAACCTTTTGAACCTAATAAAAAATAAAAAAAGGCAGACCATTTTCAATCAAGTTTTAAATTTTGTGCTCCTATACAGTAGGTAAGGACCATAATTTTGAGCTGGGAGAACCCAAATGTGGTCCAGTGGCCCAAAAACTCATTTTGGATGCCAAAATTTGGATGAGAATCAAAAGAAAACATTGGGTGACGGTGATCTCTTGCAATCTAAGCACTTGTAAAAAAACCTGAAAATCTAAAGCCTAGACTAGTCATTTTCAAGAATAATTCAGGAATGAATTAGAAATTTTCTCTATTGATAAGAACAATTTTTTAATCAAAGCTTTAGTTCTGGTTCTCCCTCCTATGATCTCACAAATGATTCAATGTTGGACTGAATTAAAACCTTTCTCTATTGATTAAACTGATCATTTAAAAAAATCTTTATTTCCTTTCATCACTCCTAAAATCTCATGAAAAATTCCATTTTTGATTGAATTAATGATTTTATTTTCTGATATAACCACTCATTTTATTAATTCTTTAGTTACTTTGTTTACTCCTATGATCTCATTAAAAATTGCATGTTTTCAGGAATCCAAAGATGGTGGAAGGATCAATTTGTCAAATTTTAAGATCATTTCTCAACATAGCCAAAGATATTGGCCTGGGGATCTTGGGCAATGCTGGTTTAAACCATTTGAATTTACATACTCAAGTCACACACACCTGATTTACTACAAAATCCCTTGGAATGAGTTCATTGTTGGCGATTCTTCTGATATAATGATTTTGGAAGGGATGAAAGATCAATCTATCAATATCTACACAATTTCATTTGATATCAGGAACTGCACCAAGTTATAAATCATGATTCAATTCTTTGGGGTTTTTTAAGGTCCAAAACATGCTCCTATCCAGATCTGTTTCAACTGGGGTCAAGAAAAATCTGTAATTTGCATTAGACCAGGATTTTTACAGAGTAAACCATTTTCTAAGACTTAATTTCCAAATATTTTCAGTCCAATCAATCTAATTTAAAAATTTAAGTCTTCATTTTCATAATTTCCCAGCTTGATTCTGGCCCTGTTGATAACCTCCTGCACAATTGGTTTTTCATCCTCATAGGTTTAAACTGGCTGGTTTTCAGATAGTACCTTCCAAGGCAGATTCAATTTTATTTTTTTGTTTGAGGCCACTTATCACCAACACCATGTCCAAAAACTGCTATCATCCAGGTCTGTTTTAACTGGGATCAAGAATAATTTTTAACTTGCATTGGCCCAGGATTATGATGAAATTCCAGATCCAATATCATTATTTTTCAAAATGGAGGCCTTTGCTACCATTACCCTTACTCAGTAGTCTGTGGGTTTGATTTGATTTTACATGTAGAACTTTGAGCATTCAATTGATTGAATATACCACAACCTTCCAGAAATTCTAGAAAAGTTCTTTAATTCATAAAGTCATGCTTGGTTCATCTAGAAAATTCTTCAAATCTCATGATAGCTGCTGATGTATCAAAGTACAAGAAAAGGAACCAATGTAAATCCAAGATCATCAAGTCCCAAAAATTTACTATCCTAGTTTCAAGATTGATGCAAAAATGATAAGCTTACTTCATTTTCAAACCATGAAAAGTTGGATATGGAGAAGCCTTGATCAAACCACACAAGCTCCTGACTTTGCTCCCTTGTTTTTATTCTTCAGAAAAGCTGCTTTCAGCTCCTCTTACTTCTCCTCATCATCTTTTTGGACCCACTCAAACCTGGGCACCAGAAAAATGTGCAAACAAACAATCAAGCTGATTTATTTGTATTGGAAGATGTTCAATAGTATATTGAAGTGCAAATCTCTTTTTTTTGATTTGGAAGCTAAGTATGGATGTGAATCCAAGCCTTCAAAGATGTATCCAAGCTGTATCAAATATGAGCTTGAAGTTATTCAAATTTGACATCTAAATAATTTGTTTTTTACACATTAGCTTAAATTGTTTTGGTTGCAGATTTGTTTTTGGAGAGCAAAAGGGGGGTCTCTTTCTTTCATTCACCTAAAAATTGACTTTCATCTTTTCATACCCTCTTTCTGCATACACTTGCTCTGTTTATGAATTCCATGAGAACTTGTCATATTCTCCCTTCTTCAGGTGGTGATGGTTGGTGTTGAGTTGAATGAGGCTTAAGTGGAGAGAGGGGGAGAGATGGGGAAAGAGGGGGAGAGGGGGGGAGAGAGGGGGAGAGAAAATAAAAATAAAAATAAAAATAAAAATAAAAATAAAAATAAAAATAAAAATAAAAATAAAAATAAAAATAAAAATAAAAATAAAAATAAAAATAAAAATAAAAATAAAAATAAAAATAAAAATAAAAATAAAAATAAAAATAAAAATAAAAATAAAAATAAAAATAAAAATAAAAATAAAAATAAAAATAAAAATAAAAATAAAAATAAAAATAAAAATAAAAATAAAAATAAAAATAAAAATAAAAATAAAAATAAAAATAAAAATAAAAATAAAAATAAAAATAAAAATAAAAATAAAAATAAAAATAAAAATAAAAATAAAAATAAAAATAAAAATAAAAATAAAAATAAAAATAAAAATAAAAATAAAAATAAAAATAAAAATAAAAATAAAAATAAAAATAAAAATAAAAATAAAAATAAAAATAAAAATAAAAATAAAAATAAAAATAAAAATAAAAATAAAAATAAAAATAAAAATAAAAATAAAAATAAAAATAAAAATAAAAATAAAAATAAAAATAAAAATAAAAATAAAAATAAAAATAAAAATAAAAATAAAAATAAAAATAAAAATAAAAATAAAAATAAAAATAAAAATAAAAATAAAAATAAAAATAAAAATAAAAATAAAAATAAAAATAAAAATAAAAATAAAAATAAAAATAAAAATAAAAATAAAAATAAAAATAACAAACTTTCAGGCATAAATTTTGAAGTTTGAGGGAAAAAATAATGATTCAAACTGAAAAAATTACAATTCAAACAGAGAAAGAGTGAAAGGTAGAATATTCTCTATCATTGAAAAAGATGAATGATGAGATGATATTGGAATCTCTTGAGGAAGATCAAGGATGTCATCTTCAAAGATTAAATACCATTAATCTGTGATTTTGTCCAATAAATTATGGGGAATAATGCAGCAGAAAATGCAGTTTCTAAGCATATTCATGTCTTTGTAATTTTGGATCTGGTTCTGCATTTGTCATAAGCTGGCCAATGTTCCCATCAGCACTTCCATGGCATGCTCAATCCAGACTTCTGATTGAGAAAGATGATAGTTCAAATATTTTTTTCCTTGATCTTTGGAAGAACAATCATGATATGCTTGAACCATGTTTTTTCCACTAGAATAAGCTGAATCTGCAAGAAGTTATTTATCTTCATCAAAGTGATTATGTGGTTCTTGTGCAATAGGCATCCAATTGAAAACATACTAATTGTGACAGGATCCTGGAAGGCCAGCATGGAAAGAAATAAAATTCTTGCTGTTGTTGCAAACTACTTGAACAGAAACAGATTATTTAATTGAACAGAGGAATTATGGTTGTTCAGTGACTCATAAATTAGGATGAAAGAATTCATTGCCTTTTATTCCAATCAAAATTGTCAAATACATCAACATTGGGTTTTTGACTCAAGGGGATGTTATTTCAATAAAGAAAGCCAATAAAACCAGGAAGCCCTTCAGTCTCCATGACCTGAGACATATCTTTCTGCTCTTCCTTTTTTTTGCAATCAAAGGACTTAGAAATTGAATTCTAGGATAGCAGTCATAACCCTTCTATTAAATGAGTTGATGGTTTCATATCCAATCAAGATGGGATTTTCTAATTTACAAATTGCTTCTCTGTTTCCATTTTATACCAATCTACAGAGAGTGACTTCCTGTTGGATAGCTGGATTAATTTGAGGACTCCAAGAGTTTTTCTGAAAGATTTTGTGATCTCCAATCATTTAAAAATTTTTCATGGATGAAACCAAAGAATTCTGGAAATTTTCTGGAAGCTCAAGTCAGGTAGAAGATGGTTCTTTCTCCTTTCATACATGGGATGATGGATTGTCTTTCTTCTAGGAACAATGCATTTCTTTCCCAATAGATCATTCAAGGATAACCAATTTAATTCCAATTTTGGGTCTGAATCAGAGTCCAATGGTAGCAAAATTTCAGTCAGATTTATTCCTTTTTTGTCATGACCTTGGGGAGTTTGTTTGGAAATTTTGAGAGTGATGAAAATGGGGTTTGAAGTGGTGACTGGGTGATATGGTGGAATGGAGTGATGATTTTATTATACAATGGAGATGATATTGGCCTTTTTTATTGAATTTGTGAAGAAATATTCAGTGATGGGATGTGTGTGGATTTGACAATGTGGAGCTGTGGAAGGGTGTTTTGCATGCCAGGGATAATTGGTCAATGTTGATTAATAAATGTTTTATTGGATGTTCCAAACACGCCATTTCCACAAAACACACCATTTTGAGATTCACCATTTAGGGGGTATGTGTATTTCAGAAACCTGCCATTAAAAAGGTGGGTTTACTAATTCTGACATTCCCTATTAATCAATACTTAATTAATCTTGAATTAACACTCATACTTGTGAATAAATTTGTTTCTTCCCCCTCTAATTTTGCATTTATTTCCATGATATATAATTCTCATAACTTGAAAATCACTTGAAATTCATTCCTAAAATCAAGGAAGCCATGCATGATCAATTTTCATGAGTTTTTATGTGAATCTGTAGGCAAAATTTCTCCCAAGGTTTTACTTTTTCAACCAAGGAAATTTCCCCCAACCTTAAAAATCATGCACTATGAAAAATGAATGATGACTTGTAGGCAAGTGCTCATTAATTTTGCCTGGTGATGCTTCCTTTCTCATGTATTTTTTCCTCATTGATCTCATTTCACAAATTATTGCATTTCCTTCTCTAAAATTATTACATTGGACTTGGGCAAGTTTTGTTTTGCATCAAAAAATTGCTCTCAGTTTTAGGATTGAATTTGTCTGCTATGTGTAGACTGATAATTTGGTGCTTTGATTTTCCAGGTGCTCAAAAACTGTCCTATAGCCATCAAACCCCCTTTTCTAGTATAACCCTATCTCAAATACTCAAAATAAGCTCAAAAATGGATTATGAACCAAGAATAACCTATATTAACCCAGGCAAAGTACCCCTCTATCTATCATGGATTGAAAGATACAGCCCAAAATTCAATCCTAGACAACTTATACCTAATCAGGTATCACAGATCCATGAAAGAAACATGGAAAAACCTAGGAAAACCCACCTCCCATTCCATATCAGTGAAATTTCTTATCCCTATTTCAAAATTCCATAACAGCCTTTCTGGATTGCACTCACAATTCAGCAATTCACAGCCTTCCTGTATTACACCCACAGTTCAGCCAGTTTACAGCCCTATTGGAACATTCTAGAACAGCATTTTCTTTATTTCACCCAAATTTTGGCCATTTTAAAGCCCTAGTGGAGCATTCTAGCGCAGGCTCTCTGTATTTCACCCACAAATCAGCCATGATATGATCCTATGGAAATTTCCATCACATTCCAATCACAATTCAGCCATGAGCACATGTCATTAACCAACACCAATTTTGTGAAAGGTGGCACACCCCCTGAAGTCTATATAAGGATTGCCTCTCTGGACTATCCAATTTTTAACCTGATTCCTCTTAGGAAACCATTCCTCACACTCCATTCAACCATCCACAACCATATCCTTTACCTGTAGTGTCTACCCATATAACCCTCATCATTAAAGCAATTATAAATCAACAATAAATCAAAAACCTGATTTGAAAGCCTTGAGCCACTCCATCAGGCTCTTTAATAAGGGGCCTTCTGTGACTCAAATGTTCAGTACCAAATTGAAAAGAACCAAAAATTCCATCAATAAATGAAATTTATAAAGAAGAAGAGAAAAACAACAAGGAAAAACCAACCTTTGTGTTGTCTTTTGATGCTCTTATTCTGTAACTAACCAATTTAGTTACCTTTATTTTTATCTTACTGTTTTCATAAACCTATTATTCTTGTCTCAGGCCCCTTCTGGAGGCTCTCTAGTTGTATTCAACATGCTTCCTTAGGCCCCCTTTGGGGTTCTCTATATGTATTTGAATAATGGTCCTTCTCTGGGACCATCAATGAAAACCATCTGATTACCAGACACTTCAACCAGAGGGCACCTTCCTCCTCATCAGATCAGTTCCACTTTAAAAGTATGATACCTTCTCCCTTGGATCTTTTTTGCCTCTTTATTTCCCCTGAATTGGCTCTTCAGTAGCCTACTGCGTACCTTCCTTCTCCAAATCACCTTTCTCCTTATCAAAAACTCTTCACTTTCCACTAACCAGCCGCTTGTGGGTAAACCCATCTTTGGGTTGTCTCCTGATCCATACCTTTTATAAACCATCACTCTCCAAAATTGGAATTTTTTAAAGGAAAATATAACCAGCAGCCTTAAACTTTTCAATAATCCAATACATCTAGTCTAATCTTCAAAAAATCCTCAAAATAAAATTTAAGAATTGATCCAGTTTTCCTCTGAGACCAATTTTTAAATCTCAAAGAAACCAGCCATTAATTTTTTAAAAAAAAGAAAATTAGACTTACCATAGCTTTAGAAGGGATGGGAATTCAAAAGAACCTCAGTTTACTGATACTCTAAGCATTAAAATTAAATACTGAATTCCCCTTCAAGTACTTCCTGAAATCCATTTACTAAATTAATCCCATATCCCAAAGGAGTCTCTACAGTGAAACCATTCAGTCTCAAATTCATATTCAATCATTTATTTTATCAGCTCAATATTTCTGTGACTATTGTCTCGGTAGCCCTCCTGATTTTACCAATCATAGTAGTGGAGATTGGATAAGCCTAGGATAAACCAGGGAAATTTTTCAAACCTTAAAATTATTTTTTCAATCCTTTTCGTGTGGGAAAACACACCAAAATGTATGAATTCATTCAAATAAATAAATAATTTTTTTCATGATGAATTCAAATATCACACCATGGGATGTTGATTTTGATATTTTTTTTTCAAATTCTTTATTTTTTAATCTTTGGTGGAGACAAATTCCAAAAGAAATGAATGGAGTGATATAAAAATAATACTCAATTTTGATGTTGGGAATTTATTAAATTTTTTTCTTCAATTTTTTTTTTCTGTGGCAAGAAACCCCAAATGCCATTATTTGAGAGAAGCAAAAAAAAAACCTTTTTGGAAAGAAATGTTGAGTTTTTAGTCAAACCCAGGGTGTGAATTTATCCTGGGCCAATTGAATTTTTCTATTACATAATTTTTCTTCTTCCAATCACTGTTTGGCCTGTGGTAATTTTTCTAATTGATTCCTGGTTTGTTCTAATTCTAACTCTAATCCATCATTTTTCCTCTCTCTTAAATCATGAACAAAACTGATCCTACTCCCATTGCACTTGTGAATCTCACTTGGAATTTTTGGTTTTCATCATTTTAGCAGTTCAGATATAGTCTTCTTTTTAACATATTGCTCTAAGATATTAACTCTTGAAAACCTTCTCTGGGATCTGTTTCTTTCTAATCTAAATTATTTATATTTTCAAGCTGCTGCTCTTTGATTCAAGCTGCTACACATGCCTTCATAAATCTTGATATTGAAAAATTAGCCTTGTAAGAGTTTTTGAGAATCAATTTGAAAATTCAAAATCAATATGAACAGGTTCCAATTTTCAGAATAATGAATCATACCTTTGATTCATTTCAAATTTTATTTTAACTTTGATCATTTTACACTATTTATTTGGATAAAATTCTTGTCTCTGTAGACTTGAGGATACATAATCATGTAATTATGAGAACTTGAATCAAAAACATACTGAAAATTTTTGGGTTACTGATCAGTTTTGAGAAGATGAGAAGAGAATCAAAAGGAATGGTAAGATAAAAGATTTCAAAGAACAAACCAAGCAAAAATTTGGGTGGAGAAGAACCAATGAAAGAAAAATAATTAAAGCAAAGACTAGGATTATAAAAAAATGCAGATAATCCATCTGTCAGAATCAGAATATTGATTTTTCTCTGGAAATGAACTAATCTCTAATGGGGTATTTGATTTATTTGGGGGTTTTTCAGAGCCTGGAGTGGTCATCCATCCTTTTTTCACATAGAACTCAAAATCTTGTCATAAATTTAATGTATTTGGCCATTGATCCTAAATCCCTTTGATTGTTTATAATCCTCCTTAATCAATTCAGTTAGAGTTTCATTTTGAATTCCCTCAATTCTTTGCTGATTTTGAATGATTTGGGCCTAAGATTTGCACAATGGTCTATGAATCATTCCACTTGGTGCCTCTAACCACACAATGAATTTTCATATCTCCTTCTTATCCTTTTTCAATTTTAGAAAAATATTTGATTTATTAAAGCACACTAACCTATTAGGATTATAATATGTAAGTCTTTTTATATGGGCTTTGTTTGATTCCTTTCTACTTTTTAAATGTTTCCTTTCCTGCTTATAATCAAGGTTTCCTGGAAATTTATGGCTTTCTTTGCTATCTTATCTAAATAAAACAAAATCCATGAGTTCAACTGTGCTTCATTCACCATACCAAGATGATTTTTATTCCTTTTGGGGGAATGGAAAGGGGATTTTTTACATCTCTCATAAGAGGATATTCTTGTGCTTTTCAAAACTGTATTCATTGAATTCTCTTGATGAATCCTTTGTTTCCTATAAAACTGAATACATTTCTCTATCTATCATTTTATTCTGAAATTTGGGAGGCCAAAGATATTCCTCTAAGCAGGCCAATAATCTTGCACTTGTGGTTTGAGATTGCTTCAAAATCCTCACTTCTACAGGAAAGGAAGGATTGATTTTCCAGACTATAAGCATCCCCTTCTCCTTCCTAATCTGAGATAAAAAAAGCCATAAACAAACATTTGGGAGGCTTTGATAGCTTTTTTTAATGTTTTGAGTAAGGGGGGAACTCTTGAATTAGTTGTATTGGAAAAATCCTGTGAAAAAATTCATTCTTTTTGGGAAGCTTTGGTTGTTAAGAAATTAAAATTGAGCTGAATATTTTATGTTTTTCATCTAATTTCTAATCAGAATTATCCTAAATTTATTGATCTTTAAAAAGCCTCCTAGGATTCATTTCTTTCTTATTTTATTTTTTTTCCCCATGATACATTCTTGTATCAAAATTTTAGGTTTTAGAATCCATTTCTTTCAGGTGAAAAAAAAAATCATAAGAGCAAGGCTTTATTACTGCTTGATACAAAATAATTGGTTTAAGCCTATCCTGGATGAAATTAAGAACAGTTGTTTTGAGTACTCCCAAGATTAAAATTGCTTTACGGACCATCAGATTTGGAACCCATTTCCCTAACTTGTCAGATAATTGCATTGGTTGCACTTAAATTGCCTTATGGGCCATCAGATTTTGAACCCATTTCCCTAAATTTTGGGATAATTGCATTTGTGGCACAGATATTGGCACCACAAATCATTCCTGGGGAAGAGGATCATCTGGTTGAGTTTGTGTTGTTATGTTTTTTTTTTTTTTTTTTTTTTTTTTTTTTTTTTTTTTTTTTTTTTTTTTTTTTACTTTGCCTGTCCTTAAGCTTCCAAAAATCTTGAACTGAGATATATCACTGGATATTTTTTCCCTTTCATCATCTTTCAATGATGTTTCAAAAGAAAAGTTCTTGTCAAGCTAGAAACCAAGTCATTACAATTTTTTTGAATGGCCAGAGAGGTTGTGATCCAAACTTGATATCTTCTTGGAGAGGGTTGCTTTGAAGAACCACCTCAGTTTTCACTTTGTAAGCTCAAACCATTTGCTTATCCTTTTGCACCATTTGAGGGGCCTTCTTCCCTGAGAGCCCTGGTGGGTTCTTCCTGCATCTCTCTGAAAAATTAGCCAGTTCATCTCTGTACAAGATGTAGATAATAAGTTATATTAGGAAGCCTGGGAGTTTGCCAATTCATATTTCTAATACTGGGACCACCAGGGCCAAATTGGGGTCTCTGGCTGACCAGTGACATGAAGTCACTTTTATGGCCACTTTTGTCCCCCATAAGTATCAAAACATTCCCCATGAATTCACAATGATTGATTCAATTTTTCACAATGCTGTACACAATATTTCTTGTGGGTTTCACCTTTATGGAAAACAAAAGTCCAGAATATTTCACTGCTGCTGAAAATGAGAATCACCTTGATTTCACCTTTTTGGAAATTGGAATTCATCTGTATTTCCCAAATCATGAACTTTTAATTCTGCCATTTCCACCAAGATAAAACAAGAACTATTTCGGGAAAAAATCAATTTTGTGAAACATGTTGATTTTTTTACAGGTAAATTGATTTGTAAAGGAAGTTTGTTTGTTGGAAAAATCAAAATGGTTATAAACCGTTTTCAGTTTTTGCAATTCTCAATTTTCACAGCTTGAAAATTATAATTTCACAAAGCTCCGCATCTCCTACAAACAGTTGGCATTTTTTCCAAGGCCAAGATTGCAGGCCATCAAGATTCTATGTAACAGATGTGAGTATCCATACATGAAAACATAAATGCCCTCCCCATGCCAAATGAAATCAGTGCTGACTTTATCCCAACAAAAAAATATATAAATGAACAGAGAAAAAAATAAAGCAAGTTACAGCAAAATCCAAAGGAATTTTCTGTTCAGAGATGAGTGTTACACTCTTCCCAGCATTTCACCAAAAATAAATGTAACAAAAAGTTTCCGCCAGTGTCACTATGAATTCACCAGGGAACACTTCAAATCAGCTCACAGTTCACTTTCTTTTTGCTGGTGCACCTGGGGCACAGGCCCCACTTTACTTGTGGGTAAAAAAGTGCAATCACGCATTGTCCAAGGATCCCATCTTCAAGCTAATCCTTGGAGTTAGCTAACCCATCTCAGAGCTGGCAACATGGGCTTTGTACCTGGTAAAAAAACCTTAATTTAGCACATGAATGCCATAGAACTCAAGGGATTTTGAATGACCCAGGAATATTTTTCAATGCACAGATCTCCCTCATATAATTTCACAAGGGAAAAACCTCAAATAAACTCACAGTTCACTCATATATTTTAAAAGCTTTTATGGATACGGTTTTACAGGAAAGCCTTTTGTTTCATTCTTCAAATATTTATTCCATGTAAAAAACATGGATATCTCTTCCAGGAAATGCAGAATTTGAATAGATATCTCCCAAAATGTCTCACATGGAGGGTTGAAACAAACCCAAGGTGGCACTTGTAAACAGTAATGGGAAGAAGAATCATACTAGGATAAAACAAGACAGCCAGGCAGAGACTTCCAGAAGAAAAGCAAGGCAAATCTCCAATTCAGTTTAGAGCACCGACTCATTTCAACAAACTCCTCAACAACTGTCAAGGCATGTGGTGGTAAATCTTCCTTTCTAAGATAAATCTTATTCTTCCTCATTCTCCCATCCTAGATGGGGTTATTGTGTTCCATTTACTTCATATCAATCAATTTTCTGCATAAAAGGTGCTAATGTGTTTAAACCACAACAATCATTGATTTTAAATAGCTTTCTCTTTTCAGGGTTTATTGTATGCTTTCTCAATACTCACCTGAGGAGCTGCCTTAGTTGCCTTTATTTTGCATTCATTGTTTGATCCACATGTTTTATATGGTTGGATTTCTGCACTAAAATATGTATCATCCTGGTGGGGATATCTTTTTTCAGAAGATTCTCTTTACTCATAATCTCAAAAAAACCCCTTCTATTTCTGTCACTACAACCAATCCAATTTGAACCTATGTTCAAAGGCTAAAAGCTTGGATTTTCAGTCAAAGCCTTAAACAATCATTTGTACAAATTCAAAATGCCCCCCTGTAACATATTTATGCCATTTCCTGCCTGCATTAATTTTTGATTCAAGCCTATTTGACTTCAAATCAGATGTAGGAAGGAATGCCCATTGAGCATGGCGCGGCCACAGCCCAAAGAAACAATCACTATCAACAACAAAAGCCCACACATTGCACGGTTTCCTTAATGGACTCATTCGCGCATGTGAACCAATTTCTCCAGCATGCAAAGGCCAATTCATATTGACCAGAGCAACTCCCCAACAATCTTTGTTTGACAATATCTTAGACTTAAAAAGCAACATTTATTTGATACAAGAAACTTGTTTCTTATAAAAAGAGTGAAGTTACTTTACAGACTCATCATAGTGTGTATTTCATCCACATGAGAGGGTGGGCAGAGGAGGGACTACACTCTTATGTGGTTGTAGTTTCACTGTTGCCAGTGCAGTGATGTGCACTCCCATATAGTAGGCCAGGCATAAAAATTTGGGCTGACAGAACCCAAGTGTGGTCTAGGTGAATTGAGCCCCACCACCAAGGTTAAATTACACAACACCGGTATATGTAAATGATTAAACCACACTTCACTCAATGCTTTGAAAACCACACTCAATTTTGAACAAACCTCACCAACTTTTGAACATTTCTCACTTGATTTGGAACACACCTCAACCTGCTACACCCTCACCCAAGTGGACTTCAACACTCCTCACCCTGCACACCCTCACCAAAGTGAATTTGAACAATTGTTACCCAATTTCTAACACTACTCACCATTCCAACCCTGACAAAAGTGAATTTGAAGAATTGTTACCCAATTTTCAACAGGCCTCACCCTGCTAAACTCTCATCAAAGTGGATATCAACACTCCTGACCTAATTTTGAACACACCTCACCCTTCTACACTCCCACTGAAGTGGATTTCAACACTCCTCACTGTGCTACATCCTCACCAAAGTGTATTTCAACACGTCTCATCATGCTACAATGCATGCATCCAAACAGGAGGATTTTGGTGCAACCTGGATTAAAGCATGGAAGTTGCACAAAAATGTTGGTGTTTGGATGCATGCATCCAAACAGGAGGATTTTGGTGCAACTTGGATTAAAGCATGGAAGTTGCATGAAAATGTTAGTGTTTGGATGCATGAATCCAAACAGGAGGATTTTGGTGCAACTTGGATTAAAGCATGGAAGTTGCATGAAAATGTTAGTGTTTGGATGCATGAATCCAAACAGGAGGATTTTGGTGCAACTTGGATTAAAGCATGGAAGTTTCATGAAAATGTTAGTGTTTGGATGCATGCATCCGAACAGGAGGATTTTGGTGCAACTTGGAGGTCTGACCACTGCTCACGCTGATGCTTTGCGTCTGAGTCCTTCCATCAGTCCCACATAAGCAAATACATAGAATCCACTTGGGATGGGTAAGACGAGTTCAAGTAATCCAAACTGTCTTCCTTTGATTCAGATAGGTGTCAAGGCCCGCTTATTGTCTCTCTTAGTTTAGGTATCAACGCTCCTCATGTTTACTTTGTGATCCATCATACGCTTCCAAAAAGTACTGAAGGTTATTATCAAGAATCAGGTCGTGCTGGACGTGATGGGCATGTTTCGGACTGTTTGCTCTTTTGGAAAACAAGTGATCTTATCCCACTCTCTGGAATGGTTGCCTCCAAGACTGATGGGATCACGAAACGTATAGGCCTTCATATTCTTTGACATCTTGGTCACAACCCAGTTTTTTGACGTGGTGTCTTGCCACCCCCTGCAGTTTACTCTATGGCCCAATACGCTGTCAAAGTGGAACGCTGTCGTAGTACCCTCTTTGCCGACTATTTCAAAACCTCCCGCTCAACTTGCAACTCTGGCAATCCTCTACCTTTCTCTCCTGAGCCCTGTAAAAATTGTGACAATTGCAAACAAGATCCTTCTCAAATCCTATACAATGACTTGACAATACAAGCTTGTCACATCTGCCACGTTGTTGTTTACATAACTAGAATGAATGGCCAAATAACAATGATCCAACTAGGGGATTTGATGCGTGGCGTTGGGCCTTCAATCATTCAAATCATTCAAACCGGCCAAGTTGACCAAGATTTCAATGATTTGCCAACCCATCTAGCTCCCAAGGTAGTGGGACTAGACAAACTGAATCGCAATAAGATTGCACTCACTAAAGAGGTTGGCTGATCTTCTTAAAGACAGCATGCTAAAAGTGAAGAATGAGAACGCTTAACTTCCCAATACTTCATCGTTTTTTTCTTCATTATTTCAATTGCCCTTTTTTTCATCCAAAGCAATTGGAAAACTTAATCCTTCACCTAATTTTGCGAGGTTACCTGGCGGAACAGTTTGTTGCTAGTATGTCAAATCAAGCCTTGTTTTTCCTTGATTTTGGCGAGATTTGTCTGAAGATTGAGAAATTGTGTCTACCACTCCGGCTTGACCAAAGCTGCTTACACAGTCAACAGCTATATCATGCTTGGAACCAAATCTCGCGACTTGGAACGGTACCGTGACACTATCATGACCGTGTACAAGCCTTGGTCCTCCAAAAATCAGATTCCAAACCACGTCAAAATCATTATTCCTTTGGTATCTTCTCCGAAAAGCAAGCAAGCGTCCAATTCAAACTTGAAGACTAATGTCAAAGAACCCAAGAAACAAAAGACAACCTACAGTGTTAAAAAGGGCAAAACAACCACCAAGATTTCCGTAGCCCAAGATTGTGGTCACTTGATCATATCTGATGATGATGATGATCATAATCACCATAATCACAATAGTAATAGTGACAAGGTGTGCAAAGATGAATCCTCTAAACCGGCTGAGGAATGAACTGATTTGACAAATGGTCTTGCCTTCAATTGCGGATTGAGACAGGTGGGTAAGCGTCCAAGCAGCCGTGAGGATCAAGGTAGAAGTGGTCAAAGACAAAAAGTTTTTTTGATCAAAATCAAATCCAAATGAAGACAATCGACGACTCCACTGGTAGTGAGGTGAAGAAACTCAAGGGTTGAAGGAAGGGATTTCTAAGTGTACGTACGTACTTACGGTGGCTAGATAAGAATAATGGGACCAATTGACCTTAAATTGGTCCATTCATGCTTGGGCTTCTCTTTCAAGGCTAAATTTGATTGTTCAAAAAAAATAAATAATAAAAGGCATGTATTATTCATTTTCTGTTCTTGGGATTTAGATTGTTTGAACGTCTGTACGTACTCTCTACTTAACAAAACAATTTAAATTTTTGGAAAAAATATCAAATCAAGCATAAAACTCCAAAAAAATACGCTGGAGGAAAAAAAAAATTGAAAAAAAATTGAAAAAATTGAAAAATCCAGTACCATCAATATTTTTTTGTTCTTGTTGATGAGGGTGTGAGTGAGAGAGTGAGGATTGCAAAGGGGAATGATGTTGAAGAAAAGAAAGATGAAGTCTCTTGAAGAGATTCTTTTTCTTAAAAAAAAAACGGGATTCAAAACCATTGGTTTGATGTTGATGTTGATGGTGGCTTGGTAAGAAGATGGTGATGAGAATTTTGAAAGTGATAGGTTGGGAGTTGTGGAAACTGCTTCAAAAAAAACACACACATTGATTGATTGAAGGACTTTAAGCATCTGATATTTTTTTATTCTGAGGTTGAATTGGAGTTCAGGTCCATTGACATCATTCTAAAATCAATTCTGATCCTTGCACTTTTGACCCTCCTCCTCTGATGTGGTTTGACCATCACCCTTGATCTTCTGAATCAATAGATTTCTCAAAAGAAGACTATATATTTCAAAAATGAGAACCCATAAATCAATAATAATAATAGTCACTTACCATGTTTGTTTAATTGTTTTATTTTTTTTTTTGAATCAATTGAGTAGTCAGAAATTGAGATCAAAAAAAAAAAAAAAAAAAAAAAAAAAAAACACCAAGTTTGTGGTAATGTGGAAAGTGAGAGCATGCAAGAATTTCACAACTTTGTGCACAGGCAGTCCAGAACATCCCATTCCAACCTTTGGCAGTTCCCTTCAAAAACGTGTAGATAGCAGTAGAAAGTATCCCGTAATGAGTTTTGGAAGATCTAAAGAGATCATTGATGCACAAGAGAGAAAGACAATTGATATAGGTTTCAAAACCCAGGAGGCTAACACCCCAAATTGGTAACAAGCCTGATCCTAATTTGACTGATGATCAAAGAACCCTCCCAGTTTTTGAGCAAGCGGGAGGATGGGAGTCATGTATGAAGGGGAAACAATCAAAGAGTGGAAGAACATCCAGTAGGAGCCGGATTGGGTGACTCTCTTGATGTCAAATCAAGCAACCACATGTCATCAAGATTGTGAAGATCACTCAAGGCGTCTAACTCTCTCTCCAGCTTCACCTTGACACCCTCACTCACCTTCAGCATCAACCTTGATGCAATCCTCTTCTTCATCCCATTGATTTGAATTAGGATCAATACTCGCTGGACAAGACCAATGGGCCATGGCAAGATGCCCGGGGGAAAAAATGAAAAAAAAAGCTGAGTGACTCGACAACAAGGATGAAGCTCCTATTGCTGATATGATTCAACCTCAATTCTGGGTTTAGGATACACCTTCTATTGTTTATCTTTGCAGATTGCCCTCCTTGGTTTGACTTTTCTTTCTTTTTTTTTTCTTGGACAGTGGAACGTTGATGGTTTTACCCGGCTGGGGGAGTAGGGTCCAATTGGGAAGGATAAACTAAAATTGATTTGGAGCTGATTTTTCAGTAATGCAACCAGATGTGAAACACAGATGAAAGACTGGAAAAACACCAATGAAATTTGTACTATAGAAGTGGTAGTGTTACATAAAAGTGATATGAAATAAACTGTAAAATAATTCTTTTTATGGATACTGGAATTAATCAGAATGAAGCTTTCATTGCATTGTGGAAAATATTGATCACTGAAATTGTAGCTGGGATATCAAAATATACAATATTTAATTGGAAATTTTTATTCCATAAGGAATTTCAAGTGAGTCCCAGTTGAATCAATGTGAACATTCAAGTGAATTCAGGTTTTTTCCTTGGGGAATTACAAGTGATATTCATTTTCCACCATGGTGAATACAAGGTGAATGATATTTTCTTTTTGATGTAAACTGAGGTGAACTCAAGAATACTCATTGGTGAAGAGAAGTTTCCCATAAAGGGATTCAATTGGCCAGAAAATGGGACTGGATGGTGACATGAAGTCACTGGCCAGCCAGAGACCCCATTTTGGCCCTGGTGGACACTCATAGTCTTCAACCCAAGCTCTGGTTCACCGGTTTCTCAGGAATCAATGGATGATTTGAACAAGGTATTTTAGACACTGTTGGATTCTGAGGTCATGAATTGATAATGATTTTGTGGAAATCAAGATCATTTCTTTTGTGCTCAATTTCTCATTATATGATACACTGAATCCAAAGTCCCAATGCATCCATTAAAGTATCTTGATTGGTTGTTCAACACTGTAATCTGTAGTCTCATCCATACTTTGCAAGTTCTCAAGCCATCATCCCCTTTGATTGTCTCCCTCATCTCCTCACTACTTGTACCCAAACTTTTATCCATCACACCTATCTCTTCCATCCCCTTTGAGCTAAATTTATGCTGTAGCTTTCTGTTCTCTACCCATCTTACTCTCTCTCAACTTCATGGATGTGTACCCTTCAACCTCCTTTGGTTCATGGCTGTATGCACTCTCCACTGGTTTGAATGCATGATCTCATGCCCACCTCAACCTGAAAACTGATTTACCCAGTTGGCGCTCATTATGTATATTTCAATCCATTTCATTTCAACCAGAAAGATGCTTTTTTTATCTTAACAATCATCTCAACCTTCAAGTCTATGTATGTCATGGTTAGCTGGTCAACACTATTCTCAACCCATTGATTCTTGCAATGTTCTAATCAGCTCCCAGCCCCCTCAAGCCACACAATTTCAATCCTCCTGGAAAAGACACTCACAAGCAAGGACACACCTTGGTGAATGTTGACACCCACCCCAACTGATGAACTCTTCTGACACTGCATGAATTCCCTTTTTTTTTGTCTTGGAAGCTTAGAATGTTTTGGTATATCAGCATGTGTTTCACCACATACACACATGCCTTTCATCACCAACAACTTTCCAATCCAATCTTCTGATTGTAGGGTGCTCCAGACTAAAAAGTAGGGAAGGGCGGCATCTAAGAACTTGGGCACAAGATACCGGGACCCGGCGCTCCCCAAAACCATAAAACATGTCCCAACAGTGGCTTGAACACTGGACATAGCGTATAGAAGACCTGCGGGCTTTTGTTTTCCCGCCGTTACCTTCAAACCAGTTTTTCCTTGATCTTTTGAATCATACGGTAACTTAACCAGGTCACAAGCAGGAAACAAATCTCTATGATCTCGAGAAAAAAAAATTTCATCAAGGAGAAAACATATCAATCACCCAATCCAAAGGGAAAATCAAATACCTCAGCTAAACCCAAGCACACCAGACAAGCCATTATCAGTCACAAAGGAGTGGAATATCAAGTGAGCACGGCATTTGTTGGAAAGTAGAGTAAACCGATCTAGTCGACAATATCTTTCCCTTTTGAATTGGTCGTGCGATCAATCTGAAAGCTGGTACTCGTCCGTCATAAGCTGAAGCTGTCGCCTCTGTTTCATTCTGCCAAGAGGGCCCTTCATGCATTGTCGAATCAATCGATTACTACGACTACTCGTCCCATCCGACACGTTGAAGGCGGTTTGGACGTCCCGTCGAGAATTTTGATCATCAGCGCGCTTGATCGTCGAGCAGTTTTGAAGGATTCTTATATCATGTTCCTGCTTCGATCTAATCGATTTAGGTAGTAATAATCTCCCCGCGGAATTTAACTCCAATTTTTTCAGGTAGATTGACTTGATCATTTCGAATTTGATGGAGCGAATTTTTTTCTCATGCTCCGATAGTGATAACGAAGATTCCTCGTTTGGCTTGGGATGATGGTGATCGAGAGCATTATGATGATTTGCCTTGCCGGGTGTTTTGAATGATAATCCTCCGGCTCGGAGTAATAAAGCTTCTTTTATCTCATCAGGATCCACTCCGGCTAACTCACTAAATTCGGAAGAATCGGTTGAAGCAGCCAGTTGCTCTAATACCTTCAATCCGTTCTCTGAGGTAGCACATCCCTTCAATTGGCGCAACAATTTAGAGGTCAAAGCGCGCCTCTGGTCTTCCATAGCCTTTTGATCATCTTCCAGGGTTCTGACGGAGGCATGATTGGCAGTCGATGAATACCGGGGTTGGACTCGAGGCTCATCGAAAACTTGGGCTGATGCAAACGAGGAGTGCGACCTCCGACTCCGCGACGACAATTTGGAAACCGAGTTGGCGGATAGTATCGAATAATCTGGTAGAAGGGATGTTTTTGGATAATACCTTGCCTTGCGTTTGCTCATTGGTTTCGGCGCTCGAGGGAATTTAGAAACATCGGTGAAGACCATGGGCACCTTGCTGGGTGGCTTGGAAATGTAAGAAGGCGGCGGTCGTGGCAAACCATCGCTCCCAACGAGGTGCTAAATAGGATCAGGGGATGATTGATGAGCCGAGGAAACTTGGATTATTCCACGAAAGACAATCGGATCAGGTCTTACTCTGGTTGCAGTTGGCTCATCGTCCTCTCGATATTTCGAGGGACTAGTCCGTCGTTGATTCGGGGCGGGGTTAACTTCGGAAGTTGATGGAGGTAGGCCCGTGAGGGGTTCGTCGACAGGAGCATCGAGTGGGACGAATTGAGTTCCGTAAAAGCTTAACTTTCGCTGAAGGCGCCGATTATCCAGTGCTTCGATATCTTCGTTGACTCGGGTAGCTTGATCGGATTGAACTCCTAGTACGGCCTCCATTCCCTTCTCAAAATTGAGTTGTAGCGTTCTTCTCTGAATCGATTGACCTGGTTCGTCGGAATGATCGATCGACCAGGAGTCCTCCATCGCCTTCAATCTGATGATGGCGCCGATTCGATCACGACAAATGCCCCACTGTTCTGATGTCTGTCGAATGAGGATCTGCTCTTGTTTTTTCTTCTCATCGGCATCCAAACGTTGATAAGAAGATTTCTGGGCCATCAGATTGACCCTTTTCTTGAAGGATTCATAAACCCTTGTCCGAAGTTTATCCGATATGGGTGGCTGAGGCTTGAACCACGGATTGGTGGGAAAGGGCTACGGTCGTCGCGCGGATGACACGGGAAAAGTGAGGATCGAAATCAGATGATCTCGAATGAGTAGACGATGAGGGCAAGGAAGGATCTTGAGACTGACGATATCATCACCCAACCAATTCGTCCTACCGATCGTCGGGTGTCTAAACTTCAAACCCTCTTCAGTCAATAGCCAATCTCTGGGACTAATTTTTTGAATACCTTTTTTAGTTCGGCCGCCTCGACGTTTGGTTAGACTGGATAACAGGTCATCCTCCTCTTCGCCGCCTCCCTCGGGTTTACCGAGTGCTTGAATCTTGGCGATCGATCCTATGGATCTGCTCAAGGTTGGAGCGACCCACGAGGGCGACCGAGCAGAGGGTGCCGATGGATTGAACGAGAAGGACTGTTGAAGACCATGGAGGAGAGGAAGCGAAGAGGGATTCCTGGCTCGGTTGAGGTAGCTCATCACACCCGATCGGTCGATGTGGTCTTGAGTGTGGCTGGAGGTGACACTGGGCAAGTGGTTCGTCGACCGAGTTGGAAACCAAACGGCAGAAGAGGCCGACGAGGGGCCGAAGCGGTCAACAGGGGGGAAGCCGCTGCTGCTGGGGCTGCTTTAGCTGCCCAGTGCCAGGGCGGCCAGGGCCCGGTGCGCATACAGAATATCGTATGGGTATGCATATACAGTGGGTGGACAAGAGTCGTGGGACTGGTGACCCCTTTTTATTAACCAGCCATTTTTCGATTATTTTTTTTTTTTTTTCTCTCTCTCAGGATAGATGGAAAAAATGATAAAATGAATCGGTTTCAACAATCGATCATCTGAACTTTAACTCGTACGTCCAGCTTGAGCATTTAAAAATAATAGAATGAAAATAAAAAAAAATACAAAAAAAGGCATAGTTTGCCCGATATTTGATGATGGAACCAAAAAAAAAAGGACCATTGAAAATTTGTAAGATTCGCAGGAGGCAAAGTAAAGATGATGAGTAATAATAAAAAGAATAGTAATAGTAAGTGGTTCTCCTATTGGATAGAACCACCATTAGCCTTGATAACAGCATGCATGCAATTAGGCATTGAGTTGATGAGGTTCTTGAGTATTTGACACAGAGAGTTGTCCCAGGTTCTTTGGAGGGTCCTTTCCATTTCAGAGATTGACCTTGGTTGATACAACTTATGAATATGATTTCTTAATATTTTCCACAAGTTTTTGATGGGTTTGAGGCCAAGTGATGGAGCTGACCAAGCAAAAACAAAGTTGATGTTGTTAGTATTGCCAATCCTTGCTAATCTTGGCCTTATGGACTGGTGCCCCATCTTTGATCAAAACAAAATTTCATTGATTTAATTTGATGATCTGGGATCTCAGGGAACCTTCACAAATGATTTTGATGAAATATTTTTGCATCTGTTGTCTTGGGGGTATGATGACAAGCAGGGTGGTGCTTTGACCAATGAAAGCACCCCATACCATAATTGAAGAACTTCCACTCTTGAATGTGGGGACTAAAAAGTTGGATTTCAACTTCTCTTGAGGGGCTCTCCAGACCATCACTTGCTGCAAGTCCTTTCCAATTCTGAAGCTTGATCTATTGTTCCATACAACCTTCTTCCAATCTTCAATTTTGCAGCCTTGGTGTTGGCAAGCACAGGTAAGTCTTCTTCTTTTTTTATCTCCATTAATAAAAGCCTTCTTTGCAGCCACCCTTGAGGAAACAAAACCATCCCATGGGCTTGTTGTTGGATCTTCCATGTTGAGATAGACATCCTTCAGGATTAGATTTCCAAGTTTGGAAGACTTCATCTTGCAGAAATGCTTGATAACAAACCCCAGCTCTTAAAGGTTGTGACTGGTTGATTTTCAAGTTCAACCAGATTTTTTGGTGGGTTGAGCAGCTTGTCTTTTGTTGAAATTCTTGAGGAAATTATATATTTTCAATCTTAAAATTCCCATTTTTACTGCAATGGATTTCTCCAATGTGCCTCCTTTATAAATTCCAATGATCCTTGCCTTTGTATTTTCTGGTAAGTTTTTTTCAAATCTATAATTTTATATTGAAAAAAAATATTGAAAATGATGAAGTTTTTATAAATTTCTAAGAACCAAAACCAGTCTGACGTTCAGAGCCAATAAGGAATGATGAGCTCAAGAAACATGTTAGAAAACAGCAGATGAAATGATAAGGGAACACACCACGGATAGAGAGTAAAGGGACAGAAGACAAATGTAGAGGAGAGCTGATAGAGACGGAGAAGTACAACAGGAAGGTGGCAATCTAGGAGGTCCAAGGGTTAGTTATAAGTCCTCAGCAGTGTGAGGAACAGTGACAATCTCACTGAATAAGAAGGAATTCTTGAGCAGGTGATTGTAAGTCACATAGAGGGATAGTAAGATTGTGAATGTAAGTAGTAGTTGAGGGAGGAGAATGGATCCTCTGAGAAAATGAGATAGACAAAGAAGAGAAAGAGACCCAATGAGAGCATGAACGCGGTGAAAGAAAAGGAGAGAATAATTAAGAGAGAGACACATGGAGACAGGAAAGGTGACACATGAGTGACATCTCAGTTAGAGAGAGAGAGAACAAGAGAAGAGAGACTGCGCATTTCCAACACCCCAGGTTATTTGGAGAGAGAGTGTGTTTTATCAATAAAGATGGTGGCGTTGAGAGTAGCGAGTGATGACAGAGGGGAACTTTTTGATAGAGAGTCAGCCAGCATGAAGGAAGAAGGGATCAGATCAACAAAAAGTTTTCCGTCAGAGTACAGCTGCCGTATGAACTTCATTTTTATGTCAAGATGTTTGGTTTTAGAATTGGAGCCAAAATGAATGATCTTATCCTTCAATCCTTTGTTGTCTATTTTGAAGAGAGTGGGAGCCGCTTTGGTCTGCCATAGTTCTCCTACTAAGTGCTGAAGCCACAAACTTTCTTGAATACCATCAGAGAGAGCATTGAGTTCCAACTCTGTAGAGGACAAGGTGATGTTCCGTTGCTTCTTGCTCCCCCAGAACACAGGACACTCCTTCCACAGACCCAGGTATCCAGATTGCAATAAGCGGTCAGTGCCGTTGTTGCCCCAGGTGGCATCAGTGTAGAAGGTAAGTCAATCCGGGTTGGAGATAGACGTTGGTTTTAGTTGGAGATTGTAGTGGATAGTTCCTTTTAGGTACTTCCAGCAGTGCAGCACCTCTCTCCAGTGCGTGAGTCCTGGCGAGTGGATGAACCTTGAGAGGAGAAATACAGCTGCAGATAGATTGGGACAAGTCCGGCAGGCCAGATAATTCAGCATGCCGGTGTACGTTTGATAGTTGATGTTGAGCTTGGGAAACTTCAGTTTTTTTTCCTCCGTGGCTTCCTTTAGTTGTATGCCCAGCGTCATGGGAGTGCAGACCAATCAACAGTCAGTTAGATGAAGTAGCTCCAGTCCTTTATTGATGAGAAGATGCTGAGATAGAAGACATTGGGAGCCGGTCAGTTTCATTTCCATGCCAAGAAGAGTGTCTGGATTGTGTGCTGAGGACTCAGGGAACCTAGTGAGAAATTCAGTCTGAAAGTTGTTGACATCTCCTAACACTATCAGATCATCAATTTGGAAGAAGATGAATGATGATTGATTCTGGTGAATGAATAGGCATGCGTCTGAGTCGGACTGATGATAATTAAGATTCTCCAACCATTGAGTGAAGGTGCAATTCCAGTTGCTGGGAGATTGCCTGAGCCCATAGAGGAATTTCTTGAGTTTTAGGAAGGGAGCCTTGCAACAAGATTCTTTAGAAGTCTTGATGTAAATATCCTTGTCTAAGGGAGCAAAAAGAAAGGCGCTCTTAACATCAAATTGTCTGACAGAGAGTTGCTTGTCCAGGGCAAGAACTATCATGACAAGAAGGGATGAGAATTTCCCAGTGGGGGCAAACGTTTCACTGAAGTCTAGACCCGGTACTTGTAGGAACCCCTAGATGCAGAGGCAAGCCTTGGTTTTAGCTGGAGACAATGCAGTTTCTGGTTTATCACGCACTGCCCACATTGTGTGAAGTAATTGGTCAGGTTTTTCCCAACTATCATCCCAAACTTCATGCTTTTCAATGTTCATCAACTCAACTTGCTTGGCCTGATTGATAGATTCATTTGCTTCAGAGTGGTGAGAGTATTTGATAGGTTTTACTTCCAGCATTCTCTCCCTCAGGACGCAACCATAAGGAATGAGGCTGACAGAAGTGCTTTTGTCACTGTGATCAGAGTTGTCTGAAATAGCTTCAGAGGGATGAGAGACAGATTCCGCAGAGATGGAGGAGTCCTTTTCCATAGGAGATTTGGGGGGTTTGTAGACAGTGGGAGGAATTTGTTTCTTTTGCTGATGGAACTTTTTGACATGAAAGTCATCTGCATCCAAGTATTTTGTATCAGCAGGTTCAAAATCAAGAAATCAGACGTTTTTGGATTCAACAATCTGACAGCCTTGCACCAGTAATCAATATGAGAGTAGTTCATGGTTGTAGCCTATCAGTCTCCCTATGGAACCAGGAGAATCAAGTTTGGAGTGGCTGGCCTTAGGAAGTTTAAGGAAAACCACAGGATTCCCAATTGGTTTGAAATAAGAAAGCGGTATAACTGAGCCCTTGAATAGTTGATAGAGAGAGTGTTTGGACTTATGAGCGGGAATTTGATTCAGAGTGAGCGTAGAAGCTTTGGCAATCTCATGCCACCACTTGGCAGATAGACTGGAGTCCTTCAGGATAGTCTGAATGGAGTTGAGTATGGTTTGATTAAATCTCTCAGCCAGACCATTCTGCTGAGGGGTGTACGGATCTGAGGTGCGTTGGTGTATGAGGTTGTCCTTGCAGAACTTGTTCATGGTAGAGTTGATAAATTCTGTGCCACAATCAGAGTGTATAACAGAGGGAAAGTACTCAAACCGTTTAGCCTTGAATGATATGGATTCAATCAGCTGCAACACTATTTCATCCTTGGTTTGCACAGGAATGGTGGAGCAGTAGCAAGAGAATGAGTTCACAAGAAACACCAAGTACTGGTGAACTTTGATTGGGGTAGGAAGGGGTCCTATGGTGTTGAGATGGATTTCTTCAAAAGGCTTAGAAGCGGTGGAAGTTCTGACCTTGAAGTAGGCACGAGTGATCTTGGAGAGGGAAAAGGGTATGCATTCCACAGGCTTCCGGATGGGAAGATCAAGCTTATGCCGCGGCAATGATAGCTGAAATGGCCCAGGGACTTGTTTAAGAGCTTGGATTCTGTTAAATTTCAGGAAGAGACCACAGGATGCAGTTCAATGATAGGAAGGTGATTCTTGTAGTATCCCATCAACTGGCAGTTGGTGGGATCAGTGAGAAGGAAGTGATTGGATTGGAACATGATTACAAAACCAGTGAGAAGAAGACGATGCAGAGATAGGAGATTGGAGGATATTTTAGGCACATAGAGCGCATTATCTGCAAGAAAGATGGGCCCCAAGCTGCACAAAAGATGGATGGTACCCCTTCCTTCAATCTTCAGTCTACCTGGTCCGCAGCTGGTGTTGATTAATCCTTTTTGGGATTTGTCTAATGAGTTAAAAAAAGACTTATCAGAGATCATATGATCTGAGGAACCGGAGTCTAACATAAACACAGAGGCAGTCATAGTGGCAGTATTGGAATGGAAGCTGACGTGTTCCTCAGTTTTGTGGTTGCTGGTAGCCTTGGGGCGCAGGTGAGGGAACATCATCCAGCATCAATGCTGAGGATGATTGGCAAAGGTGTTGTGTTTACCAGGCTTGCATTTGCCAAAGGCTTCCATAAACAAGGTGGTTACGTTTTCCACGGCAGCAGCGGACATCTGTTGTTTGTTTAAAGGAATACAAAGATGGTTGAGAACGGCATTGGGCGTAATTTTGGATTCCACGTTGGAATTAGTTATTTTTTGCTTGTTGTTCTTTAGGGAATCGGGTAGCTTGTCCAAAATCATATAGGTGAGAATGTTGGACGGCAGATTAATACTAATTTTTTGAAGCCTGTTGACCCTGGTTTTAATCTCAGTGATGAAAGATAGAATGTCAGCTTCATTGAAGACAATGGAAGCAAATTTGCTGTATACTCTGGCTTGATTTGCAGGTTGGGAAGATAGGAAATGTTTGAGGATGGATTTCCAGATTGACTTAGCGTCTTCCTCATTGGAAGAATTGATGATGTTGGAATGTATCAAGGGAGATAGTTTAGAGATCAATACAGAGGTCAGGATAGTGTTGTCTGAGTTGTTCAGTTTTGAGTCAGAGTTGATTGCTTCCTTTAAATTGGCCAGATTGAGTAGAGATAGTATTTGAGTACGCCATATGGTAAAGTTGTCTTCCGTCAATAAAGGGATAGCCTCAATAGTAGTCTTGAGAATAGTCGGATTGATGTTCTCCATACTGAGGCGTGACTGGTGATGTATGCAAAGAGGTATGTTGTTTGGATCCTTGGTGTGCGCTTTTGACTGTTAATTGTGATGAAGTTTTTATAAATTTCTACAAACCAAAACCAGTCTGACGTGCAGAGCCAATAAGGAATGATGAGCTCAAGACACATGTTAGAAAACAGCAGATGAAATGATAAGGGAACACACCACGGATAGAGAGTAAAGGGACAGAAGACAAAAGTAGAGGAGAGCTGATAGAGATGGAGAAGTACAACAGGAAGGTGGCAATCTAGGAGGTCCAAGGGTTAGTTATAAGTCCTAAGCAGTGTGAGGAACAGTGAAAATCTCATTAAAAAAGAAGTAAGTCTTGAGCAGGTGATTGTAAGCCACATAGAGGGGTAGTAAGATCGTGAATGTAAGTAGTAGTTGAGGGAGGAGAATGGATCCTCCAAGCAAATGAGATAGACAAAGAAGAGAAAGAGACCCAATGAGAGCATGAAAGTGGTAAAAGAAAAGGAGAGAAGAATTAAGAGAGAGACACATGGAGACAGGAAAGGTGACACATGAGTGACATCTCAGTTAGAGAGAGAGATAACAAGAGAAGAGAGACTGCGCATTTCCAACGGAAAAGAATAACAAAAATTTTTTTTGGATATTTAAGAAAATAAGAGAAGATTAAAATACTTTCTGAAGTCATTGATTTGATGAGTAGAGGGAGGGAAATCAAGAGAAGGAAACAGAGATTGAAAAAAATTGATTGAAATGTTCAGAGAAAGGTTTTCAAAGATATTTGATGATAGAAATTTTCACAATGAACCACATTTGGTATGGAGGGGGTGGGTGTGGGCACTTTAAAGATCAGTACCACAACTTCCATCCAGCCACTGTGCATGCACACACCCAAGCATTGATGCAGCCTCAGGGAAGTTGGACCACTGGTGTGACTGATCTAGAGCCACACTTGTTTTAAGACTTCTCACACCCTTCACATCTGATGAACCACCACTTGCAAGAATCATATGAAAAAAACTAAGCCCAGACCTGGTGGATCAAAATAAAATTTAAAGAAAAATCCAAGTGAAAGAATTTTTAGTTAAAATTGCTTTCCTCACCCACTTCAAGGTGATACAAATAATTTACATACACATACAATTTCCATATTAACATAAGAAACTATGCTTTGTGGAAAGAATCTATAAAGGTTGGAGGTGCAAAACTTTTGGCATGCCAAAGGTGCATCTCAACTCCCTTACACTGGCACACCAAAGATGAGGTGGGGGGATTTCACCAAGGATTGATGAATCAATGGCTTAAATAAAGCTCAGTGACAAGTATTCAAACATTCCCAAGCCTTATTTTCAGGCTGGGAAGCATCCAAGATTGATCTCATTCACTGAACCATCAAGTATTCAAGTTTCTAATCTGACCTTGTTGCCTTCTAATATCTTTAAAGAGCAAGATGAAGATTTAGACTTGAATATTTGAAACATTTTCCTTTGTTCATTGTTGATCCCAGCCTTCTCATCCCCCAGCAAAAAAATTCTAACCCCCATTTACTGAGAGAAGGATGATATTTTCAATTCAAATGGTTCCAAAGAGAAAAATCTAATTAATAGTCAATAGATTCTAAACATAAGGCTTGCAGTGAAATCTCAGTCCCAAGGTATGAATTCAAGTACAAGCCAGAAGGAGGTGGAATTTGATGAGATAATTTTTTTTAAGGAAAAAGGAAACTATCATAATTCTGATCCAATCACATAAACGCAGAAATTATGTGATGATATATCAAATAAACCAAATTAGAAAGAAATTTCCAACAGGGAAAGTAGTTTTCTTTTGAAAACAATAAGCTCAAATTGATACAAGGATGAAACCTGGGAAATTAAAGCTTAAATTAAAGAAGAAATGAATTTGATAAAATGATATGTTTGAGATGAAGAGTTTGGTAAAATCCCTGATGTATAAATTTAGATTAAAACAGAATTTTTTCTGATAAAAGAGTAATTTATGGAATTTGATGCAAAAAAACTTGGAGAAAACTTTAAGGGTAAATTCCATTCATATAATGTTTTAATCAAATCATTTAAAGATTGATAATTTTACTGAGGGGAAAAAAAACTTAGGATGATGAAAAGCAATCAAAAGAGTAAAAATAGAGATGCAAAAATGGTCATTTGAGGTTTACAGGAAAAAAATTTAAATTTATAAGCTCCATCATTCATTCCAGATAAGCAGTTTCAAATACCATATGGGTTTATTTTTGATAGTTTTGAAAGTTTCCAAATCCAATAAAGCATTATTTGACCAAACATCAAAGAAGATGTTCCCTAAATCTCAAGTTTAGTGAGTAGTGGTTGAAGAGCACTGTTTAATTGAAATACCTTTCAAAAGTGGCAATTTATGAGTGGGAAAATAAATCCTTTGACCAAATTGTTTATTTTATTTTATAAATTATCTATGGATAAAGATGTGGAAATTTTTTTGAAAAATTTCAAAGTGTGGCTTTCAAACTGGTACCAGATGCTTTCAAAATCTCATCTATGAATATCCAACTTTATACATAGGTATATATGTTTTCTCTTTTTTGGAATAATAATTCATGGGGTGCACCATCCTATAAACTGTGTTTCTTCTAAACTTATTTTCTAAGTTTCATGGAAATAATTGGCTTGATATGAATCTTGATCCTCAGCATTTGGCTTGAGAAAAACTTTTAAATTTTGCACACCCCCATTTGTATTTTATTTTTGTATGTAAATGTGAGAAAGAGTCTACCCAGTTATTTGACTAGATCAATATTCTTACTTTCAAATTTAAAGCTTCAAAGCACAGTTTTTCACTGTGGAATAAATAATTTCTTGATTTAGAATAATGTGATTCAATATTTCAGATTCTGTTTTTTCCAATGGAATTTTATCAATCATTTGGGGAAAAAAATATCAAATTCAAATTCAAAATTCAAATTGAAATTGAAAAAAAATCATAAAATGAAATATGAATATTCAGAAAAAATTCTTTCTCAATTAAAAACATCAAAATAATTTATACCATCAAAAATTCTTTCTTGTAAGTAAACCTTCAAGGAATATTCATAGTAACAAAAATACATGAAAAATACTTTGGTATTAGATAGTTCTAATCATCAGCTAAATCATATTTAGTGCATAATTTATTTTATTTTCAATCATAGGATGAGATAGATATCACACTTAAATTAACCCACATATTCCATAAAAAAACTTAATAAAACTTCTGTGTAATTTGAGTATGTATAAAATGATTGTAACATGATGTGGTGAAAAAAACTGGATTTTATGATAAATTTGATGTATCCTTATCTGATTCCAGGTTAACCCTGATAGTCTGGCTTCTATTTACTAAATATCCATTCCACAATCTATACCTTCTTTCAAAATAAATTTTCAACTTGGCCCTGAAACCTGCTCCTGTTTGACTAAGTCCTTTTGGAGACTCTTCCATGATGAAAACTGCACACTAAAACAGAATTTTATTCTCCAAAAACAATGATTTTACATATTCTTTTTCCACAATTTTCCATCTAGTATGTATTATTTTTCATTTATATTTGCAAAATTCCCTGGAAATCTTTCTATCCATAACACTCTATACATATTTATGTCCATAACTATTTATTTATCTATCTCAATCCCTCCCCCAGATACTTTCCTTGAACATTAAATACAACCAAGATATAAAAGAACACAAGGAAAAATTATTCCCCCCCACCTGCACTAATGCATGCTAAAGTTTTTTCATACAATCACCTCCAATCCTCATGATAAGAATGGTCTTCTAATTTTTTGCATCCCCAAAATCTTAATTTCAATTCTTTGGTGAAACATCCCTCAGTTAATCTTCCTTTAATAATAAAGAATTCTTGTAATATCCAAATTTTCCCTGATTCTTGTCCCAAAAATGACCTTCACAGTCTTAACACATCCTGAATTCATATTTTTCATCTGCATACACTTATGGTTTCCAGATTTTTCCCATAAATTCCCCTTTCTTGGAATTTCATCCAAATAATTCTTTCTTCAAACAGAATTTTATTTGCATCTCATTTTATTTGAAACCAAAAATCAATAAGAACTTGCTTTGAAAGCATGGAATTCTATATTGCATAATCCTTTTTGCCTAAAAAAATGTGGAGGAGCTTTGTTTCAAATTCCTCTATGCACCCAAGGGTTCTATTTTGGAATATAAAGTAATTTTTCAAATGGCTCACAATTTACTTCATGGTTATCAGGACTTTTGCTACCACAAATTGGCTGATGAAGTTCAATTTGGCACTTTCTCCATAAAATCCACCAAAATCCCCCCCTCATGCACTGGAGACAAAAAGGAATAAGTTTAAAATGGAATAAATTATATCAAAAGAACCAGAGTGAGTCTCAAAGATGTACTGAAAATTTTGAATCCTTATCCTCAAATTTTTGATTTAATTGTTTAAGGAATTTTTATGAGGCTGTTAGGAGATTTTTCAATGAGAACACAAACTAGAAAAAGCTCAATTTAATACTTTTTGTTCATAAAATTGCAGAAAATATATGAATAGATACCTGATGGAACAACAAAACAGCTAAAGGAATTTTGATTCCAAGTAAAATAATTTATTCTTCTTTTTTAAGAAAGTAAAAATTGAGATTTTTGACTAAATTTTGAAACTATTTTGAATAATATCAATTTAAAGAAAAGCATCGCAATAATGAATTTTTCATCTTGATACTAAATTGAATCTGATTTATCAATAATAATGGAAATATATAGGTTGATAGAAAAAGTAATGAAATGCAAATGGAAAGGAATGTAAGTTTCAGGGTTAAGTAAAATTTAGTTATTTTTTTCTAGAATCTGGGAATAAAAAAGTCTTTGATGATTTCATAGAAACTTGAAGTATAAGAAAATTAAAATTTGAGTGTTTTGAAGTAACCAATATTAAATTTAATGAATCATGGCTGGAAATATTCCTTCAATGTATGTGCAGTTTGAAATTCTGAATTCCATGGTTAATTAGTTAAAGAAGTGAAAAATATTGAAATATAAACTTTAAGAGCTATTTTGAATCAAAGATTAAGGGTTCCGATTATTTTGAATTCTTCAATTTTTAAGAAGAATTTAATGTTTTAGAATTATTCTTCATTTTTTTTTATGAATTTGGTTCAAAATTAGATCTGGGGGGAAGTTGAGGTGTATAAAAATTTGATTCTCCAAATAATTTAAAAATTTGATTCCCCAAAAAATAGACCTTCAGGTTCAAAGCATGACATTTGGTCCAGTATAAAACTGAAAGCTTCTAAAAGATTCCAGGAGAAATTCTCCTATCACTCAACCAACTCAATTAAATTTACTGCAACTGCCAACTTACAATTTTAACACCCATATCCCAAGATAAACTAAATTAATAATCAAATAATCATTATCAATTAAAATTCATGTTTTTTTAAATAAATAAAGTAAAACAAATACTCTGTAAAAATTCCTCTAGAATGGGGAAATCAAACCAAATGCAAGAAATTTCAATTTTTTAAAGTGATATTCAATTTTATGCTGCAATTCATTAGTCCAAAAATCCCCAGGGACTTGAGGCTTCTACAAAAAAAATTCAAAAAAATAACATTCTTTTGATATTTAGCTATAGGGCATGGATATTCTTATTCCACCAAATTTATAATGGAACACCATTTATTCAAAATGGTCAGCCCAGAAACCAATAATTTTGGTGCTCAAAGGTCCACATGCCAAAATTTTTGGTGTGCACAAGTCCACAAAATAACAGGAAGCATTTCCTGGAATGTGGACATGTGAACTACAAAACAATTGGCATGTGGATGTGTTCACACCAAAAGAAATTGGTTTTTGGATCCCTGTATGCCAGAAATTGTTCTGTTAATAAAAAAAAAATATTTGAAACTTTCAAAAAATTATATCAGGTTGAAATATGAAATGAATACAGGAAATGAATCTCTCAATGAGAACTCAAGTAATTCAATTGTATAAACTTAATATAAGTATATTTATTTTATTTTATCATTTCTTCCTTGATACTTCAAAAAAAAATTCAATGTTTTCCTCCAAAAAATTCAAAAATTATACAAAGTAATGAAAAAAACTCCAGAAATAAACTAGACATAAAAATTGCCTCAGAAATCAAATTTCCAGAAGTAAAAAATTTTTGGCCAGGAATTATTACCTCTATAGAAAGGAACCCAATTGAGCCTGTCATATGAGGCATTCTATTCCAAAATTTTTCTTTATGAACTAATTTGATCTTCAAAAATTCATAATTCAAAATAAAATAAAACAAATTTTTTGAAAACAGATACAGCTTTAAATTTTTTTCATTCTTTTGATATATCTTTAATTCCTTTCAAAGAAAACATTGAATTTTTTGAAGTATGAAGGAAAAATCATGAAAAAAAAGAACATCACTCCTTTTTATCAAATTTCTGCTATTGCAGTATTTAAGATCTCATCATAATTTCCAAGTTCCTTTTCCATGCTTTATATCAAAATTGAGCTGATTTTTTTTCATGACTTTTTCAATTTTGAATGATTGTTCTTTTTTTTTGTGGGGTGATATGCCATCCTTTTTGTGCACAGGTCCACATGCCAAAACATAAATTTTGCCCAAAATTTTCTGACATGTGGCATTCTGCATGCCAAAAAAATGCCTTGTAGACCAGTGCAGGCCAAAATTATTGGTATGTGGACTTTTGTAAACCAAAAATGGTGTGTCATTAGGAATTTTATGGAATGAAAGCAGCTGCACCCTAATTATAAACCCCTTTGAGCCCCCAGATTTTATTTTTGTGGTAATATATCTGTAGAGAAGTCAACTGGTTTGATAGTATTGAAATAAATTAAAAAAATAAATGGAAAAATATCATTTCTTCAATTTCGAAAATATTTTGAAGCTACAACACAACTCCTTCCACCTTAAATTTTACTTGGTACTGATATTGGCAAGCTAATTTTGGATAAAATTGAAGAAAAATAAGAATTTTGGGGGATTGGGGAGGAGATGATTGAAGATAGTTTTACAGAGGAGCAACAAGTTGAAGGGCTGTTCAATAAAGAAAATCTAGAATTTTGACATGGAATTTCAGTGAATGGTATTTGAACCAGGTTTAAAAAAATTAAACACACAAACAAGAGATTAGAAACAAGGGATGAGGGAAAAATTAAAACAGAGCTCACAATTCCAAGCTCAAATACAACTTCAAGGAGCACTAATCAAAGAAAGTTAGTATTTTGAAGGGTATTTCCTTTTCAATTGAGGAGGAGGATATAGAAAAATTTCAAATGATCTTAAAGGAGCAAAATGGGAATCTGGAGGAATTTAAAAAAAATTTAAAGATTTCAAATTTTGTTTTATTTTTCTTCATTATTTTCCTTAGTATATTTAATTCCATAAATTATACTTTCTTGAAATATTTTAATCTATGAGAAAGGAGAAATAATACTTGTGTTACTTGGAAATTATTCTTAAATAAATTGGTTGCCAAAACGCCTTTGAATAGGCTGTATCAGAGTTCAAAATTGTAAAATTTTCAATTGCTTATTTGAGGAAAAATAAAAAAAGGGAGTTGAGTTTTTTGAGCCCCCAAACCTGGAAATCACGCGGTTTTGATGTTGCCACAACGTCCCCCAATGTCCCTAATGCACGCGGTAAACCTGGAAAAAACACAGTTTTTGGGGGTTTTCAAAAAAAAAAAAAAGAATACTAGGGGATAGGAAGGCATCTCAAACCCCTATAGAATAAATCTGAAAAACTTTTGGCTATTTTTAAGGCCTTCAAACTTGCCCTCAAAAACTGAAAAAAAGCACCACATCTCAAATCTTTTGACATTTTAAATCTTTCTTCTTTGATTATTTAGAGAAATCTGAACAGACAAAAATTTTAAAAATATGGAAGGCCATTCAATTAAAACTTTTTCAGAATTTCAGTACTTAAATTTACCGCCAGAAAAAGGGACTTACATAAAAAATGAGACATTATTTTCAATTCTGTTTTTTTGTTAATTTTCCATGAGATTTTTCAAATTTTCAGCTTGCATTATTCTAGTGAGAATTTCAAAGGGCCCAAAAAAATTCTCCAAGGATTTTTTTACAGCTTATTTTTTCCCAAATAATTCATAATTGAAACCAGGAAAGTGGTGTTTTTCCCTCTAAATCAACGAGTAAAAAAAATATGAAAAATTGAGAAAAAACCAGACAAATGATTTGATCAAGATCAATTTGTGCTACTTTATTATTTTTAATACAAGGAAACAAAATCTTCAAACCAAGATCCAAGTTATTATGAATAAAATCTTCCCATTTTTTTGATTCCTTGCTAGCAAAAGCCTTCCAAAGGGGATCTAATTGGGGAGCTGCCCACAGTTCAGAATTATAGTGGAAATAAACTATGTGTTGAAAATCTTCCAAAATAATTAAACATATTGGAGATGTTTGAGAATTGGCAGTTTGAGGTTACTTGAGGGGCAAATATGTTGATGAAATAAACTTATATTAAAGTAAAACTTGCCTTTTGTATGCATTTGCAAGCAGAAAACCATGGAAAGGGAATTTCAGCAGTAACTTTGAGGGGCAGCTCCAGAAGTGTGGTTGAGATTTTTTCTTTCTTTTTCAAAATTTTCATCCTTGAATTGATCCATGAAGTTTTTTTCCTTGAAGATAGAGTTTGATTCCATTTTCTTGATCATTTCCTAACTTATTGAGCTCCAATCTTCAGATTTATGGCCCAAATTAACTTTTACTGATCTAAACCCACAGTTACCATCATCCATAACATATTGAACTTGTGAAATTTTTGGTATGGCTGTCTTTGGGAGAATGAAATTTTTGTTTTGATACCAAGGAAAAAAAGATGAGTATTATTCAAGATGAAATGAAAAAAAAAATCATACTGAATTTATCAATAGCCACCACTTCAAAATTATCAGAAGATGAAAAAGACCATTTTGTGACCTTCATCTAAAAAAAAAGGGTTCAATAAATGAACCATAAATCAAGATTAATTCAGAAATTTATTCATCTTTTCAATTTCAGAGGCTGTGACTGTGGGAGAAAAGATTGGATTCCCTGGAGGCCTATAAGAATCTTCATCTTCATCTTTTTGTTTTCTTCTCTTGATCCTCTTCAGAGTCCTAGGACTCAAATTCTGTGAAACAACCCTCTTATTGATGATTTTCCTGACCTCTGAGTGACAAATGAAAATATGACAATCAATGGAAACTAGAAAAAAAAATCCTGATCCCCCCAACCAAAAAGAAAATTACTAACTGTCTTTATTGTATCCAATTCTTCAAGATATTGGAGTTCTTCTACACTCAATTCCTCTTCTGTTATAAACTCATCCTGTTTCAGATGCGATGTTAGCCTAATTACAAAAAAAAACCTCTTCCTCTGATTCCCATTTCTTTTTTCCCTTGGCCTTTTCATGTTATTCCTTTCCTTTCCTTTTCCTCAGAGTCTGAAATTAGAGAAAACCAATTTCCAAGCTTATTCTTTTAAAATCAATTCAACAGAAAGGCATAAAAAACCACAAAAAGAAAAAACTAATCATTGAATCAACCACTTGGTGCTTCCTTTGTATTCCTGTTCTCTTAGGTACTTTCACATGCTCAAAGCCAGATGGATCCCTCTTAAATGAATTCTGAGAAAATCTTTTCATTTTATTGGTTGCTCCTTTGGGTCTTCCACAAATTTTCCTTTCTACCTTTGATAGGGATTCTTGAATGGGAGTCATTTGATACTTCCCTTTTAACAGTTTAATTATTTCTCCTAGGTAAAAATTTTGTTCTCCTGTGCACAATTTAAGGAATCCTTTCAGGAGTTCATTCTGAAACCAGTGTATGTTGGCTGATTGGAAAGGTGATTCATGAGATGATTGAGAATTTTTGCATGACTGCTTCTCATCAAGCTATGAATAATTCCAAAATAAAAGAAGAAACTTCAGAAATCAATGTTAAAATTGTTTTTTTCTCCAATAAAATAAAACATACTGCAATAGGAGGTTTGAAATGCCACTGGGTATGAAAAACATCAAGAAAAAATTGTTGCTTCTTGAGATTGGCCTTCTTCACTTGGTGTACACAAGGAATTCCCATGAAAAAAGAATAATCACAATCAGAACAGGTGGATGATTTTTCTGCTGAAATGTGAAAGGAATGTACAGTCTTGAGAGAATAGTGGCTTATTTTTCCTGAGAGGTCTTCAACACAATATGGGAGACCAATCAATTTCTTGAATTCTTTCTGGAAAGTTTCAATGGCAGTTTCATGGAGTTGAATTGAAAACAAATGATATATTTGGTGAACTAAATCAGAAAAGGAACCAGAAGAATTTGTGATAAATTGTTTCAAATAAAAGTGAAGCCCTTCTATTCTAGATGTGCCAGTATTTCCAAAATGCAGGTGCCTTTTTGCAGCATATGAAAAAAATTTTCTTTTTAGAGGAAGCCAGTTGTCAAGAATTTAGTCAGAAATAGGGGTATTCCAGACTACAGTCAGTTTGGTAAAATTTTCTTGATAAGAATTTTCAGATTTGGATTTGACCAGCATATTCCAGTGTTTTCTGAATATCATCCATTCTTCTTCATATTAAAAGTGTTTTATACAATGTGTTTGAAGGTTTTTGAAGAGATTCCAGACACAGAGTAAATTATGAGAGTTTGGAAATGAAGTTTAAATGGAATGAATCAGGGCTTTATCTTTGTCAGTCACAATGAATTTGGGCTCTTCATGTTTTAATAATTTATGAATTTGATGGAGAGCCCATTTATAGTCTTCTTTTTTTCTTGGGAGAGGAAAAAGAAACCAACAGAGAACATTCTAGCACAATTTTTGACCTCAACAATGTGAAGAAGAGGCATGGATAATTTGTTGGTTTTATAGGTACAATCCATCATTAATACTGATGGAAATATTTTGATTAGTTTGATAGAATCTGGGTGAGAAAAGAATAAAGAACTAATATGAACATTTTGATTATTGATTTCATATTTAAAAGAAGAGTTTCTTAATTCCATTATTAAAGCTTGTATGGGTGATTTTCCTTCCAGTTCTTCTTTTTTAATTTTTGATATTTTTCGTAGATTTTACTAAGGGTTGTGTGAACAAGAGAATTGGAGGAATGCATTGTGGAATTAAGAATTTTCAGGGGAGGAACCCCAGATTTGGTTAAATAATTGACCATATCCTCTTGATCACCCTGAATCCTTCTATGAACTGGATGGGTGGATGGATCAGTTGATGGTTCATGATTGTGATCAGGGCATTAGATTTTTATTTCCAAAAGAACAGACCTCTTGTAAAAGCTTCCAGATAATTTGAAGGGGCACTTTGTTTTTCTAATTGATGAAAGTCTTTTGCTATCCAAATTGGGTTTATATTCCCCAGATATGTCACATTGATAAGTATATCTGTGCTCCTTAGTATGTGAGACTTTGGTGGAAATTGCATATCCATGGGATTTGGCCCTGTCAGGCCTTGCACTTAGGAATTATTGTCTTCATCACTTCAACATGTCCTCTCCTCAGTACCATCTACCTCAGTCTAAAAGCGTGACACAAATAAAGCACAACATCAATGGTGCAATCCGCTACTTCCTCTGGCTTGCGTTGACCTTCCAATCTTGGCAACCAACTCAGTATATACTTGCAAACTTCGCGGTTAACTCCATACCGGTTGGCCATCCATTATGAGATCCAATCTCCTTCCCTGGCCAATCAACAGCCTTGGACTTCCATCTTTGGTCAAGCACTGTTTGTTAGTTCGCATCTACGTCTAACTAAGCCATCATTACTGTACAGTTTGCAATTGGACTAGTCCCTACCCTGCATAAACTATTACTTCTCATTTGCATTACCTTCAACGTCACTCGCTCCTGTCCCAATTTGTCATACAATTTTACGCTCAGATTTGATTGTCTTGCACTTACGCCATGACCTCAGATATGGTTGTACTACTGCTTCATTTCCTATCCCATTCCTGTCATTCATTGCCTCACTGCTTCAACTGTAGTTAGCTCATCACCAGGTTGTATCTAGTCACTTTGGATTACCTTATAAGGGCTATCCCCTTGCCTGATGATTGTCTCCTCAGTCAGTTAATTTCATACATTCTTGCATTTTGCTGCAACCTAGTTATCACATTGGACTCAGGTTGAGTTTCCTTCCCCGGAAAACATTCCATTCCTCTCGCCGTTTGTTGAGTGGCATAACCAAGTTCGCACTTTGCAACTGAGTCTTGCTACTCGCACTTGCCCTTGCACTCAGCATTCCTTCGCGCTCACGATCATCTAAGAATTTCCCTATAGTACGTGGGGTGGTTGTGTGACAAGCCCACACTTGAACAGCATCCACAAGTTCCCTCTTTGAATGATATGATAATTCAGGTGGAGGAGCCAAAGGGGTGGAATCATGGGGGTTATATAAATCAGTTTAGGAAGTTGAAGGAGAAGCAGAAGAGGCAGATAGTGTATCAGAAGAAGAAGCAGCAGAGGCAGATAGTAAAATTTGTTTGATGTGCTGTTCAGACATTTTTTGTTTGGGATTTTGATTTGAGATGGTTTTTTTTATGAAGACTTGATTTTTTTGATTTTTGATTGAGTTGTTGGATTCAGGGGGATGAATTTAGTGGGGGTGGAGTTTTGAATTTCATTGGTTGATTTTTGTTGAGTAGTGATGTGTGATTGGTTGATTGGTGTTGAGTTATGATGATTGGTGATGGTGGTGATTATTGATGTGGTGTGGTGTGGATTCTGGATCTTGACAGGTGATTTTGCGGTTAAGGAGAGGATTTGACCTCCCCAAGAGGTCAGTAGGAGGCAGGAAGTCATTCAAAATCATATTTAATATCAGATTATTCACATAGAAGAGCCCAAAAATGCGGAATTACGCCCAAAAGGGGTTTAAGCATGCTATTTTGAGGTTAGACATTTGAGGGCCAAAGCAAGGTCCAAAAAATATGGAAAAAATTTATTTTTGTGTTATTTGAAGTGCATTTCAAAATTTCAAACTCAGTTTTTCTATAAAAAGAATAAAAATAGTATCAGAAAATGCTTCAAAACGCACCCCAAAACAGACAAGCTTCCCATTATTTTTGTAGATGCATCAATTTTTTTTGGGTGAATAATTGATCCTAAAAATCTCAAAATGGTTTTTTGGACCCTTCAAAATGCCCACTTAAATACTGCAAACTTAAAATTTGGAAAATCTGATGGAAAAATAACAAAAAAAAGAATTGAAAATAATGTCTCCTTTTTTATGTAAATTCCATTTTCTGGCGGGAAAGGGAAGTACTGAAGTTCTGGAAAAATTATTACTGAATGGCCTGCCATATTTTAAAAGTTTTTGTTTCTTCAGATTTCTCAAAATAATCAAAGAAAACAAATTAGAAATGTGAAAGGATTTGAGAAGTGGAGCTTTTTTTTTTGAGTTTTATGAGGGCAATTTTGAAGGCCTTCAAAATGGCCAAAATTTGTCAAAGCTATTTTACCGGGGTTTGAGATGCCTTTCTATCCCCTAGTATTTTTCTTATTTTTTTTTTTTTTGAAAACCCCTAAAGACCATGTTTTTTCCAGGTTTACTACGTTGTGGGGTCATTATATAGCCTTGGATTGGGAACTGTGTTGCAGCCTGCATGCTCAGCTTTGGGTAGGTCAGGCTCAGCAGCTGGGGTGCTTGTGGTCTCAGCAGTGGCTGCTGTGGTCTCAGCAGTAGGCACTGCAGGGCTCAGCACACCAGGTGCAGGTTGGGCTTGATTGGTGCAGCAGGCCCGCAACCCGCTTGGACGTTATGGACCTAGGAAGGGAGCTGGCCTGACCAAGTTTGCGGGATGGCTAGTTTGGGGAGGTAAAAGAAGGGAAATCACAGAGGTTATACAGGCAGAGTGGACATACACAAGCGCAGACCAATCCGCCAATATTGGGAAAATCATGATGGCGCATTGGGCGGATGCAGACAAGCACGGGGGTCTCCATGTAGGCCTTGCTGGAGGGCCACCTCATGAGAAGAAAAAACAGCTTGTGTGTAATGGCAGGCAAGTGCGGAGGATTGGACGGTATGGGTAAGGGTTAGGGTAAAGCTAGGGTTCTGGTTTCTAGGGTTCCTTTCTTATTTTTTGCTAGGCTTTCATTGCGCTTGTACCTAGTTTAGGGTTGAGAGCAAGGACATAAAGACCTCACTCTGAGCACCGGGTTGGAGGGGGGGGGAGCACCACACCGTCTGAAAGGAAGGAAGGAATTCATATATGGGAGGAGTGGATGCACGCAAGCGCAGACAAATACGTCAATATTGGAAAAATCATGATGGCACGTCAGGCAGATGCAGAAAAGTTTGGGGGGCTCCAAGTAGGGCGCGGCAGAGGGCCAAATAATGAGAAGGACAAACTGGTTGTGCCTAATGGCAGGCAAGTAAGAAGTATTGGATGGTATGGGTTAGGTTTAGGGTTAGGATAGGTTTCTGGTTTCTAGGTTTCCTTTCTTATCTTTTTCTACAATGTCATTGCGCTTATACCTAGTTTAGGTTTGAGAGCAAGGACATAAAGACCTCACTCTCAGCACCAAGTTGGAGGGGGGGGGAGGGGGGAGAACCACACTGTCTTGGAAGGAAGAAAGGGATAAATAAACCTCTCTCTCTCCCTCTCTAAGGGTGCATCCAACTCCTTACAGAACCTAGGACCAATAAATTCCAAGCTTAAGGGCAACTTCAGGGAGTACTTATCTCTTGTTTCCACATCTGGGGGTCTGGCAATGAAATATATTTTGTTCTCAGTCTCTTGAAGGTAAACGCAGGATGCTGCCAACAACCTTCCCCAGATCCAATGTTCCGCCCGCTTTTCCCCTACAATTGGCTCCTCTCAACGCCCCAACTCAACCTCCACCACCAGCTGCTCACGCTTTTAGGGAGGTTTTTTTTCCCCCCACATCAGAGGAAGGGTTTTTGGAAATGGCGGTCAAGACTCCTTGTTGTGTGTGGCTTAGGTCAAGGGACTTCCCTCACCTCCAGTTCAACACTGTGGACATGGAGCAATTTCTTGCTAGGTTGAAAGGTATTGTGGACTCCAAGGCCACAATGGGCGCGGATAAGGTCTGTACCATTTTTCTCTTTATCATGGAGAAGGAGAAGCTTTGGGAAGTGGAGGAGAAGCTTTGGGATGTTGAGGAGAAGATTAGGGACGTGGAGGAGATGATTGGGTACAAAAGGCAGGATTGGGGAAAATTAAAGATCAAGATTTTGGTAAGGTGGGGAAAGCGCAAGCCTTGTTTCTGAGAAAGCAATTTCAAACAAGCCGCAGAGGAAGAAAGCAGTTATTGAGGGTTACGTATGGGCAAAGGATTGGTGGAGTACATGTCAAAGTTTGAGCGGATCTACGGGTATTTGGCAAGGAACAAGGTTGGTTTTGGGGCAGACGGGGGCCATGAAGCAGGTGTTCTTTGGTTGGCTTGTGCCTCAACTTTGTTTGCAAGTGCAACAGTATCTGTATGATCATGGTTTGGTTGAAAGATTGTTTGACGGGTGCGTTGAAATTCTCCCAGACCTATTGATCATCTGCCAGGCCATGGAAAGCAAAATTGACCTAGATGAGCTCATTGCAGACATGGAAAGAAAATATGCAGCCATCTCCAAAAAGTTGGTGATGCTCTTGTTGCTGGCTGTGGGAACTTCAACACCCTCTTGCTCTGCAACACCTCAGAAGGCTCTGGGACCATTTGTGGGAAAAATGAAAGAGATCCTGTGGGAGCTGAGAATCTTCCTCAACCTGGAAACAGCTCTGACGGCTCCGACCCAACCACACGCAACACCACCTCATATGGTGGAAGGTTTCCAGCCTCCCAGCGGGACCTCCGGAGGGTTTGGGGTACGGGCTTGTACATGTTTTGGGGAAAAAAGGAACTGGAAGTTGGGGTATGCCCAACTCACTCAAGAAATGACCAAGGGGCTTGTTTGCACGTCTGGCTTGACGTACATATTCCCAATGGGTGAACCGGTGGACCTGACAACAGGTCAGCTGCCTCCAATGCTACAAATATGAGAACGGGAAAAGGCTCCAGCTGACACTGCTTGGGTATTGCTTGGGATCATCACTGTGCTGGGGACCTGGGAAGTTCCAAGAGTGGAGGCCAAAGTAAGGGCATTGGCAGAAAACAAATGGGTTGTAGTAGAAATGATGGGCTTGAAATTAAAGAACAACCATTGGCCCCAAACAGCAGGGTACGGGCTGCCAGAAAATCTTGCAGGGAGGAAGAAGGACGTGGAAATTGTAAAAATAGTGATGGGGAATGACAAGCCAATACCCCAAAATCTACTGGAACTAGTGGAGGTGTCCCCAGCAGTCATCCAGAAGATGGTCCAGGTGTTGAAGGAGTGGGGGCAAGGCTGGATTCCAAAAACATTCCAGCAGGTGAACGTGGCAGAGGAGGAGGTAGATTGCAAGCTGTGCTAGTTGAAGTCTGTATTGTTTCTTCGTTCCTGCGTCAAAATGACTATTGTGGGGCGGAAGGTATGGGCAATGGTGGATAGTGGTTTGATGGTAAATTTGCTCCCATCAAGGTTGGTTCATGAGCTGGGTTTGGTGCGGAGGAAGTGCGCAATGGGGATTTGGGTGTTGAACGGCTGAGAGTGTTGCATGGACGGGGTAGTGGAGGCAGAGGAGGTAGAGGTTGCAAAGGTCTGGAAGCACCTATTGTTTCTTTTGGTTGAATGCGGAAAAATTATTTTGGGTCTGCTGTTTATGTTTGTATTCCAGGCCCAAATGGTCTTCAACTCCAAGGCATTTACAGAAGCGTTAAATGTTGAGGATTCATTTGGCCTGCGGTTCAAGACAACAATCTGCAACCATGGAAGAGGGAAATGGGTGCGGGGACCGGCAATGTGCAGAAACAGTGAGTTGAATGGGGGAGTCAACTGTAAGGGTCACCCCGTGGAGGATTTTGCCTAGTTGGCCATGGTTACTGCGCAGAGCAAGCTCTGGCTTTGCGCCGGCGGTCAACTAGCAAAGGGCAGGTGGAGGTGGAAGGTGCGTGGAGGGTTCAAGTGGCAGAAGTAAGTTCCCTTTCTCAGTGTGCATCTCCAGGAGGTTCTATGTTTCAAAATGTTGGAGTCAATGATTGGATCATGGACTCTTACTCAAATCAGAAAGTTGAGGACCGTATTTGTAAGAAACAAAGTCAATAAGGTGAATTGAAAGTTCCTGGAAAAGACCAGTTTCAATAGAAAACTAGAGAGCCCCTCACAGGGGGCCTGAGGCACTTGATGACTAATCAGCATTGGCAGAAACTATATGGACAAAAGACAATGTGATCAACTATGGAGTAAGCCAATAAGAGAGAATTCATAAGTTAATAAAGGACCAGGTGAAATGTAGTAATAAGATTCTGTGACAGAAGGGATCAAGGCTAGCAGCAGAAAACATAATACTCCAACACACCCCCTTGCTGGTAGGCTTGAGACTTGGTGAGAAGACAAGGAGGTATGACAAACGCAGTTTTCAATCATGACTTCAGGTAGTGACTGGCAAACTCACAATGGCTATGCACTTAGATTGTTTTGGTAGTGGCAACAGTGCAAGGTTGATACTTGAAGAGTTTGGAGGCAGTCAGGGGGACAGTTGAAAGTGATAGCAGGCACAAGTTGAGAAGCCAAGGTCATAGCATATTCAAGACAGAGCAACTACTAATAGAACACAAGGTAGAAAAAACAAAAAGCGGGTGATGTTGCAGCAATGAGCGCAATCAATGTTGGTAGGTGAAGTTGAGCACTGTCGCAAAAAAGAGACGCAAGCAATGTTGCAAAGGTACTGCGAGCGAAGTTGGGGTAATAGGAGCAAGCGAGGAGTTGGAAGCAAGAGATGAGTGGCAATCAATGTTGCTAGCAAACTTGAGGTTGAGATTGAAGGAGCTGAGAGCGCAAGCAAGGTGCGAGAGATGTTGCAAGCAAGGAAATCAGAAGGCAATTGACGTTGGAAGCAATGTGCAGGTGAACAGCGATAAAAGTTGCAGAGAGTTGTGGGCAATGTTGCACTCAATATTGAATGGTCGTAGGAGCAATATTGAGATCAAAGTTGGAGAGGCTGAAGCAATTGAAGTTGCATAATGAGTGTGATCAAAGTTGCAAGAGAACCAAAAGCAATATCACAAGTTGAGTGTGAGCATGGTTGCGAGAGAAACAGAGGGTTGAAAAGGGGGAAATTGACTGGTGCTTTTGAGGGAGCAATCAAACCACAGGTTGTAAGATGATATGAGCAAGGAGAAAATAGACAGGTGATCAAAGCCTGGAGGAGGATGCCATTGGTGATCAATGATGAGGGTCAATGGTGAACTGTTGGTGATGTTTGGAGAGTTGTCACATAGGTCAGAAACCAGACCAGCTTGAGGTTCATCCTCATCTCACCCCCTCAAATCAATGGGATTAAATGATTTGATCAACCGGTGAGGTGTCAATATATAGCCTCGGATCGGGAACTGCGTCGCCGCCTGCGCGCTCAGCATCTGGTAGGTCGGGGCTCAGCAGTTGGGGTGCGCGCGTTCTCAGCAGCGGCCGCTGCGGGCTCAGCAGTGGACGCGGCGGGATCGAGCACGCGACTGCGGGCCAGGCCTGACTAAGGGAGGCGGGCCGCGACCCGCTTGGATGTCCAACCCAGGGATGGAGCCGGGCCGATCAGGTTCTTGGGCGGTTAGTTAGGGAAGGAAAGGACGGAGCGATCGCGGGGCTATACCTGTGGACAGCCGCGCGCAAGCGCGGGCCGGCCACGGGACGGGAAATTCACAACGGCGCGTCGGGCGGATACGGGCAATCGCGGTGAACTTTGAGAAGCGCGCGGCGGAGGGCCGCGCTGCGGGGACAAACCGGATGCGTGTAATGGCAGGCAAGCAAGCGGAATAGGACATGGATAGGGTATGGGTTGGTGGATGGGTCAGGGTTCTGGGTCTAGGGTTCCTTCTTCATGGTTGCCAGTCTGTCTTTGTGCTTGTACTTAGGTTAGGGTTGAGGGGGAGGGCTCAAATACCCTTCCCCTCGACTCCGGGTTGTAGGGGGGATCTCATAGTATCATTGGATTATAGTATCATTGGATTATAGTATCATTGGATTATAGTATCATTGGATTATAGTATCATTGGATTATAGTATCATTGGATTATAGTATCATTGGATTATTGTATATTTGGGTTATCGTATCATCGTATCATCAGGAAGCGGGGAGCGGACTTAGGAAAACAGAATCCCTCTCCATCCCCCTCCTTTTCTCTTGAACGGCTGCATCCAATCTCCTTACAGACGCTTTGATCAATAACTTCCGGAACTCGAGGACGACTTCGGGGGGGTTGCTCTCTAAAGTTTCCACATCTGGGGGTCTGGCCGGGAACAATCTTTCGTCAAAGTCTCTCGAAGGTACTCACGGATGCTACCAACAGCCACTTCTCTTCCTTCCTCCTCCAACGGCTTCCGTGCTACTCCATGGATTTACCCGCATGTTAGACTCAACATTGCGGAGGTGGAGCGATTCATCTCACGTTATGAAACAATCGCGGAATCTGAAGGCGTTTTGGATTTTGAGAAGGTGCGCCATGTTGTCCTGTTCATCGAGGATGCGGAAGCGCGTCGGGAAGTGGAGGAGATGGGAGGATACCTGAAACTGGATTGGCCGGAACTGAAGGAGGACATGCTGGCAAGATGGGGGAGGCCCGGTTCTTGCTTTCGGAAGGACGATCTCAAATCATCCGCGGAATGGGGTTATCAGGCAGGCGCGCGCGACGGGACCCAGATGCAAGCAGAGGTGGACCATGCGGAATCAGAGTACTACAGGGCAGAGTATGTTCTGGCCCCACCACCGGCAACCATCTCTTGGGCTAGCGAACTTACGGAGGTGGCAAGGGGCCTTGAGGCCTATCTGGAGAGTATTCAGACCCCCAGCACTTCTGCGTCCCGCGTGTACGCAAATGGGGAGGACAACAACCGTTGGCGGGCGGGACAAAGGGACCGGACAGCGGATTCAAATGCGGAATTGGTTTCCCCAGGGGGGGCTAAGAACGTGTTGGGGAAGCGGGATTTGATGGAACCGGTGCGGCCTACTGACAGGAAGCGGGCGAGGACAACAAAACGGGAAATTGATGCTCCGTGCGGACTGGGAATTGGCAAGCGGCGGACGGATCTTGCGAAGAAGGTACACGCGGCGGCGGAAGAGATGGACCACACGTTGGAGAATCGCGACCCGAGCCAGACCTCTTTGATGGCGGAGAGCGTGCATTTGGAAAGGGTAGTGGCAGCAACGGAAAGGACGGGCGCGCGTGGAAGCAACGGTGATGGTGGGCGGACAAGACACAAGAGTCGGACGGCAAACCCGATTGATCCGAGGCCGGCAGAGACGGGGTGCGTGTTGGGGAAGCGGGTATTGGCGGGACCGGTTCAGTCTAACGACGGGAAGCGAGCGAGGACAAAGCGAGAAGAGGATACTCCGCGCGGTTCAACAGTTGGTGAACGACGGATAAATCTGATGGGAGGTGGGGGACAAGCGGTGGTGGGAGCAGGTCATGTGTCGGGCGATTGTAACCGAGGTGAGACCCTTTCGACGGCGGAGGAGACGGACGCCGAACGGGAAAGGGAAGCGCGCCGGGGCAGAGAATCGGACGGATCAGGCACCGACGGCATGGTTTGGAGGAATGCAGGGAGATCGGGCGACGGACGCAACCCTCATGGCATTGGCTGAAGCCATCAGCTGGGGACAGCAGCTAAGTTTGGGGGGGGAACTGGGGGATAGGGCGCGGGCGCGGCAATGGTATATATATATAAAAAAAAAAAAAAAAAAAAAAAAAAAAAAAAAAAAAAAAAGAAATCTTTCACCTTTTCTATCATTTCTCACTCGTCACTTTTTTTTCTTATTTTCTCATTTTTCGGGCGCGGCGCGGATTTTCTCAACCTCGCGGCTTAGTTCTCACTCAGGCGCGGACTCGGCTCTCATTCTTGCCTTCACGATGCACGCGGCGCGGCTTTTTCTTGGTAAAACAAATTCGCGTTTGAGACGTGTATTTCTCTCAATGAATAGGGAACGCGGTACAACAAAAAAGCGGATAAAAGAGGAAAGGGAAAAAGAAAAGGGGAAGAGGGGACGAGGCCGAGGCGCTTAAGCCATCTTCATCATTTCCTCCATTTCCGCCCTTGACGACGCCAGTAGAGCCCGGAATGACGCCAAGAGTTCACGCCGGGATTCCGAGGATTGGGCTCCGGGAGTCGCAAGGTATTGGCGGAGCATCGTAGTCGACCTTTCCGCAAAAACTTCGAAGCTGGCTGCCGGGAGCGCCATCACGACCAGAATCTCCGGGATCTCGGGAGAGTCGGTGGGAGGAGGGGCTGGTGCGGACGGGCGCTCAGGGGATCCAACAGGAGGGCCCAGTCCGGTAGGAGGCGATGACGAGATGACCACCGGCGACGCGGGCGGAGGAGTAGGGCCTCGTGGAGTCGAAGGAGTCGGAGCAGCGGGCGGAGGAGTAGGGCCTTGTGGAGTCAGAGGAGCCGGAGCAGGGGGTGGAGGAGGAGCCGGGGCCGGAGTAGCGCGTCGCCTAAGGATTTCGTCGATTTGCAGGTCCCTCGCGCCTTGCGTAACCCGGACGCGATCTGCCCAAAATCGCAATGCCCTCCGATAAGCCGCAAAGTCCGGATAGTCATCCTTACGCGGTGGTCCCGCGCGGCGAAGCGGAGAAGAGGAGTCGCGGTCGGAGTTCGGACGAGGACGGCGGGGAGGTGATCCGGGTGGAGTCCACGAGTCCTCCGAGATAGCGTTGTCATCCGAAACCACAAATGGGTCCGGACGAGCCCGTTTGCGCGGTCGAGGACAAGAACCGGATTGGTTGGGGCCACGGGGTATACCCTTGCTAAGCGAGCAGCGGCGGTGTCCGCGGCGGCACGCGGAGCAGGCGCGGCGGCCGGACCCAATAGAGCATTCAAGCCCGTTTTGGGCGCAGAAGTCGCAGCGGACCATGATGACGATGGAGTGGAGGGATAGGGATGCGGAGCGGAGTTTAGAGTTGGTAGAGGGGGTAGGGCGCGAAGGACGGCAGAGGTGACAATGGGGAGGATCTCTGGGGACAGAACTCAAGTCGGGGGGGGATGTGGTGTCAATATATAGCCTCGGATTGGGAACTGCGTCGCGGCCTGCGCGCTCAGCATCTGGTAGGTCGGGGCTCAGCAGTTGGGGTGCGCGCGTTCTCAGCAGCGGCCGCTGCGGGCTCAGCAGTGGACGCGGCGGGATCGAGCACGCGACTGCGGGCCGGGCCTGACTAAGGGAGGCGGGCCGCGACCCGCTTGGATGTCCAACCCAGGGATGGAGCCGGGCCGATCAGGTTCTCGGGCGGTTAGTTAGGGAAGGAAAGGACAGAGCAATCGCGGGGCTATACCCGTGGACAGCCGCGCGCAAGCGCGGGCCGGCCACGGGACGGGAAATTCACAACGGCGCGTCGGGCGGATACGGGCAATCGCGGTGAACTTCGAGAAGCGCGCGGCGGAGGGCCGCGCTGCGGGGACGAACCGGATGCGTGTAATGGCAGGCAAGCAAGCGGAATAGGACACGGATAGGGTATGGGTTGGTGGATGGGTCAGGGTTCTGGGTCTAGGGTTCCTTCTTCATGGTTGCCAGTCTGTCTTTGTGCTTGTACTTAGGTTAGGGTTGAGGGGGAGGGCTCAAATACCCTTCCCCTCGACTCCGGGTTGTAGGGGGGATCTCATAGTATCATTGGATTATAGTATCATTGGATTATAGTATCATTGGATTATAGTATCATTGGATTATAGTATCATTGGATTATAGTATCATTGGATTATAGTATCATTGGATTATCGTATATTTGGGTTATCGTATCATCGTATCATCAGGAAGCGGGGAGCGGACTTAGGAAAACAGAATCCCTCTCCATCCCCCTCCTTTTCTCTTGAACGGCTGCATCCAATCTCCTTACAGACGCTTTGATCAATAACTTCCGGAACTCGAGGACGACTTTGGGGGGGTTGCTCTCTAAAGTTTCCACACCGGTCCAGGCAGTTCATGAATGTTGCTTGAGTGAGCAATATTGGAGTTGAATGGGAGGTTAACCATTGATAAAACTAAATGAAAAGGTTCTGATGTGAAGAGGGAAGATTGTAGAGCCCCTCAAATTGATGGGATTAAATGATTTGATTGACCGGTCCAGGCAGTTCATGAATGTTGGTCGAGTGAGCAATATTGGAGTTGAATGGGAGGTTAACCATTGAGAAACCTAAATGAAAAGGTTCCGATGTGAAGAGGGAAGATTGTAGAGCGCAAGATTGAAGGAAGAAATCCAACCAAAGTGGTGGCCGTTATTGATAGATTGACTGATCCAAGCAGCTAGGTACAAGACAAGCACAATGAGCCGAGCATGATGAGTGTCAACCGGGCAGACCCAGACCAGGATGAAAAGGTAAAGAATGAAATTGATTATTTGGGATTGTAGGAGGGAGCAACCAGACTAGAACCTTGACCAAGCCACTTGACCAAGCCAAAGTGACTTGTCAGATTGTAGAATGGTCTTTGGTCTGATCAGGAGCATTGAAGTGGTTTGGATGGGATGAGCTTAAAAGTCAAGCTCATCCTCATCTCACCCCTTTGCCAAGAGATTCAAAGACCGGTAATTGGGATAAGACTTTTGAAGGCGGACCAATTGAAGAAAAAGAGTGTGAAGGACAGAAGATAAAGGGCTAATTGAAAAGGAAGAATTGATGGAATGAGGAGCAACCAAAGTCGCAGGATGAAGGACATTGGGCAACAATCAAGCCAAGCATGAAATTGATTACATGGCAAGGACACAGAATTGGGGCTTGAGGTCTTGACCAAGCAAGGAAAGGAGGGCATTTGGAGGTTGCAGGATCAATATGATGAGCAATTGAGGTTGCCAGATTGAGTTGGAGAGCAATCAAGATGTAGGGAACATTGCAATTGACTGGATAAAGATGAAGGTGATGGCATTGGATGATCAAGGAACTAAGGGATCAAGCCTGAGGTAACAGAGGGCTCAAAGGAAGGGTTAATAAGACCAATGAAGGTCACTAATTTAGGGTGATCAATAGGATCAGTTGGATGAGAAGGTAGATACGTTCAGTAATAGAAAGACAGTAGTGCTACTTGGGAATACCATAGAGGTGACTAATTGAGGTGATTGATAGGATCAGTTTGGATAAGAAGGCAGATAAAATCAGTAATAGAAAGACAGTAGAGCTACCGGTGTTGAGGGATGACCAACAAAAGTCACTGAATAAAGAGTAGATGCAATTAACAATAGGATAATTGGAGAGCTACCACACAGAGAGGATTTACTTGAAGCAAAACAGAGACAGCACAATAGGTGGTACTCTGGGCTCATAACCTGTTGGAGTCAATGATTGGATCATGGACTCTTACTCAACTTAGAAAGTTGAGGACCAGATTTGTAATAAACAAAGTCAATAAGGTGAATTGCAAGGTCCTGGAAAATACCAGTTTAAATAGACAACTAGAGAGCCCCTCACAGGGGGCCTAAGGCACTTGATGACTAATCAGCATTGGCAGAAACTATATGGAAAAAAGACAATGTGATCAACTATGGAGTAAGCCAATAAGAGAGAATTCATAAGTTAATAAAGGACCAGTTGAAATGTAGTAATAAGATTATGTGACAGAAGGGATCAAGGCTAGCAGCAGAAAACATAATACTCCAACACAAAAACCCTATCATTGTGCCACAGTTGTGAGCAAGGGCAAAAGCCCTGGTTTTTTATTGCTTGGACTTACAACACTGATGGCCAGGTTTGGATTGCAAGGTGCAATGCCAGCAAGTACAAGCCGGTGGCGCAGAACTTCCAGCCACAGAACAAGCCAATGCTGCAGGGGCTTAACAGACCCCTGCGGCCAATTGCTTGGTCCAGGGACCTGTGGAAAATCTTTCTGAAGCAGAAGGCCATGGCTTCACACGTGAAGCACTTCTTTGCGCAATGTTCCACCTTTTTTGACAAGACAGTAGGGGATGGTGCAGACTCTGGAGACAAAGGCGCCGTTTTGGAAATGATCAAAGACCTGTTCAGCCTGGGCTCTTTGGCCAATAAGGAGTCCATGTGCAACATGCCACTCTGGAAAAGTAGGAGGTTGAAAACTGCTGGGGGCAGCTGTCAAGCCGTGGGGGGAAACTAGTCATGGATGGGAAAGCCTGATTTGGTGAGGGGGTGCTCTAGCCGGTTCACAGCCAGAACAACCAGGCACCCCAGAATGTCCATCTCCTTACTTCTTGGAATGGATTGTTTTCTTCGATATTTACTGGCTTTGGTTTATGATTGTTGCAGGAACGCAGGCACGGAGCAATGCCATGTTGTTAAACACAATTACAAGCCCCACAAGTGGAAGGCAGGACAAGGAGCAATGTGACGGCATTGAACAAAAAAAAACTTTCTTTCTCTTTCTTTCTCTTTTTTTCTGGGTCTTTTTCTTTATTTCTATTTTTTTCTGAGTCTGTTTCTCTTCATCTGTCTCTTTCTTTATGGACAGGCATAATGGTCACAGATGGGTATATGGTTGGAGCGTATTCGGGACAAGCTTGCCTTGGTAAGGGGGTACTCTAGCCTGTTCACAGACAGAACAACTAGGCACCCCAGAATTTTTGTTTGCTATTTTATCTCTCTCTCTCTAATGGTTGTGCGCACGCGCTGATGTCTCAGTGTTTGTTTTGTTTACAGAAAGGGTATGGGGAACTGTGTGGCAGTCCCTCTGGGGCGGTCCAGGTACCTTTCCGGGAAGCATTGACGGTCTGGGCTCTTGCATGGATGCAAATTTGGGATTGTTTCTCACTCTCAGGTTCAAGGACTCACTAACTCACGGGGCTCTTGCGCGGACGCTGGTTTTCTTTTTTTCTCATTTCTCACTCATTGGGCAATGGCGCAATAAAAAGTCTATTTCTCTCAAATTAGAGATGCGTGGATAGATACAAGAAAAAGTGAAAAGGGGAGGGGGCAATAGGCTTAAAGGAGGTTCATAAACTCCACCATCTCCAACCCCACTGCATGCAGAAGTCCTTGGAAGGCCTCTAGCAAATTGTGGCTGCAGTCTGCCCCATGAGTTCCCAGAGCCACTAGGAATTGCCAGAGCAATTTTTTCAATATTGCCGTGAATTCCTTGAAGTGTGCCTGTCTCAGTGCTAGCCTGGTGGGGATGTCTGGGATTCTGGGGGTTGCTGCGCAGGGAAGAGGTGAAGCCAGGTGGGGGAGAGGGGAAGCCAGACAGGGAGGTGGCAAAGCCAATGGAGAGGATGCAATTACAATCCACTCTGGGGATGCCCAAGTTGGAGCGCAGCATTTGTGTTCCAGAGACAATTGCGGGGCTGGGGACGGAGACGCCATAGAAGCTGGAGGAGCCCGGGGAGGAGGACCAGGATCCAGAGTGCGGCGGTTCAAGATTTCCTTGGCGCATGGTGTGGAAACAAGAGAGAAATTCTACCCTAGTCCAAGCTTCTTTAAGGAGGTTGAGTGCTGATGGGCCTTGAGAATAAGAGATAGTTATAAGAAAAAGATGAATAAATAAAGTGATGTTGTATATTCCTGTCCTTCAATCCTCCCTGATCCTTTGGTGATAAGATATATGATGAGATGATCCTACAACCTAGAGTTAAGAGTGAGGTTTTAAGTCCTCCCTCTCAACCCTAACCTAAGTACAAGCGCAACTGAAAGCCTACCAACAAAATTAAGACAGAAACCCTAAAATCCGGAAACCCTAGCCCAACCTTAACCTGTACTGCCCAATCCCTCCCAACCCTTCCACCGTTACATACATCCAGTTTTTCCTTCTCATGGTGTGGCCCTCCGCTGCGCCCTACTGAGAGCCCCCGTGTTTACCCATCTGCGCGCGTCTGCGGATACTGTGATCCAAGGATTGGTTTTCACCTATGCTCGCATGGACCTCCCCGGCGCGTATAACCCCATGGTTGCCCTGCTCCTGCTTTCCAAACTAGCCGCCCGCAAACTTGGTTGGGTTGGCTCCATTACTTGGTCTGCTTTGTCCAAGTGGTTTGCAAGCCCCCACACCTGGAGTGGGCCCAACCCACACCAAATGCTGTTCCTGACCTGCCCAACTGCTGAGCATGCAGCCGGCAACACAGTTCTCAATCCAAGGTTATAAATACAACACCACATCCCCCCCAAGTTGAGTTCTGTCCCCAGAGTTCTTCCCATCACTTCCTAGACCATCCCCGCTCTCCTCTCCAAGCATCTCACCAACCACCCCCCCTCTTCACCCAAGTCCTACCCCCCACTTCCAACTCAACTCTGCCATGGTTCCACCCTGCACCTACTGTGCCCAGCATGGGTTAAACTGCACCCTTCTCTCCGTTTGTTTCACATTCTCATACTGCTGCACCAGCCATTGTTGTTGCTTTCTTGAAAACACTATTCCCCAAGCTCATCCCGGCCCAAATCCTCCCTGTCTGCAGAAGAGGGCCTGCTGCGACTTGTTTGTGGTTTCAAGCAAAATTCAATCTTGGAGAAATCATGGACTCTGCCCGTAAGCTCCACCACCCCCAACCTTGGCCAAAAGCTGCCACTTGGCTTCCCCCCTCTTTTGTTCCAGAACGCAGCGCAAGGAGGACTTTGCAAACACTGCAGAATGGAAAGCGGCCCTCTGCTACTGGGCCAACCGGGTCCGCATCAACCAAGGCACAACCAACCCATGTGTGGAGGAACTTTTTGGATGGCACCCAGCTTCCCCTCCAGCCCCTGACCCAACTCCCAGCCCTCTGCCTTCTCCTCCCCTGGCTCCCAGTCCCCCTCCTCCGGCTCCTGGAACTCCACCCCTGGCATCTCCATCAGCATCACCCTCCCCAGCCCTGCAATTGTCACTGGAGCCCTCAGGACGCACCTCAACTCCAGCGTCCCCAGAATTCATAGTAATTAAATCTTTGCCTCTGGCTTCACCTCATCCCCACGTGACCAATCCAGAGATCATGGAAATCCCCACCAGGCTAGGGCTAAGGGAGGTGCCCTTTGAGGACTTTGCGGCCAAGTTGGATGACCTTCTCCAGCGGTTCCTCTCAGCTCTGGGTGCTCATGGAACCAAATCCCAGTGCAAACTATCGGTGGCCTTCCAAGGACTTCTGGAAGCGGTGAGGTTGGAAATGGTGGAGGTTATGGACCTGATTCAGGCAGATTTCCCCCTCCCCTTTCCTCTTTTTCTCTTTTACTAAACTCTTCAAACAAGGTAGATCCCCGCGCAAAGAAGCGCTTCACGTGCAAGGCTGCAGCCTTCCACCTGCAAGGAGTCCTGTCCAACTTTTCCAGCTGATAACTCCCGCCTGAAAACTTGGACACCATGCAAAATGGTCCATTCTATTTGTTGGCAAAAAGTTTGCCCCAATGGGATTCCAGACTCCAGTTATACAGGAGGACCAAATCCCCCTTCTAAAGCGGTTCCTGGAGGCAATGGGAACAGCACTTATCCCAATAGCGGACCAACACTTTCCTAGTCTTCCTGAACCTCTCTGCCGCCTTTGCCAGCATCTTATCCTGCCCAAGAAGTTGTTTGGTGCACGCTTCCACAAGCTCTGCCAAGGTCTTCACCTTCCACCAATCCACACCCAGAAACATCTCCAACTCAATGTCCACCGGGAGCACCAGGTGCTGCCTGTAAAGCAGTTCATAAGGCAAATATCCCAACAACCACTTAACAGAGATCCTATCTGCAAAGAGAACCATCAGAAGGGCCTCCTGCAACTTTTTGCCTTCCTCCCTGCACATCTTCACCAGAGCATCCTTGACAGACTGATGGACGTGTTTGATCATCCCAGCGCCCTCTGGGTAGTACTCTGTTACCCATCCAAAATTTGCTCTGCAACTCCAAACCAGGGCCATCAAGCAGCCCCAGAACTCTGCGCCCCTTTCAACAGTAATTAGGAAAAGAAAACAATACCACGCAAACCATTCTTCCTCCAAGAACTGAGCAACCTTGTCAGCTGATAAATTTACCAGAAGACGTGCTTTGAACCAACCCAATAGATTGTCCCTGGCAACAAGCAGGTACAAAAACTTCCCGGCCTTTATGTGCACCAAGTCAAGGGAAACTGGCCCAAACAATGGGTCTTCTCCCGTAGGGTGACCCACCTCCCAGGGCAGCCTAAAACTCCACCTTTGACAGGCCTCGCATGACTTTACCCACTCTTGCATTGCGTGCACCACACCTGGCCACCAAAACCTTGCCTTCACCCTCCTCCGTGTTTCAATCTCATCCTGACGGCCAAGGTTGTTGTGGAGGCACCTCAGGATTGCTTCCTGGTCCATCCTCAATTTTGCAACCACAAGAGGCACATGGGCACTCTGCTTCCACAACTGCCCTTCCTGTAAATAGAAGTTTGTTGTCTGCCGCTTTTCCCAGCAAATTACCGCTTGCGTCATACCTTCAGGGAACTGGAGATCCTGCAAAAAGGAGCACAAGAATGCGTAACACCCGGACTGCCGCAGCGGGATACTGACCTCCTCCTCCACCAAACCTACTTGGATGACTGGAAATTCCATTTCAAGGGGTTCCACCCCCTCAAACGGATCCTCCCGCAGATACCGCAACAGCGTTCTGGGCATTGTGAATGCCTTCCCCAGAACATGCACCACACTAAAATAGAAGAGCTGAAGAAATGCCACCCACATGGTCATAGGGGCTTTTGGCAGCTTTGGCAAGTTGATCATCCATGCAAAGGCCTCTGCATCCACCAAAAGCTCAAAATGCATGCCCCAAAGCAGATGCTGGAGTCTCCACACAATCTTGGTGACCCAGCACAGTTCCAACTTTTGCTGCAAATATAAACTCTCTTTTGCAGTAAATGTGATGGACTCATAGAGGACTGGCCTATCCTTACCATCCTCCTCCTGCGTCAGAATTCCTCCCATACCAAACTCACTCAAGTCAACCGCTAAACAAATCCCCCCTGTGTAATAGTCAAGGTCCCGGAGGACAATTTTGCGTCCCACAATCTACTTGAGTTTTGCAAAAGCGGCATCACACCCGCCTTTCCATTCCCACATTTCCCCCTTCTGTGTCAGTTCCCTTAGCGGGCTTGCAACCTCTGAAAACCGCTTGATGAACATGCAAACATAGCTGCATAGCCCCAGAAACTGGAGGATGTGCAACCGCATCTGCGGGGTTGGCCACTCAAGGACCTTGTTCCGCTTCTTCTCTGCAATCCTTCTAAAATTGAAAGCCACCACATGCCCCAATACCTCCAGCGCCAGAACACAGACCGCCAAATTAATTCCCAACAACGTTAGTCCTGCCTCCTCAATCCAGAGCAGGATCCGCTCCAACGTCTCTGTGTACTCCCAGATGAAGCGGCAGATCCGCAGGGCCTCCTCCATAATCTTTCCTTGGCCTCTTGATGCCCGCATTGTCAATGAAAATCAAGAAGCCATCCGGAAGGTTGTCCTGCAGAATCCAGGTCATCTGAGCCTGATAAACCGCCACCATGTTGGTTGCGCCTTCCAGCAACCGCATCAGCTGCATCCTTCCCAATCCTTTCTTGAATGCAGTTAGCGGTCTCAATTCAGGGTGGAGCTTGCGCTGATTGTACCTGCCCATCACATTGACCAATCCATAACACGTGTGCCCTGCCATCAATTCCAGGAACTCTTCCATGCCCGGGGCAAACCCACATGCCAGATGGTGAAGGAGTTGAGCCGCTGCAGATCATGGACAATCCTAACAATTTTCCATCCTGCTTGACCACCGCAAAGATTGGGCTAGAGTAGCTCTACGTGGACTGCTTGTACAAACCTGTCCTCATGCACTCCCCAACCAATTCCAAAAAGGGTTCCCAAGAAGTCCAAGGGATCAGTACTGGCTTGATCTTCCAGGGCTTGTGAGGAACCGTGGGAATCAAGTAGGGGTCACCAATCTTGCCCTTCAACAATCTTTGCTTGTTGGGTCCAAAGGAAAGGGCCTTCTTGCATAGCACCAGCACCCACGCCAACAAATCCTTCTCCTCTGGACTCAACCACCCTGGCAGTCCAAAATTAAGCACCTTGATATTTTCATCTGTGATCTGCGCCAACTGTGTTGTCCACCCATACTTCTTCAAAGGACTTTCCCAGGGATCCCAGGACCAGGCAATCCGCCAAAGATGCCCGTTCAATCTCTGCAGCATTGGCTTGTTACGGGGGGAGACCTTCCATGCCATGGGCTTTTACCGTCCCGCGTTGGACCTGACCATCTGTACGCACCTGCTGTTGTTGTTGTGAATCCTTCCAACAATCAAACCATGGCTCTTGCCTTTGCTCATGAATGTGGCATTTTGGTAGGGTTTTTGAAGAACAGTACCTTCTGGCAATGCATACTGAGGAAGTGAACTTACTTGTGCCATCCGCGCCCTCTGCGCACCCCCCCCCCCCTCCACCTGCTCCTCCCTAGTCAACTGCCTACGCAAAACCAGAGCCTCTCCTGCGCAGCACCCATGGTTGACTAGGAAAAATCCTCCATGGGTTGACCTTTGCGGTAAGATCCCCATTGGATTTTCCCTCCTTGCCAGCCCCCACTGCCCGCACCCACTTCCCTTTCCCATGGTTGCAGATTTTTGTCTGAAAACGGGCACCAAATGTGTCCTCCACCATCAGTGCTTCTGTCCATTTGAGCCCGGAATCCAAACATAAACGGGTGTCCTAATATCAGGTCACCGCACTCCACCAAGAGGAACAAAAGCGGCTTCCAGACCCTTGCAACCTCCACCACACCATCTACCCAACATTCTCTGCCATTCAATGCCCAAAGCCCCATTGCTCACTTCCTCCAAACCAGCCCTAACTTTTCCACCAACCTTTTTGGAAGCAGGTTAACCATTGCCCACAATTTTCATTGAGACGTAAGCAAGCGGCACCAACACTGACTTGGACTGGCACAGCTTGCGTTCACCCGCTGAACTGTTTTTGGGAGCAGGCCATGTCCACACTCCTTCAGCGCCTGGACCATCTTGTCAACAACCACCGGAGAAACCACGGCCAACTCCCGCAGGGTGAGAGGTATTGGTGTCTTGTTCCCCATCACCCTTTGCACAATCTCCACGGACCTCTTCTTCCCCCCAAAGCTAACTGGCGGTGTTTTGCCTACCGGACCCCACACAACAATTTTTGGGGCCTGAACTAATTTCCGTTCCTTGGCATCCACATCCATCTTTTCCACCACAACCCGCTTGTCTGCCACCAATGCCCTGACTTCAGCCTCTACACACAGGGATTGCCACCTTTCAGGCGCATTAATGATTCTGTGTGATACCCCGGCGGTTTCCACGGGAGACGTGACGCATTCCCAAACCTGCTGCATGGGAGGAAGCTTACTGGCCCCCAAGTCCACCTGCGTGCCCCTTGAGAATATGTAAGTTGTCCCAAACGTGCAGACCAGCCCCCCATCCATGTCCTTAGTCAATTCTGGCCAACCAGACTTTCAATGACCCTTATCCCTGCAATAGGGCACGTGCAAACTGCAAATCCACTCAAAGGCCCACTCATGGGTTGGAAGCCCTCCACCATGTGATGTGGCTTCCTGCGCCGCTGAGTTGTCATCCAACCAAGGAGAATCCAAAGGTCCTGTAACATATCTGTGACCTTGTTTACCGGAAAATCTGATGACTGCTGGGGCACCACCGGCTGTGCAATGATTGACAGACCCTCTGGCGGTGCCTGCATTGGAGCTGGGACGGAGTGAGCTTCCGGGAAAAACCTGGCTGTGTCCTCAATCAGCTCCTCCAGGTTGATCTCTCTTTCCACCGCCTGGCAGATGACCCCTAGGTCCAGAAGTAGTGCAACACTCCCATTTACCAACTGCTTCACCAACCCATGCTTGAACAAGTACTGCTGCACCCGCAACAGGAGTTGTGGCACAAGTCCACCCAGAAATGCCTGCTTCCTTTCCCCGGTCTGTCCTGCAACCACCTGGTTCTTCTTCAAGTACCTGTAGATACACTCAAACATCAAGATATACTTGGCCAAGTTGCCTTGAGTACGTACTCCCCCGCAAACAATTGCTTCTGCTGCTGCCTGCTTGAAGTCACTCTCCTGGAAGAGAGGCTTGCATTTCCCCTACCTTGTCATCATCTTGGTCCGCAACCTTGCCCATTCCGGGGCCCCATAGCCGGCCATATCTTCCATGTCCCAAAGATTACTCTTGTCTGTAATGAATAGAACCACATTCTAGACCTTTTCCTTGCTTGTTGCGTGCTTGGAATTGGCAATATCCTCAAACCTTTCCAGAAAACGCCCAATATCTGTGGTGTCAACCCGGAGGTGCGGGAATTCCCGTGACCTAAGCCATACCCATCAAGGAGCCTTGACCAATTCCAAGGAATCTGAACAAGGGGGAGAAAAGCCGCCAGAGAAAGCAGTTGGTGGCAGAGGAGGGGTCATTCCACTTGGTCCCAACTGCAGAGGAAATGATGGTGGAACGTTTGATCCTGGAGTAGTTGTTGGTAACATTGCACCACCTACCTTTTAGAGACCAGGATGAAAGATTAATTCCTGGCCAGACCCCCAGATGTGGAAACAAGAGAGCAATTCTCCCCTAAGTTGTCCTCAAGTTCGGAAGTTATTGGTCCAAGCTCCTGTAAGGAGGTTGAGTGCTGATGGGTCTTGAGAATAAGAGATAGTTATAAGAAAAAGATGAATAAACAAAATGATGTTGTTGTTGAAATAAATGAGACAAATATAGCTTCCTTCTACTCTCTTCTTCTTTTTTGTTTAAACAGATTAAATAAATACAGTTTTTTTTATTCCTCTTTTCTTTTTCTATTCACCTCCAATCTTTTACCTTCTTCTTTCTTTTCTCCTCATTACAAGTCCTTCCTGCGTTCCTTTCCTGATCCGCGCACTGCGCTCCCTTGAAATCCCGTACTGCGGTCCTCTGAAGTCGTGTGCTACCCCTTGCTCAATTTCAAATCTTCTTCATCATCTCATCAAACTTAATTATCCTCAAGATCCTCAAGGTTCTTCTCCAGACCCCAATCTTGAACTTTACTGCTCAACCGCTTCAACCTGAACCTCTTACAATCAAGAACTTCAGACTAATCCTATTCAGATCTCAACCCTCTACTCAACTCCTCAACCGCTACAAACTGAATCTCTTGTGATCAAGACCTTCAGACTTATCCTCAAGTCTAATGTGGTGCAAAGATTGCTTCTGTTTAACTCTGGAGGGATTCCTCCCTCCATACCTGTTTCTTACTCCTTTTTGTATTGACTCTTCTCCATAGGTGTGCTTGTTCAAATCTACCATCTCTGGAGTCTCCCTGTCTCTCCTGTAACTGTCCTCCTCTCTGGTATGCGTACCCTATGTGTCTTTTTGATCAGCTATCTGTCCCTCTTATACTCCATGCTCATCTTGTTCTTTTCTCAGTTCTGGTTCTTGCTCAGAAATTCATCACAATTAACATTTGAAATCATTTCTACCACTCAATTGCTCTCCCTCAACTAAGAACCAGAACAGCTGCGCATCATGAGCGACAGTTTCCAATCCACTATTGCCAAAGGAGCTCTGGAAGCCATTCCTCTGTTGACTCTCAACAATTTTTCCTTATGTAGATCCAGGACCACCAACCTCCTCAAGATCCAATCTCTTTGGGAACCTTTGATCTCCAACTCAGCATCACTCAATCCTGCTGTTAACATCCAACTTGTTACACTTCTTACCGCCAAACTTGACGCTTCCATCCATCTTAATGTCATAAACCAAACCAACAAGAGTGATTCTAAACTCATCTGGAGGTCAATCAATCACTACTTTGCCTCCTGCAATGCCTCAAATTGCTCCAGAGTCTTCAATAAATTCTGTGCTATCCAGTTCAATCCACATGACATCCAACTCTTCATCACTCAAATGAGGGCCTCAATCACCAAATTTGTTGAAACAGGTATATCTATCCCTCTTGACATCATCGCTTACTCCATTTGTCAAAAACTTCCTCCCTCTCTTGATCATCTGAAGAGCCAAATCACTCATTCAGACAAAGACGTGGTTCCTGACATGGTTCTGGACCATCTTAGAGTCCACTTCAATAATCTTCAGCTCCGCCCGTCTGTCTCCTCTTCCAAGGAAACTCCCACCGCTTTGGCCACCTCCAAATCCACAAAATGTAGACGCGGATGGCACAATCCCAACTCTCCTCACCCCAAAGACAAATGTTGGCTCCTTCATCCTCACCTTTGCCCTTGCCCTCCCGCTCAAGCCGCTAAGACCAAGAATAACGTCAGCAATTTCACCTCTGAATTCCAAGATCCCTCCATTTTCATCCTAGATTCCAGATCCTCCGCTCATATGATATCAAACTCCAAACTATTCTTTGCTCTCTCTACGGAAGAAGAAGGAATAGTGCGCACTGGATCTGGAAACAAAAATCTTCCCATAAAAGGGAGAGGATCTGTCAAACTTACCAACAAGAATGGCAATCTTATTCTTAATAACGTGCTCTATGTTGCAAATTTAACTGTCAACCTACTTTCTGTTTGATGTCTGCTCCTTGAAAAATTCTCCATCTCTTTTGAAATCAATTCTTTTCACCTCTACAAAGACAACTCCCTAGTTGCCAGCGGTTGCTACTACAATAACCTGCCTGGCCTAAATTTCCGTTCTCCTGACCAAAGCTCTCTTTTGTCCTCTGCTGAGCTCTTACACAAATCATTAGGCCACATCAGCTACCACCAAATCAGCCACAAGCTTGGCATTCCAGTCGATGCATCTCAGAAGTGTGAAGCTTGCTCCATCTCAAAAATCACCAGGGCCAGCTTCAAGAGAACCCATACTCCTGCTTCCAGGCCTTTTGAAGAACTACATCTGGACATCATTGGCCCCATCTCTCCTTCATCTCGTGACGGACATTGATACCTACTCACCGTAGTCGATAGCAACACCAGATATTGCGCTGCTCTTCCCCTGAAGAATAAGAGTGACGTACCTGAGATACTGAGCAATGTCCTGAGTCTTGAAGCAAAGCGTTTTGGGTATTTTCCTTCCATCCTGCATTCCGACCGTGGCGGCAAGTTCATCAATAACAAACTTTCTCAATTCTGTAAAGATCATCTCATCAAAACCAGACATTCCAACCCCTATACTTCGCAGCAAAACGGTCTTGCTGAAAGATTTAACCTCTCTATCCTCAAATCCATTCGATTCATACTTACTGACTTTGCTCTTAATTGCCACTACTGGCATGAAGTTGCCTTAGCGGCTACTCTCACCCTCAATCAAATCCCTGCTCACAAATCCAAGAAATTGCCCTACAAAATCTTCAAAAATCGTACTCTACCCATCAGCTTCTTCCGTCCAATAGGCAACAGATTATCCTATCTGAATCTGCCCAGTAAACCTGCCTCTAAACTTCTCCCTAAAGGATCAATAGGAACTCTCATTGGCTATAACAAGGAACTCCAATCTTACCGCATCCTTGGGGAACTCAGAAATATCATTGATACAAAACACGTTCAATTTCTAGATTTCAATCCCTCCATCCAAAAATCCTCCCTGATCTGGTCTGATTTGGATCTCTCCTACAACCTCCCTTCCGTCAAGCCACCTGACAATCTTTCAATAAATCCTCTTGCCAACTCTCCCCTTGAATCTCCGTCTCCTACATCTCAGGATCCTGAAACTGCTCCCAAAGCTGAATCCTTTGAAGACAGCAACAATGAATTAGAAGCTGTCCCATCTTCTCTACTGCCTACCGGTGGTACTCCAAGATACAAGCTGAGAACTCAAACTTCAAGAATAAAACCCAACAAATACTCCTATTTCTCCTCCAATATCATGTCCTTCATCTCTGAGGCCAACAAATGGGAAGAACCCATGGATGACAAACTCAACAGTATTGAAGAGATGGATGTGTGGGAATATTGTGACTTTGTCCCTGAATCCTACCTCGGCACTACGTGGGTCCTTAAGACCAAACCAGCTACCGCCTCGTCTGCCAAAAGAAAGAAGGCTTGCCTGTGCATACAGGGATTTCTGCAAACACCGGGAATTGACTATAACAATACCTTTGCTCCGACTGGAAAGTTTCCTTCCCTTCTCTCCCTTCTCACGCTCTCCGTTGATAAGAAACTACCCATCAGACAATTTGATTTAAAGAGCGCCTTTCTCTATGCTCCTCTATCTGAAGACATCTACATTGCTACTCCCAAAGGATCCAAGCGCAAAACTCCCTTTCTCAAACTCAAAAAGTCCCTTTACGGACTCAAGCAGGCTCCTGCTAACTGGTACAATACCATCACCAAGTGGTTTGAAGAAATCAACTTTCATCAATCATCTGTTGACCCCTGTCTCTACATACACAACGATGAAAACACGTTCATCTTTTTCCATGTGGAAAATCTAGTTGTTGTTGGTAACATCAAAGGTTTTGAAACTCTTTTTCTCAATTGCTTTCCAAACTCATCAGCTCATGAACCTGACACTCTTCTTGGCATGGACCTTCATCTATCTCCCAATTGGATCACCCTCAATCAAAGTAAACTGATTAAGAAAGGATTAGAACTCCTTGGACTCAAGGACTGCAAACCGGTAAAGACGTCTCTATCCCCTGGAGGAAAGGCTCTGGAACAAGATGATGGCAAGGTGGGGGAAGCGTGAGCCCCGCCTCTGGGAGACAGACTTTGAGCGGGCGGCAGCAGAGGTGATTTTGCAAGGTGGGGTGCGGACACGGAGTGATTTTTCAAGATACAAATCTAAATTTGACCACATGTACAGCTACCTAGAGAAGAACCAGGTGGTAGCGTGTCAAACAGGGGCAATGAAGCAGGTGTTTCTAGGTGGGCTTGCGCGGGTCCAGCGGTATCTATTAAAGCATGGGTTGGTATTGCAGTCAGTGGATTGGATTTTCATGCTTCTTCCAAACCTAAGCGTGATCAACCAGGCGGTAGAGAGCAAGATCAATTTGGAAGAACTGATCAAAGATACGGCCAGGTTGTTCCCGATGGTTTCAAGGCAACCAACGGCCTCTTCCACTCCGGCCCAACGCAGGTACCGCCCGCGGGCCCATCAGCAGCGGAGCCGCTGGCAGCCCCTTTGCATTCAATGGAAGTACCAGTGAACAAGGTAATGGATATGTTACGGGACCTATGGATACTTCTGAATTGGATAATGGCCCTGCCAATGACTCTTTCTCCTCCTCCTCCGCGCGGAGTGCCGCCTCACATGGGGGGGGCTTCCAGTCCAGTAGCGGGCCGTCAAGAGGGTTTTTGTTTTGAATGTGCACCTATTGCGGCAATAAAGGCCACTGGAAGTCTGGTTGCGTGGAACTGACCAAGGACATGGACCAGGGGTTGGTCTGAACGTCCGGGGCAACTTACATATTCCCAAAGGGAAAGCTGGTGGATCTTGGGGCCGGTCAGCCACCCCTGGTGGAGCAGGTTATTAGGGCAAGAGCCTGGCCCGCAGGGGCCGCTCAGGTGTCGCTTGGGATGGTCACCGGGCCCAATACATGGCAAGCTCCGCGTGTGGAGGTGGATGTTAGGGCATTGGCTGCAAACAAGCAGATTGTGTTGGAGAAGATGGATGTGGATGTCAGAGAGCGACCATCAACCCAGGCCCCAAAAACTGGTACACAAGGGCTGGTAGGCAAAGCACCGTTGACCAGTTCCGGAGGAAGGAGGAAGGCCGCCAAAATTGTGCAATGGGTGATGGGGAGTGAGGCACCAATATCCCTCATGCTACGGGAGCTGGCCCCAGTCTCCCCGGTTGTTGTCAAGGAAATGGTTCAGGCGCTGAGGGAGCACGGGGGCTGCAGGGTTCAGGAAATGGTGCAGCGCATGAACACAGCGGGGGAGGAAGGAGAACGCGAGTTGTGCCAATCCAAAGCCGTGTTGGTGCCACTTGCCTATGTACCAATGAAGATTGCGGGCAGGGTGGTGTGGGCAATGGTGGACAGTGGGTTGATGGTCAATCTGCTCCCATCAAAATTGGTGTATGAGTTGGGGCTGGTTTGAAGGAAGTGCGCTATGGGATTATGGGAGCTCAATTGAGGGGAATGTTGGGTGGATGGGGTGGTGGAATAAGAGGAGGTGGAGGTTGCAAAGGTCCGGAAGTTGCTGTTGTTTCTCTTGGTTGAGTGCAGAGACGTAATTTTGGGTTGACCGTTTATGTTTGGGTTCTGGGCCCGGATGGTGTTTAACACGGAGGAATGGACAGAGGCGCTGACAGTGGAAGATGCCTCCAGGGCAAGGTTTGAGACAACAATCTGCAACCATGGGAAGGGGAAATGGGTGCAGCCAGCAGCAGCCAGCGAAGAGGCAGAATCCAACGGGGGGACAACCGTGAGGGTTGCCCCGTGGAGGATTTTGCCTAGTTGACCGCAGGTACAGCGCGGGACAGGCTCTGTTTTTGTGCAGGCGGTCAACTAGGAAGGAGCAGGAGGGGGAAGGAAGCGCGCAGAGGGTGTGGGCGGCAGAAGTAAGTCCTCTTCCTCAGTATGCGTCATTGGAAGGTACTGTGTTTCAAAAACCCTACCATATTGCCAAGCTCATGAGCAAAGGCAAGAGCCGCGGGTTGATTGTTGCCAGGAATCACAAGGACAAAAGTGGACGCGTAAGGATGTTCAGGTACAATGTGGGAAAGTACAAGCCCATGGCACGAAAGGTTTGGCCCCGGAACAAGCCAATGCCACAGGGACTGAACGGGCCTCTAAGGCCAATCTCCTGGTCTTTGGACCCCTGGGTAAGTCCGTTGAAGAAGTCCAGGTGGGTAACAAGGTTGGCCCGGATCACAGATGAGCGGATTGAGGCGCTTAATTTTATACCAATGGAGTGGTTGAGTGCGGAGGAGAAGGATTTGCTGGCATTTTTGTTGGTGCTCTGCAAAAAAGCCCTTGCCTTTGGGCCTGACAAGCGTGGATTGCTGAGGAACAAGGTTGGCAATCCCTATGTGATCCCCACGGTGCTGCACAAGCCCTGGAAGATCAAGCCAATTCCAATCCCTCGGACCGTGCAGGAACCATTTTTGGAACTGGTCTGGGAGCGCGTGAGGACGGGGTTGTACAAGCAGTCCACATTGAGCTACTCTAGCCCAATCTTTGTGTTTGTTAAACAGGATGGAAAGTTGCTTAGGATTGTTCATGACCTGCAGCGGCTTAACTCATTCACCATCTGGGATGCAGGATTGCCGCCGCGTGTGGACAAGTTCCTGGAATCAATGGCAGGGCGCGCATGTTACGGATTGGTCAATGTAATGGGGGGGTATGATCAGCGCAAGCTCCATCCCGACTTGCGGCTGTTGACTGCATTTCAGACAGGATTGGGGAGGATGCAGCTAACGTGGTTTCTACAGGGCCCAAAGAACTCGGTGGCGGTTTTTCAGGCCCAGATGACGTGGATTCTGCGGGACAAAATTCCGGATGGGGTTCTGATTTTGATGGACAACGCGGGCATCAAGGGACCAAAGATGGATTACAGGGGCGCGGTGTTAGAGGAAGCCCCCAAGATCCGCCGCTTCATCTTGGAGTGCACGCAGATGTTGGAGCAGGTCTTTTTCCAAATTGAGGAGGCAGGGCTTACATTGTTGGGGAGTAAGTTGGAAGTTTGTGTTCTGGCGCTGGAAGTGCTAGGACATGTGGTGGCTTTTGAAGGCAGGAGAATTTCAGAAAAGAAATGGAACAAAGTCCTTGAATGACCAAACCCGCGGATGCCTTTGCATATCCTCCAATTTCTGGGACTGTGCATTTATGTCTGCATGTTGATTGAGCGGTTCGCGGAAGTTGCAAGTCTGCTGCGGGAGCTAACACAGAAGGGCGCAGAATGGGAATGGACGGCAAGGTGTGACGCTGCCTTTGCAAAGCTCAAGGAGATGGTGGGCCGCGACATTGTCCTCCGGGACCTTGACTACAACGCGGGAGGGATCTGCCTGGCCGTTTACTCTAGCAAGTTTGGCGTGGGCGGTGTCCTGACGCAGGAAGAGGATGGTAAGGACAGGCCAGTCCTCTATGAGTCCGTGACGTTTACCGTGACAGAGAGTTGGTATTTGCAGCCAAAGCGGGAATTATGCGGAGTCACCAAAATTGTGCGGAGGCTTCAGCACCTGCTTTGGGGGGTACACTTTGAGCTGTTGGTTGATGCGGAGGCCCTGGCCCGGATGATCAATTCTCCAACTCTGCCAAATGCTCCTATGACTAGGTGGGTGGCGTTTCTTCAGCTCTTCACTTTTGGCATGGTTCATGTTCCGGGGAGGGCTTTCACAATGCCCAACGCGCTGTTGCGGTATCCGCGGTAGGACCCGTTTGAGGGGGCGGAACCCCTGGACGTGGAGTCTCTGGTTATCCACGTAGGTATGGTGGAGGCAGAGGTCATCCTTCCGCTGCAGCAGTCCGGGCCTTACACAACCTTGTGCTCCTTTTTGCAGGATCTTTGGTTTCCCAAGGGTACATCAGGGGCGTTACTCCAATGGGAAAAGCAGCGGACAACCAACTTCTACTTGCAGGAAGGGCAGCTGTGGCCGCGGAGTACCCCAGTGCTGTTGGTGGTTGCATCATTGAGGAAGGACCAGGAAATTATTCTGAGGTGTCTTCACAACAACCTTGGCCACCAGGGCAAGATCAAAACGCCAAGGCGGGTGAAAGCAAGTTTCTGGTGGCCGGGTGTGGTGCGCGGGGTGCGTGAATGGGTGAAGTCTTGCAAAGCGTGTCAACGGCGGAGCTCTAGGCTAACCAGGGAGGTGGGTCACCCTATGTGGGAGGATGCACTGTTTGGGCGGGTCTCCCTCAACATGGTCCACATAAAGGTGGGAAAGTTTGCGTACCTGCTGGTTGCGCGGGACAATATATCAGGTTGGTTTGAGGCTTGTCCTCTGGTGAAGTTGTTGGCGGAGAAAGTTGCTCAGTTTCTAGAGGAAGATTGGTTTGCACGGTACGGTTTGCTTTGCCTGGTCACCGTGGACAGAGGCGTGGAGTTCTGGGGTCAGTTGTTGACTCTGGTCCAGAATTGTGGAGCTAGGTTTTGGCGGGTCACAGAGTACTATCTGGAGGGCGCCGGGATGATCAAACACAGTCATCAGCCTATCAAGGGTGCCCTGGTAAATATGTGCGGCAAGGACGGCAAGTGGTGGCAGGAGGCCCTTCCGGTGGTCCTCTTTCAGGACAGGATCTTGGTCAAACGCTCAACAGGCTACTTGCCTTATGAAATTCTCTATGGACAGCGTCCGGTGCTCCCGGTGGACATTGAGCTGGAAACCTTCTTGGGCCTGGACTGGTGGAAGGTGAAGACCTCCGCGGAGCTTGTGGAGGGGCGCGCCAAACAGCTTCTCCAACGGGACAAGACCCTTGCAAAGGCCGCAGAAAGGTTGCAGAAGACTAGGAGGGCATTGGTCTGCTATTGGGACAAGCGTTTTTCCCATCGCCTCCGGGATACGTTGCAGAAGGGGGACTTGGTCTTTCTGTAAAACTGGAGTCTGGAGTCCCAGTGGGGTAAGCTTTTTGCCAGCAAATGAAACGGCCCCTTCTGCGTGGCATCCAAGTTTGAGGGCGGGAGTTATCAGCTTGAGGAATTGGAAAAGGCGTTGCTCAAACAGAAGGCCGTGGCTTTGCATGTGAAGCGCTTCTCTGCACACGGCTCCACCTCCTTTGACAAGACGGCCGGCAATGGCACGGACACAGGTGACGGTGCCTGTGGTTCAGGATTGGTAGACAAATTGGGCTCTTTGTCTGAGGAGGAGCCTCTGCGCAAAGCGCCGCCTTGAAGGAGAAAGAGGCTAAAAACCTCTGGGGACAGCCGTCAACTTGGGGGGGCGCAAGTAGGGTAAAAGGTTGATTTGGGGAGGGGGTGCTCTAGCCGGTTCACAGCCGGAATAACTAGACACCCCAGAATGCTTTTTTCTTATTTCTTGAATACATCCCTTTGCAAGTTGGTACTTGTTTTGGTTATGATTGGTTGCAGGGACCCGGGCGCGGTGCAAGCTGGGTCAGTAAACGCAAGGACAAGCCCTGCAGTTGGGTAATGCAGGACAAGTAGCAGAGGCCCGTTGTAAGCAAAAAAAAAAAAAAAAAACTTTTTCTTTTTGGGTTTAGTTCTTTTCTCTGTCTTCTCTTTATCGGTTGTCTTCTCCTATGACGTAATGGGTGTGGAGTATGCGTGGGACACGTACAGGACAGGTCTGATTTGGTGAGGGGGTGTCCTAGCCGGTTCACAGCCGGAACAGCTAGACACCACAGATTGTTTGTTTCCTTAACTTCTTTTCCTCTCTTGGATGACTGTGTGCGCGCGCTGGTGGAGGGTGGTTGTGTTTGTTGCAGGATGGGTACAGGGAACTGTGTGGAAGTTTGGCTGGGGTGGTCCAGGTACCTTCTGGGGAACTTTGTTGGCTCAGGACGTGGGCATGGATCTCAATATCACTCTCATTCTCACCAGGACACGGGCGCAGATCTCAATCTCACTCTCATTCTCACTTATGACGCGCAGACATGGAACTTTGTTTAAAAATCACTTGGGACACGGGGATGTTTCCGCAGGACAACCCGCTGGGAAAGGACGCGCGCGCAGAAGACGTGTATTTCTCTAATCAGGGGAAGCGTGGTACAATGAAAAACACAGAAAGAGGGAAGGGGGGAGAGGGGGGGAAATGCGCCTAAGCCATTCTCATCATTTCCTCCATGTCTGCCTGCAACAACACCAGTAAGGCCCAGAAAGACGCCAAAAGCTTGCGCCGGGATTCCAAGGATTGAGCACCGGGGGTTGCTAGGAAGTCGCAGAGCATTGCGGTTGACCTTTTGGAAAAGATCTCAAATCCCGCCGCCAGGAGTGCCAAAACAACGGGGATTTCCGGGATCTTGAGGAGGCTGGGGGGAGGCAGGACTGGTGAGGAGGGGGCCTCCGGAGGAACATCTGGGGGGCTTGTTCCAACAGGAGGCGACAACAAGACAACAATGGGTGACGCGGGCGGTGGAGGGGTGCCTTGCGGAGCTGGGGCCGGGGCAGGAGCCAGGGAAGGGGCAGGAGCCAGGGCAGGGGCCGGAGGAGGAGCCAGGGAAGGGACCGGAGTAGGAGCTGGAGGAGGAGCCGCGCAACGTTGAAGGATTTCATTGATATGCCGCTCCCTTGCACCTTGCGTAACCCAGAGGGGGTCCGCCCAGAAAGTCACAAAGTTGGGGAAATCCTCCTTCTGGAGAGGTCCTGCGTGGCAGAACGGTGAAGAGGAGTTGCGGATCAAGCTTGGGGGGGCGGCAAAGGGGTGATCCGGGCGGAGTCCACAAGTCCTCCAAGATGGTTTCATTGTCTGATACCACAAACGGGTCCGGATGGGCCCTCTTGCGCGGGTGGGAATGGGAGCCGGATTGAGGGGGAGGCTGGGGCATTCCCTCACTAAGCAATCAGCGGCAGTGGCGGCGACGGCAAGCGCTGCAGGCGGGTCAACCAGGAACAAATCAAACACGCATGCCCGTTCCGGGCGCAGAAACCGCAGGGGATCATAGTGTTGGCCAAAGTTGGAAGGAGGGGAGGGGCTAGTAGCTAGGGTGGACTGGGAGCAGAGGGGTGGTCCGGTAGTGCGGTAGGGTTGAGGTAGTGATGGAAGGACCTCTGGGGACAGAAATCAACTTGGGGGGGATGTGGTGTTGTATTTATAACCTTGGATTGGGAGCTGCGTTGCGGGCTGCACGCTCAGCAGTTGGGTAGGTTGGGCTCAGCATTTGGGGTGCGCCCAGTCTCAGCAGTGCCTTCTGCGGGCTCAGCAGCAGCAGATGAGGGCTCAGCGGCAGGGATTGCGGGGCTTGGCACCAGGTGCGGGTTGGGCCTACTCTGGGGGGGGCGCCGGGCCACAACCCACCCAGGGAACGCAGAGCAAGTGATGGAGCCGGCCCAACCAAGCTTGTGGGTGGCTAGCCCGGAAGGCAAGGGTGGGGCAATCAGGGGTTATACGTTCTGGGGAGGTTTGCGCGGGAAAAAGCGGGGGCCAACTCACGGATTGCCGGATCCAAGGTTTGCGCAGGCATAAGCACAGGCTGACTCATGGATTGCGGGATCTGCAGACGCGCGCGGATGGATAAAACCCGGGGGCTCTGAGTAGGGTGCAGCGGAGGGCTGCGCCATGAGAAGGAAAAACTGGACATACGTGATATCTAAGGGGAGGGTTTTGGACAGGGTGGGTGGTACGGGGTAGGCTTAGGGTGGAGCTAGGGTTCTGTACTTGGGGTCATATTTCATCTATCTTGTTGCTTGTGGTTGTACCTAGGTTAGGGTTGAGAGGGAGGACTCAAAAATACCTCACTCTCAACTCTGGGTTGGATTGTATTGTATATCATGATCACCCTCTCTTTTCTTAAAACTCATTGCATCCCATCCCCTTACAGACGCTTAGGCCAATAACTTCTGGAACCTGAGGACAACTTTGAGGGGTAGCACCACTCTTTTTTCCGCAATGGTAGGCAGGGTTTAGGTTGGTTGCAGCATTGGAAATGGTTAGTTTTAGGCTAGGGTTCTTGTTTTTAGGGTTTCTTTTCCATTTGTTGTTGGGCTGTCATTGCGCTTGTGCTTAGGTTAGGGTTGAGAGTGTGGGCATTAATTTCGCGCTCTCAACCCCAGCTTGGAGGTCTCATATATTACACAATATATAAAGGAGATCACAGCTTACGGTACAGAAAGGAAATTAAAGGAAGAAAATTCATCTCTCTCTCTCTCTCTATCTCTCTATCTCTCTCTCTCTCTCTCTCTCTCTCTCTCTCTCTCTCTCTCTATCTCTCTATCTCTCTATCTCTCTCTCTCTCTCTCTCTCTCTCTCTCTCTCTCTCTCTCTCTCTCTCTCTCTCTCTCTCTCTCTCTCTCTCTCTCTCTCTCTCTCTAAATGGGCGCATCCTTATCCTTAAAGAAGCTAGGACCATTGATTCCAGAACTTAGGGACAATTTGGGGAGTTTCTTCCTCTTATTTCTACAGCGGCCAACAGGTTTTGCTGATGAGAGGGTGAGATGGCAATGATCATTGGTGGCCGTTGTTGTTGTTGTTTCCAATGAGGATGATGATGAGCGGAGGCAGTTTAGAACATGAAAATCAAAATCAAGGTTGGTAAAGATGACAAAGACACAAAGAAGCTATGCCAGATGTGAGACCAAATTAGCAACAAGCAGACAACAACCATGGAGTTGCAAGCTAATGATGGAGGACCTTAATTTGAGAGGTTCTGATGGAGAGAATGATTTAAAAAAACAATGTAGCAGAGGATTGATGGCAATCAATCAAGGATGAAAATTGGAGGAGGTTTGGAAGGGATCATCAATGGGAGATTTTTTGCACGCGCTTGGCCAAAAAAATTGGATGCCAAGCGCAAAGAGGAGGAGTTGAACCCAAATCCTGGGGACTTGAACACCCCAGGGGTCCTTCCTAGACCACCAGGACAGGGGGGATTTGTAAAAAAAAGAAAAAGGAAGATTGCAATAAAACAAAGTCTCTTCTTTGTTTGTTTTTTTCTGATGGATGAAGGGTTTATAAAAAAAATTAAAATTTTCCCTTTACTTATGAGGTGTCTAAAATTGGTCACCACATCAGGGACGTTGGGGGATGTTGTGGAAACTTTAAAACCGCATGATTTCTGGTTTGGGGGTGTGAAAGAATCAATGCCCATAAACAAAATCAAATAAATATTATTTTGTCAAAATAAAAAAATCAGAGTTGAAACTTTCTAAATGTAAATTTCTGATTTTAGGCTTATCCATTTTTTCAAAAAAAAAATGTTTTTGCTCAGTTAAAACCATTTTTCATTTTTTATTTTGATGAAATATTGTTTTTTATTTAAAAAAATAGTTAAAATTTTCCTGAAATAAGCAATTTAAATTCTTCACAATTTTGACTCTGATATGCCCCAATAAGTTACTTTTGATTCTGAGGCAGTTTTATAAGGGGATAAATATCCTGAAATTCTTTTTAAAAATTTCTTGGAATTGTTTAAAAAGGAATCTATCCTTTGAAGGTTCAAAAAACCTACAGAAAATGGCTCAAAAAAAGGTTCAAAAAATGTATTTTTTATGGATTTTTTGACTTTTGTTGAATTCTTGTAGGGAAAAAATCACTGGAAAATTTTCCAAAACGTGATTTTGTACCTCTTTTATATACTGAAAAATAAATACATTGTAAAAAATGCAAGAAGATTCAAGCAAAAAAAATTAAAATAAGGATAAAAAATGCAGACAAACCCCTTATTTTCTTATTCTTCTTTTTCAATTTGTGAGGGGACTTTTAAGGGGTTCAGACCCATCAAAAAACAATGATAAATAACTTTGGGGGCCCTCAAAATTTAACCCATACAACTTCTGAATAAAAAAAAAAAAAAAAAAAAAAAAAAAAAAAAAAAAAAAAAAAAAAAAAAAAACAGGAATTTAAGGAAGCTGGGTAAGCAGAGGTCATCTGTGCAGCAAAACTGTCTCATTTCAATGATTGGGAGCATGAATAAAATGATGCCTGAAGTAATCAAATAGAATAAAGACTTACATTAATCAATAAAATAAAATAAATAAATAAAAATAAAAACCATAGAAATAATACAAATATTAAAAATATTAAAAATATCAAAAATATTAAAAATATTAAAAATATTAAAAAAAATAAAAATAATAAAAATAATAAAAATAATAAAAATGAAAAAAATATTAAAAACAATAATAATATTAAAAATAATAAAAATAATGAAAATAATGAAAATATTGAAAATATTGAAAATATTAAAAATATTAAAAATATTAAAAATATTGAAAATATTAAAAATATTAAAAAGATTAAAAAGATTAAAAAGATTAAAAAGATTAAAAAGATTAAAAAGATTAAAAATATTAAAAATATTAAAAACATTAAGAATATTAAAAATATTAAAAATATTAAAAATATTGAAAATATTGAAAAAAATAAAAATATTAAAAATATTAAAAATAATAAGAATAATAAAAATAATAAAAATAATAAAAATAATAAAAAATAATAAAAATAATAAAAATAATAAAAATAATAAAAATAATAAAAATAATAAAAATAATAAAAATAATAAAAATAATAAAAATAATAAAAATAATAAAAATAATAAAAATAATAAAAATAATAAAAATAATAAAAATAATAAAAATAATAAAAATAATAAAAATAATAAAAATAATAAAAATAATAAAAATAATAAAAATAAAAAAATAAAAAAAATAATGAAAATAATGAAAATAATAAAAATAATAAA